>BSEG01000001.1:42300000-42752500 GCA_036245055.1 Diospyros kaki | reverse complement strand
AGCTCCAGGAGATTTATCATTTCTTTATGATCTTACTTTAGTTTATACTTTTATTCCCATACACTTTTTGTGTAAACTCCGGAAGCATTTTTCTTAATGTACTTCTTTATATAAAAAAAAGAAAAAACTGAAACAGCTAAGTGCTCAAATGCTGTAATGCTTTGATCTCTGTAAGAGTTATCTACAATCCAAGCTCACCTGAGTTGCCAATATACGTTGATTGGTATGTAGACGACAATATGCTAACATTTTCTTTCTGGTAATTATGAAGGAGTTGAACAGCAATCAGCAAACAACTGGAAGGGAATGTTTAGCATCTCTTCATATACTCAATATTTCAATGTAGACACGGACATTGTGTTGAACAGATTGATGAGTTCATTGGATCCCATTAATGCAGACTTTTTCAGCAAGATTGATGCCAATCCTGATCTGTGAGTTCAGCAAATTTTCACTTCTATTTATTCTCTTTTATAACCATCCTAAACAGAGAACTTTTTTCTTTATCTCTGCATAATTTCTTTACAAATATCTGAAACAGAGACCACCTTTTTACTTATACTATACGCTCTTGGTTGTTGCAAGACATTTTTCCCTATTTTTGAAATATTACTCCATATTCTGTAATGCTAAGTTGGAATGGTGTATACGGGGAGATTAATGTCTTAGGCAGTGGGATATGGAGATGAGGCCTTATAAATGCATGGATGATTGATATTGATATTATCAGTTGCTGTAAATTCTTGTTAGAATACTACTTGTGTGCTACGGTTAGGATACTGTTAGATTGTTTTAATTCTGTTGTTGCAGTTAGTTTGTTGTAACTTGCTGCAACTTGCAAGTTGTTTATTAACAAGGATTAAGTGAATATAAATACTCAGCTAATTCTTATTTCTGTCATTTTGGAGAAAGTATCATTCAGAAAATCTCTCTCCTTTTCTCGTGTTTCCTCTTAGTTTTCTTTCTTCGTTATTACCTTGAAGCTCTCGCTTCATGCACAACATGCAATAGGAATCAATTTTTGTTCCTTAAAGGGTAGTTCTATATTGATTTTGAAATGTGAAATCGAGCCTTCAATGTACCAGAGGCTCTATTGATAACATTATGTAAAGATGAATGCCGATAATTAAATAATTCCTTTCTTTCACAAATTCTTCCTTGGCCACGAAAATCATTTAAGTGGTATCTCTCATTGCGATATGGAGCTAAAAATCTGTCATGACCCTCGGAGCAATAGAGGGGCATTATTGTAATAGGGTTATAATAATTTGTTAAGAGATATTTTGCAAGTTGTTAGAAGCACATGGGTGCTGTTAGGAAATCAGTTAGCAGTTAGTTATGCCTATAAAAAGGCTACTTGTAAGAGGATGGATATCCTGGGTAATGAGATTGAAAACCTTTCTTCCTAATTCTCCCTATCTCTCTCTCGGTTCTTCTCTAATTCTCCCTCCCTTTTTTGCTAATTTCTCTCCCTCCTTCAATTATATCATTCTGATTTCTCCCTCTAATTCCAATCACAACCCTAGGTAACCCTAGAAATGTCACAAATTGTATTAGAACTGACGATTATCGGCTGTGATTCCGACAAAAGCAGTTAGTTCAATCATTGTAAATTGGTCATTAGAAGCAAATTCCGTCGGTGCTTCTCATCTTGGCTATTGTGAGGTGATTGTTTCCTATCTGATTTGGAAGATAGCAAAGACCAAGAGTAACTGAGAGAGAACAAGGCAGTTCTTGGCTTGGAATTGAAGGTTAACAGAGCCGATAGTTCTTCAGCGGTGAATTCCGACAGTCCGTGTTAGGGTTTTATTTATTTAGGACTTTAGAGGACTAGGAATGTTTATGCTTCTGTTTCCTAGTTTAATTTGGATTTTTGATTTGCTAGTTTTATATAAGGTTATAAATATCTCACAAGTGTAGGGATTATTTAGGTTTAGATTGTTGATTATTGAACATATAAACCTACAAAAAAGAATGAATATATATGTTATGTACTTACCATGCTATGTGTGTACTTATCTAGTTGTAATTGTAATTGCAAATGGCAGTAGTAGTAGTGGCAATAGTAAATAAAACAGAATTTGGTTAGCGCTCTAGTGGATTGTACTCAAGTAGAGCATAAGGATGTAGTACATAAGCGGTTATCAGCTTTGGGCAGGAACTTATGTATGCGGGGAAGGCTATAAATTGTAGCCTACCCCACTTTGGGAAGCATCTGGATTGTTAATGAAATATTCTTGAATTCCCTCTCCAATTTTCTCTCTCTCTCTTTCTCTCTCTCTCGTTCTCTCTCTCTTTCTGCAATTCTACCTTCTCTTTCTCTCTCATTTTCCTTCGGAAATTCTCTCAATTCCTCTGTAATCTCAATCAATTCGGAGGAGATTCAGATCGATCATTGCCAGATCCCTTTGGATCTGACAATATATATTATATATAAACTGGTATCACCACTTCTCGTTTCTTCCCCAGTGTTTTTCTCTCTTTCTTCCCCTGAACTTTAGCCACAACTTGACAGCGAGCTAGGTCTCAAAGACATGAAGGCAAGACTCTAGGTCTTGTCTCCTTGTTGGAACTTCACTGATGTTTGGAAGGCAGTACTGGGCTACTGCATCTCGTTAGACTAAGTTCTGATTGTCTAATTGCTAGAAGAAGACAACTGAGGAAAGAGTACATTTAATCCAGATTGAAAACCCTTAACCTGGTATTTTGTTTTCTTAACCCTACAACCCGACTCCAACCGTCCACTCATCCCAGGACCCATCCTCTTAAAGTTGTGAAGCCTAAACTTGCCTCTTTTAATTAACCCATAAATCCCAACACAGATTGAAACTATAGTTCTAAAAATAATTAGAACTCTAAATTCATCATCTTTATTGTATTCATAACATATTCCCTTGTCCAGTCTATATCCTCCTGGATTCATGTTATTTCCGTGATGTTACTTTGCTGATAGTATATTGATCTCTTATGTCCATATATATAAATGCCTAACTCTTTCTACATCCTCCTGTGTCCATTGTTTATCCTTTCCAAATTTGTGTTATTCAGGATGTTACATTGAAAATGTCATTTTCAAGGAATTCATGTTTCAGTATATCTGAATAACTGTCTTAGTAGTCCAGTATGCTTGGTGAAACTAATAATGCTGATATTTCAGCTATGGACTTGTCTGGATCACCACCACATTGGTCTTTGTGATTGCATCCCTCGGAAACTGTGCCACTTATCTGATGCACAAGCGCAGTGACAGTAGTACTTCATGGAGTTTTGATGTCAGCTACATGAATTTGGCAGCAGGCTCAATATATGGTTATGCACTAGTTGTGCCGATGGGATTTTACTTCTTGCTTCAGTATGTGGGTTCAAATTCCAGTCTCATACGGTTTTGGTGCATGTGGGGATACTCACTCTTCATTTTTATTCTCAGCTCTGTAAGTAGTTTTTTAGGCTTTCGATTATTCATGATAATTGAGCTCATCCTGGGGAAAGATTTTTTCCTTCTTTCCTATTGTGGGGGTGGGGTAGTATAATAGGAAAAGGGAAGCTTCACTCTTCTTCTCATTTACATGGTTGATATGTCTTCTGCACAACACGTGCAGTTCTGATATTTCAAAAGTTAATATAAACCCTGAAGAGGAGTTTACTAGATGAGCATCACTTCTGGCTAATTAAAAATTTTAGCTCTATGGTATAAGAGCAAATTTTGGCTTGGGAAAAACCTTCTGCATCATCTATAGAGCAGAATATTAGGGCCTGTTTAGTTGTAGAGAAATTTTTCTATTTTTCCAACTTCAGTTTTCTATTGAACCTCCAATTTTCTATTGAATCTCCAATTAGAAAACAAAAAACTCAATTTTCTAATTTTTCAACTCTATACTATGAATTGGAAAACATCAAAAAGTGTTTTCTGAATTTCCTGGAAATGAATGCTAGTGATTTTTAAAATATAAAATGTTAGGCCCTGTTTATTATAAAATTGGAGTTGAAAAATTAGAAAATATTTTCTATAACTAAACAGGCTCTTAAGTTCTGGTTTGGTGCTTACAAGTCCGAATGTCAAACCCTAATTTTCATTATTTTGAAGATAACTAGAGCCCACCATTCTGACCAAGATGAATGGTGCAAATTGATTTTGTCAACTGAATGTTAATCTAATTGGTTGCCTTATTATTTTTGTGACCACATGAGAGAGAGAGAGAGAGAGAGAGAGAGAGAAGGGGGGGGGTTATATGGTAATACATTTACTTGATTAAATTGTTAGAAGTTAAGAAACTACTGATCCATGCAATACCCACCATGCTACCAGACTTTTTCAGTGTTATACTGATTTTTCTTGGTGAATGGTGACAACTGATGTATAGTCTCCTTTGGGTTGATGAATATACAATGTGCCCTTGCATCGCCTGGGATTCTTCTTTGTAGGATTGTTATTGTTATTTTATTGTCCCTATTTCATCCAATTTTGTTACTTCTTGGTTGCAAAGAATGTCATTCTGTGACCTGCTTATGCCTTCTTGCTGGAGTGTAGGTTCTGTTGGTTATCCCTGTTGAATTTATCCGGTGGCTCATCATTCTAGTCAGTGGTGTTGCCTCAGCTACTTTTGTTGCCTCGAATCTGAGGTCATACATAGAGGGGAGTGATCTCACAGTTGTGTTAGTTGCCGCATTTGTTTTGCAAATGGGCTTGGCATTGTTCATCAAGATGTGGTTCTTTGCATAAACCACCGGCGCCCTTTTGTTAGTGCAGGACATAATATGTTTGCTCTATAACAGAAATTTTGTTTGCCTTGAATTTGCTTACTGGCTTGTGTTGTAAGATGAAGGGACACAGCAGGATCAAACTGTTTTTAGAATGTTTGAAGGTTTGAGAGAGAGTAGTGTTTTCCAGTCCTGTTGCCTGCGAAGTGATGTACATTCCACAGACCTGTTTCTGGCCTTCCTATTTCTAGGAGACCCATATCCAGTAGACTATAACAACTGCTTATGTTTTTTTTTTTTTTTTCCTGGAAGTTGTCTTAATTCAAAATTAGGTAAATTAGGTTTGTGTTTGTACAAAATTAGAGTTGACATATTGCATCTTCTCATCATATTATTCAGTGCTGGAGATTTAGCTTTTCTCTGTAATGGGCCAATAATTGTGCAATTGCTCTGCCATGGGGCCAATAATTGTGCAATTGTTCTGCCATGAGGCCAATAATTGTGCAATTGTCTTGCCGTTGAAGCTTCAGAAATGAAAAAAAAAAATGAAAAGCAATTTGTTTGTGGATTAGAAGAGAGGAAGGAATGAATACGTGCCTAAGACAAATGGATATATGATTGAAGGGAACCAAACAGAAGATTGCCATGTACATCTCTGAGCCATAAGAACCACATGCAAATAGCTACAAGAAAGTGCACTGTTAAAGACAGCATGTATCATACTACCGTTGCTTGTAACCAAGTTAATAACAAACGTAAAAGCAATAATTAGGTTGTTGACCACTTTGATAAGTGCCCCGTTTTGCTACGGAAAAGAAATGCTAGTTGTCATAGTTAGGCTGAGCGTCGAGATAAAAGCATCGTTATTTATTGTATGGGCATAGAAAATTTGTACGCACTGGTTTTTCATCCATCCATGTGGCTTTGTTTTGTTTATTCATTTACGAAAGGGAACCATTCGTTGATCCAAGGTTTATGCCGAACATTGATCCATGTCCATGGTTCACAATTAAAATATTGTGTGTACGTATTGTTTTCAATTTGGACCCTATGAATTTTCCCTCATTTGTTATTAACCTTTGGGTTTTTTTTTTTTTTTTTCTGGGGGGGGGGGGGCGTGTTAACCTGTAAAACCTCCAATCCGGTTTAAGCTTGATCCCATCTAAACTGTAACAAGTTTAAGGGGATAATGTATTAATCTCTTTTCATATGTTTTGTTTCGCCTACAATCCTTTTAGATCTGGGCTACCATCTATTCTTCCATAGCAGCTTTCCTTTTTTAATCTTTGCTTGTTTCACGTTCACGCTTTCTTGTCATTCTGAAAGTAAATCCGAATACGAAAGAGTGAATTTTGACTTGAAGCTAATCTCTCTCATCCTTTACTTTATCTGACAAATGAGAAAAAGACCAATTTGTTTGGTTGCATTCAGTTAACATCAAGTGACAAATGCGAATCCACCATTATTCGTCACTTTCTCTTTCCCACTTCTCCATCCGCTCACAACATCAAGTGACAAATGCGAATCCACCATTATTCATTACTTTCTCTTTCCCACTTCTCCATCCGCTCACAATTTTCCTCGTCTTTAGATCGCTGTCTCATCTCTCACGATGCATCCCCCTTAGTCTGTTTTGGCCATAAAAAAGGTGGAAATGTTATTTATACCGTGATACTCTCTTTTTTAATAGGAATTATTCTGAAAGGATTATTTATTATAATATAAAAAATAAGGATAATGACATAATCTCATATCAGATTTATCATAAATCTATTTGGACAATTTTTAACCTAATAAAGATTTATTTAAGATTCAGGTTTTATAAAAACAAAATTATATAAAAATAGTTAAAACATTGCCCGAAAGTAAATAAAAATGTTGGTAAACTTGAAATTCAAAAATATATATTTGAGAGATTTTAGGAATTTAAACCTATTTTTATAGTTAATTTTTTTTAGATTTAAAGCCCTTCATATAGTTTTTTGGGTTTTTCATCTGGAATGCCGTTGATTATTTTTGCAAACTTTTTGTTATGAAAGATTTAAATCTTAATTAGATTCTGTTAAATTAAAATAAATCTTCATAAAATAATAAAAGATTTAATAAAAAAATAAATCCTAGGAAAATTTTAAATAAGATTCTATAAATATCTCTTAAAAATATGTAAATATATAAGATTTGTCATGCTAGAGCTGCACATGAAATTGTGCCCATCGTGCGTGGCAGGCGCCTTGTCCCCCTTGGCCTCTTGTCAACGTGTCCCTTGCCGCCTCTTTAAAAAAGGCGGAAGCATGTCACGAGAAATTTATCAAAATTATCAAAATACCCTTCTATGTGGCACTCTATTTGCCCAGTACCACTAGAATTCGAATTTGTCCACTCTCTCTCTCTCTCATTGTCGCCTTTTAAATTTATTAAACATATCAATAATTATATATTTACCTTATCGTACTACAATTGTTGAATTTTTTTTTGTTAAATATATATTTTATTTTTTTTATTTTAAAGACATCTCTATATTATGTAATCTTAAATTAATTATGTTTTTATATTTTTTATTTTTTCGATTATATTTTTAAATTATCTCTCAATTTATTATTTTTAATAAATTTATTAAGGTATATAATCGGTTCGAAATTATAAATAAAGATATTTTTAAATAATAAAAAATAATTATTTAAATAAAAAAATATACACAGATTAAAAAATCTATTTTACAAATATTTTTTCCATCACTGAGCCACCGAGGTGTTGGATTCATATCACTATCTATGTATATATATATATATCTACCCATATAAATCTCTGTATCTATTACGTGCGCTCAAAATCAGCAAAAAAAAAACCCTACGGCATCGTGGCCTTCCAAGTCGCCTCATCCTCCCCGCATCTCTCTCTTTCCGGCATGGACGCTGCGGATTCGACGCGGACGTTCGTCAACAGCGTCAAGCGTCTCGTCATCAAGGTTGCTCCGCATTTCCTTTCCCTTTGTTCTTCTGCATGTTCACTTATTTTGACTTACGTTTGAATGCAGTAGGTTCCTGGTCGATTCATTTACTTTGCTTTTTGTTTGATTTGGAAATCCGTTTGTTTCGTTGGAGAACAATGATTTTGACTATTTGCTTATTGAGATTCATGACTTATGATGCTTGATGTAACCGGCGGAAGCATCAGTTTTTTAAGATGTGAAGGTCGAACTTTAGCACTTTTTTTTTTTTTTTTCCAAAAGAGAAGCCATTAGACTCTAATTTGTTGAATAGCTAGGATTTTTTGTGCCAGTTGATTAAATCTGCGTGTGGTCCGTAAGTGACAAATGCTTAGATGAAAGTGCATTTTTTTTTTTTTTTTTTATAGAATTGAAATGGAAGATAGGAAGTGGATGATAGGCGGAACTGTTGCAATTGTAACTGGTCAAGTAAAAGCTGTGAAGATCTGACATTATTTGGGATGTGATTTAGCGGTTGAGAGCTTGGTTGGCAGTTCTGAAATTTTATCATTGCCTTGTAACGCATGGCATTAGTTGTTAAACTTGAATATGTTTCGCTAGTTTTGCCCCCTTGCACTGGTACGGCGATGTGGAGCAGTTTGAATTGTTCCTATCCATGATTACCGATACTTATTCTACTGTGAGCATGCTATTTGACTGCAACATTTGGAAATTCCACACTCACTAGATGATTCAAATTTGAATATTACTATGCTGAATTTTCTGCAAGGTTCTATGACATTTCTCTAATGCTGATTCCTGATTATTAAAGGTTGGAACTGCTGTTGTTTCTAGAGGTGATGGAAGACTGGCACTTGGAAGGTTAGGATCACTTTGTGAGCAGGTGAAGTAGGAATTTTCGTTTATTATGTTGCATTAATGTATATACCCTACCATTTTGCTCCTCTTTAATTTGGCACATCTTGGACCTTACAATTTCCAAGTTAATTTCAGATTCAGGAATTGAACTCTCAAGGATATGAAGTTATTTTGGTGTCATCAGGAGCTGTCGGAATTGGTCGCCAACGACTTAGATACCGTAAATTGATCAATAGCAGGTTTGTATGTATGGATATTTCTGCCTTCCCATTTACTTAACTGATATGAAGAAATATTAATTTGATTTTTTCCTCATCTTGTATACTTCTTGCAATACGTTTTAATAAGTCTGATTTGTGGATAGGCTTCAAATTCTCTGCTATTAGAAGATATTATCCATTAGGCATACTATCCAACTATGCTTTCTGACTGGGCTCTGCCTTTCTTAAAATCAACTTCTTTTAGCTCTGGCTTTCATCCCGCCCAAGAAACTGATCTATTTTCTTAATAGTTTTGTTGGTGTATTCTTATCTTTGCAACTATTGTTAACATTACGCTTAAAAAATTACACAAAATTGTGATTGGAGAGATCTTGTAACTCATGAACTACTATTGTAGGACCAAGAGAGGGGTATGAAGAACGAATAATAGGTGAAGAGGAGAGGAAAGCAAAGAAGAATATGAGATGAAGGATGGAATTGGGGGCAAACAGACTTCTTTTGTATAGGGTTCACCCATTATGGTGGTTCTTTATTCTTTGTACATGCTTGCTTATCCAAGAAAAAGGAAATGAAAATGTAAAAACAGAGGGTAGGCAGAGCAAGGAATAAAAGAGATGGTAGAGTATAGGAGGAGAGGGAGAAGAAGGGAAGAGAGGATTCAGAGAGGAGATTGGAAACCAGAGGAGTGAAATCCAAGTAACTGAGATTCTATTTCTATTTTAAATCCAAGTCAAAGACATTCATTTCAACTCTGTACATGTAGATACTAGAAGCATCTATCCAGATATGAGATACTGAACAAGAAGAATCAACAGAAATAAAATCCCTAAAATTTAAGCAAGTCTCCTGAACCTTATTTGCTAGTTATTTGATCTACTCCTCTTATCTCCATCAGGTGTAGTGTGAAAATATTTATAATAAAAGTTGCAGGCTTATTGGTTGTAGCTGTTCATTGTTTGCAGCTTTGCTGACCTCCAAAAACCACAAGTTGATCTTGATGGGAAAGCATGCGCAGCTGTTGGACAAAATGGTCTCATGGCTCTCTATGACACATTGTTTAGTCAGGTTATATATCAAATTTAAATTTCTACTCATGCATGTAACCTATATTGTTCCTAGCTTTTAGAATTCACAGTTTTGACTCATCTGCAGCTAAGATAGGCGGTTGCTTTGTATTGAATGTTTTCTTCTGGAATTTAATGCTTGCTCTTTTTTAACAGCTGGATGTGACATCAGCTCAGCTGCTCGTAACCGATAATGATTTTAGGGATCTAGAATTCAGGAAGCAGCTTACCGAAACTGTGAAATCATTGTTGGCTTCAAAGGTGGTCCCAGTATTTAATGAAAATGATGCTGTCAGCACCAGGAGAGCTCCATATGAGGTATGCAATTGTTCTTCGTTTGCACCCTTTGCATAACAGGAAAGTGAAATTAAGTGTTTTGTGTTCATTAAATTGAGCAGCTGCTGTTGAATAAAGTTGCAAACATTTTTGCATGTGTCCACCTTTACCCATGCCTGTCCATTTCTTGCAGTATGTTTTTGAGTATCTGTTGCTCCCCCCATTCCCCACCCCCTGTTCCCCCCCTCCCCCTCTTTCTCTGAGCTTGTTCATTGTTTTAGTTATTCTTCATCCTTTATGAAGTTCCGTTACTCATGTTTTTTGAGCAACTGTCTGCTTGATACAACTGTGAAATAAATAATTGCTAATTGTGGTACATTTCAGCTTCCTCTTGTCAGTCAAATAATTATAACAGTATCCTATTTTCACAATCTTTTGTAGGACTCTTCTGGTATATTCTGGGACAATGACAGTTTAGCAGCTCTATTGGCTTTGGAGCTAAAGGCTGACCTTCTTGTCCTTTTGAGTGATGTGGAGGGTCTTTATAGTGGCCCTCCAAGTGATCCGCATTCAAGGCTAATCAATACCTATGTTAAGGAAAGGTATGAAGGCCTGATTACTTTTGGGGACAAATCCAGGTTGGGAAGAGGGGGTATGACTGCCAAAGTAAAAGCTGCTGTTTATGCATCTCATGCTGGTATACCCGTTGTTATCACCAGGTATTATTATTTGCATATAATCTGATTTTGGACATTCAAAAATTCCTTTTTGACATTTAACTTTTTATTGTTACATTTTTTGTGAATAAGTTGCCCCCCCCCCCTTTTTTTTGGTTATCAATCTATACTTGACCAATTGTATGAAGACCAGGGCTGGTGATACCTGCCTTATTTCTAGTTGAGCTGAGCTCCACCTCACGGAGGAGTGTCCTTGTTTTATAATATACCCTTACAGAAATTACTGTTAGATGCATAATTTTTTGATGAGTAAAGAAAAAAATAGTTATAATCGAAGTATTATATTCATGCATATGTCAAAATTATTTGATCAAAGGATATATATATATATATATATATATACAATGCACCGATGTATTGTTTATGGTATTTATGGTTTGATTCAGGAAATTTAGATCAATTATTTAATTGGCTGGTTTCCATCTTGCAATTAGTTAGAACTGGAAGATGGTAGAATGGGCAAAGAGAGCTCACTTTAAATGGTGCCCAATTATTTGCAATGAAAAGACAAATAGAGCAACAATAGGAACCTCTGCCTGCTGGACCCACCTCATCTATGACTCTTTTAAAAGAAAGATATCAATGAGAATCCTTTCTCATGCCTCTCTAGATGACTAGTTGCCCAACTTTCCTTTCTAATAGTTCAATACCATGTCAAATTTGCTACTCTCATCAAATAAACAAATAAATTAAGTTTATAATGATTTCATGCTACAACACCACTAACAACAATATATCAAGCCGCATTTCCATTAGGTGGGGTTGGTTGCTTGGATTTTAAGCTTGTCAATCATCTGTATGTATCACCGTATCTTTTGTTACGAACGCATATTATGCCCAAGAGTTTCCTACCAAGTTTTTATTGGTCTTCCTGTACCACTTTTGCTAAAAGTTCCCTCTATTCCACCCACTCTTTTCACAGGAGCATTCATCGATTTTCTTCTCATATGATCAAAACATCATAATGGTGTCCAATCATATTATCTTTAATGGAGCCACTATGACATTATGATGTATAACCTCATTTTTAATCCTATCTTTCTTTGTGTGGTTGCACATCTAACAAAATATCATCTTCATTGTGTTCATACTCTATACATGTTAGTGTTTTACTACCCAATATTTCATGTCATACTACAAAATTGATTTTACAACTATCTAATAGGATTTTCTTTTTAGCTTTGATGAGATTTTATTATTGCATAAACATCATATGCACTTTATTTTTATTTTATTTTATTTTTTTTTTTTTGTGGCTTGTCTAAGAGCAACTCCAAAGGGAGTTGCCATTTTGGGGTGCTAAGTCACCCATTTGTAACTTTGAATAGTGTTATGCATCTCTGAATTATAAATCTGCTCTAATGACAAGTGCCAAAATAGGGGCCATTTTAATATTTTTTATTAAAAAATATAATTAAACTTAACGATTATATTTTAACCGATATAGTTTTCATAATAGTCGTAATTTAACGGATATATTTTTACAGTCAAAATTTCAAATTTTAGGCCGCAGAACAGTTAATTGTCGTAGAGTTGAAGGCCATGAAAGACTCTACTACCATTATTTTGCTACCCCTTGTGTATATGAAGGTTTTTTTTTAAGGAGGTCTAAATGAGTCGTCCTCTTTTTCTCCGAATTGCAAATGAGGTTGAACAACACAATCCATACTTCATCCAAACAATAGATGTCATTGGAGTTCTCCAAATTGCCTCCATGAAGTTCCACGTATTTCAATAATCTATGCTAAAAAGCACTACTTTGTTGTTCATTTCCAGTAATTACATCTTTACTCGTGTTAAGCCACGCAGACACAATTAATTTATCTTCTTCTTGAGAGAAGTTTTTTGTCCTTTGTGATTGTCTCACTCTTGGAACGACTTCATTTTGTACTGGCGCCAATATTGCAGGATTAGTCTGCATAGTATCATCATATAAATTGGTGTCGCTTATAAGTAAATCAATGAAAGAACTATTAAATTGCGAATCCATCTACAAAAAAAAAAAAAAAAATTATAATCAATTTAAAGAATGAGCATAAAATAATCAATTAAAAATAAAATAAAATCACCCTTAATAAAAAAATTTAAAATTTAAATCAAATTAGAAAATTCAAATTAAATTACAAAAGTTAATATATATAGGCGAAGCAAATGACCTATTTAAATTCTAGTAATTAACTAAAATAAAAATATTTACTTTAAATTAAAATCAATTATATATATATATATACCCCTTCCTCTTTCCCCTTTCCCTCTCTCTATGCCTTCTTCCCCTTGACGACTCGCCCCTCCTCACCCTCGATCAATCGTTGCTTGCGGCTCGCCCTCGCCAGTTGCCGCCTCGCCCTCGTCGAGTCTCCCCTCGGTTGCTCGTCTCACTCTCGCTTGTTGCCTCTCTCGAATCTCCCGCTCCGTCGCTCACAAGTGTCATCGCCTCAACCTCGGCCTCGCCCTCACTAGCTCACCCCTTTGGCCTTTTGTCGCTCACTAGTCAATCGTTGCCTCTCTAGCTCTCTCTCACTCCGTTGCTTGCGTCGCCTAGAAACCGTTGCTTCAGGTAATCTATGTATTTATAGAAGTTGAAACAGAGCCGTTGAATTTAAACGTTGGAAATGGCACCTCTCCCTTTTTCTCTCTCCAGAGTTTGGAAAATTAGCACCCCAAGAAGATTGTTGCCATTTTGCAACCCTAGATGTTATCCCCATTGGAATGGAAAATTTTGATTTTGGGGTGCCATTTCGGTAGTTATGAGGTTGACACCTCGGATGGCACGCTCCCTTGGAGTTGCTCTAAAGAGGAAGGTGGGGCAACTAACGTAGCAACCCTCTCTAGGTATGAACATGAGGGTGTCAGGATCCTAGGTTTGACAGTGTAAGTTCTTAGCCAATGGCCAAAATTAGGGCAGAAAGTGGTGAGAATTGAGAGGAAAATTGGGAGAGAGAATAACAAAAAGATGAGAGAGAGAGAGAATTTAGAAACTAAAATTCAGTAATTCATTCAATGCCTCCAAACAAATTGGTTAGCTTTATATATAGCTAACCAATTGGCTATTACAATTCAGTTACAAATTGTAATTGCTCTCTACAGAATTAATATGCTACAGTTGACATGCAAATTAAATGGCTACACCCTACTAAAACCTATGATCATGACATATCCCCACCCTTGAAAATTTTCTTGTCCTCAAGAAAAGCAAAGAAGCTGAGTAGCACGAGAAATTGATTGAGCAAATGTAGAAAATATTTCCAGCTGTAGTTAGTGGAGGTAAAGTAGAACTAGAAGTAGCAGAGGGCCAATGGCTTGTCTATCAGACAATAGAGTGTGGAATTCCATGCAATTTTCCATAATTTCACACCAAAGTTGTATGCATCTGGCTTCTCATTACATGGTTCATCACAAGAAACTTCTGGAGCCATCCATTCAGGAGTTTCTATTGTTGATTTTGTAGAAAGAAATTTGCTAGCTTTTAAGTGAGATGGGCTAAAATCACAAACCTCACAAACCTTTACTGTATACTTCATGTCAACCAAAAGATTTGGAGATTTCTAGTCTTGACGAACAATAGGAGGATTGATTTTATGAGGATAATTCATTCCCTTTGCCACCGCATAGGCTGTACTCAACCTACACCTTTCATCCAATGCTTTTCTTGCACCCATGAAAAGAACAATATTTGGATGCCTTAGGTGTTTCATAATTGTGACCTTCAAAAATTCCTTCAATCGCTTTGGATGGAAATCTTGATCCATAAGAATCTTTACAACAACATTTGAGCCTTGCCAATCAGCACGATAGACAACACCAAAGGAACCTGCTTTGATTCTCTCTTTCAGAACCAGGTCACTCCATGGGATATCCAGATCTTCCACATCAAATGAAAGTTTTTGAGCTAGTTTAGTTGGAACAATTTAACCTTCCTTAGCAATCCTAAAACCACCTTGGAATATAATTTCCTTTGGATCGAAAATGCTTGCAAGTGGCTGAACTTCTCCGTGGCTGAACTTCTCCGTGGCCAAGTAGAGGGATATGCTTTAAAGGGAGAGGATCTTTGATTGTGTTCATTGAGCTACTGATGAAGGTAGGGTCATATGATTTGAATAGATTCAAATCCCAGCATGAATATCTTTGTTGCTGCTTGAATTAGGTACCTTGTTGTGTCCATCCATAGATTGCTTAGGGCATGTCATGTCAGCAGTGTCACCATCAATAGCTTCCAAAATTGGATCAACATTCTCCTTCGATAGAAAGTTCTTCAGCAAGTTGATTTGCTAAATTCTATGTTGTTAGAACTCAATTCTAACAAAAGAAATTCTCTCGCAATTTAATTTGAATTGTGTGGGAATGGAGGACTCGAATGAGAGAATGGAAGAATAGAGGGAGAGAATTAAGAGAGAGGGAAAGAGATTGAGAGAAGTTTGGAGGGAAAACAGAATCAATGTTTTTCCATTCATACCCATTTTGGTCACGAGGCTTGGTTTATATACCAAGCCTTGGCGCCACATTTGAATTACAATCACAATTTGAATTATTCTCTAACTACCTTATGATCTTATTACAATAATACCATTCTCTAACTACCTCTGATTACAATAATACCCTCCTCTACTCCCACCTTACTGTTCCTAACTACAGAACCATGACATATGAATCACTCCATGTAATTCATCCAACAAATCTTAAATAATCGATATAAGGAATTTGTTCTTGATGGTAAGGGAATTGAGTTGGTGGTAATCAACACAAAACCACCAACTGCCATCTTTCTTTTTAACTAGGAGCAAGGTGAGGCATAGGGGTTGGTACTTGGCCGAATGGTAGAGGAGTGTAACATTTCTTTAACCATTCGTTCAATTTTTGCTTTCTGTTTTGGGGGGTATTTGTAAGAATAAAGGTTGACTGGCTCAACATTGGGTTTCAAATTGATGGTGTGGTCTATAGGTCTCAGGAGTGGTAGAGCCTTAGGTTCCTCAAACAAGTCCCCAAACTCATCTAAGAGTAAACTAAGAAAGTCTATCTGAGTTATCTCCCAAAGAGTATGTGTTGCATTGCATCCATAGAATTAAGCAAGAACGACTCTCCTTTTTCTCTATCTCCTTCCAATTCCAAGGCATGTATGGAGAAAAGTTGTGCCACCTGCGTCCATTTGTTCTTAAGCAGCTTATGCAACCTTTTGTCTGTAATCATCCTACAGGTCCCTGTCTTACATGTCTTACAGAGCTAGAATTATGGGTTGGGCGCACAATCAAGATTCACTCAAAGGAGTTGAGACAGAAATCGCAATCAAGAAATAGCTCTATCGACATCATCCTCAAAGTATGATATTGAGAAGTTTAATGGCAATAACGATTTTGCATTTTGAAAAATTAAGATGCAAGCGCTTCTTGGAAATCTTGGATTAAAGGAGGTGCTAAAGGAGGAGTCAAAGGAAAAGGCTAGAGAAGGAGTTAAGATCCTCTCGGCAGAACAGAAGGTGGATATAGAAGAAAAGGCGTGCAACACCCTTATCCTAAGTTTGGGCAACAAATTCCTCCAAAAGGTCTCCAAGATGACTATGGCATTGGAGATATGGAAGAAATTGGACAGCCTCTACTTGACAAAGACACTGTTAAGCCGGTTATTTCTAAAGGCAAGATTCTTTACTTTTAAGATGAAAGATAATCAGAAATTGCAAGATCATATTGACGAATTCAATAAGCTTTGTTTAGACATAGAGAATATCAATGTTAAGTATGATGATGAAGATAAAGCTTTGGTTTTATTGCACTCTTTGCCACGATCATATGAGCATTTTGTTGATATCTTGCATCATGGTAGGGAAAAGTTGTCTTTAGAGGATGCAATTGGAGCCCTAAATTCTAAAGACTTAAGGTTTAAACTAGATGAAAAGTCCTCCATTGGAGATGTGTTGACTACTAGATCTAGGAACTACAAGAGAGACCATAAAGTAAAGGGAAAATCTAGGTCTTAAGTCAAGAAATGGGAGGAATCTAGTTAAGTGCTATTATTGTCATGAAAATGGGCACATTAAGAGAAACTGTCCTAAGAGGAAAAATGACCTACAAGATAAAAATATTTCTGATGGTGGAGTCTCGGTATGTGAATTCGGGTATGATAGTTTGGATGCCTTAGTTGTGTCACACAAAACTGAAAAAGAGATATGGATAATGCACTCAGGATGCTCCTTTCATATGACACCTAATAAGCACTAGTGTGTGAACTATCAGGACACTAATGGGGGTAAAGTTCTATTAGGAAATGACCATGAGTGCAAGGTTCTTGGTATAGGAGATGTTAGACTAAAGATGCATGATAAAAGCTATGGGACATGTCCCTGAGTTAAAGAGAAACTTGATTTCTCTTGGAGAATTGGCTAGGAATGGCCACTGCTTTAAGGGAGAGGGAGAAACTCTAAAAATAACTAGAGGATCCTTAGTGTGTATGAAGGCCTTACAACAAAATGGCATACATGTGCTGCAAGTTGTTGTTTTGAATAGAGAAGTAGCTGTGGCTGGAGAAAAGGCAGTCACACAAGTAAGACTTTAGCACTTTAGAATGTCTCATATAAGTGAATTTGGTCTAAATGATTTATCAAATTAAGCGATCTTGAAAAAGGATTAGGTGGCAGGACTAGATAAGTGTGAGTCCTACATTTATGGGAAGTCTACTAAGGTAAAATTTAGTAAACATGCTATCCACTCATCAAAGGCACCTCTAGACTATACACACAGTGATCTATAGGGACCTGCCTAGACTCTTATCCATGGTGGAGTTAGATACTTTCTATCCATAATGGATGATTATTCAAGGATGGTCTGGGTTTATGTCTTGAAGTCCAAAGAATTAGACTTTTAAAGCTTTCAAGACATGGAAGACCGTGATAGAAATTCAAAAGGGGAGAAAAATTAAGACAATCAGGACCAATAATGGCCTTGAATTTTGCAATAGGGAGTTCGCGGATTTTTGTAAGGATAATGGGATAGTTCGACATCTAATTGCCCCTGGTAAGCCTAGACAAAATGGCCTTGCAGAGAGAATGAATAGGACACTTCTAGAGAGAGTGAGGTGTATGCTATTTCATGCCAATCTAAGGTATTTTGGGGAGAGGCCGTGAACACTGCTGCATATGTGATCAATAGATCACCATCAGCAGGTATTGGTTTTAAAACCAGTTATGAGAAGTGGACTGGGCATAAACCTAGTCTAGAACACTTGAGGGTATTTGGGTGTATTGCATATGCCCATGTGAAACAAGAAAAGTTAGAACCCCGAGCAAAGAAATGTATTTTCATTAGATACCCAACTGGGGTATAAGCTATTGAATTTGGAACCTGAAAGCCAAAAGATCCTCATTACCCAAGATGTCATTTTTGATGAAAATTCCATAGCTAAAAGTCTGCAGGAAAAGGACAATGAGGAGCAATCTCCAACAACCGAAATGGTAGATATTGAGTGGCAGGATGAAATTTCAGGCACAAATACTGACAACCCTCAAAGTTATGATTTGGATCATCAAGAGGACATTGAGGAGTTAGTGCCAGATCAAGAATTTGACCCTCAAAAAGAGAGTAGGGATGAATTAGATGCTGGGAGTGAGCCTGACTTGCAAATGTATAATGTTGCAAATGATAGGCTAAAAGGGCAAAGTAGACCTCCTAAACATTATGGTTACTCAGACCCTGTATCCTATGCACTTACAAGTGCATCAGAGGTTATTGGAGATGAACCCCTGACATATGAGGAAGCAATCTCCTCAAAGGACTCGCTTAAGTGGGTTGAAGCCATGAAGTTCAAGATAAATTCTCTTAAGAAGAATGAGACCTGGACTTTAGTTGAAAGGCCTCAAGGACAAAGAGTAGTGAGCTGTAAATGGCTATATAAGGTAAAGAAAGGATCGGGAGAAAATGAAAAGCCTAGATATAAAGTTAGGCTAGTTGCAAGAGGTTTCACTCAAGTTCCAGGAGCAGATTTCAATGAGGTATTCTCCCCTGTTGTAAGGCATACCTCAATTAGGGTCCTTCTGGCAATGATAGCGTAATTAAATTTGGTTTTGGAATAAATGGATGTTACAACAACATTTTTACATGGGGAATTAGATGAAAGTATCCTCATGGAGCAGCCAAAATGGTTCGAATCTAAAGGAAGGATGGAACAAGTCTGCTTATTGAAGAAGTCCTTGTATGGACTCAAGCAATCCCCACGTCAATGGTATAGGAGGTTTGACACCTTTATGATAGAACATGGGTTTGCTAGGAGCTCATATGACTGTTGTATATATTTTAAGTATGTATCCAACAACATATCAATTTATCTCCTATTGTATGTTGACGATATGCTGATTGCCAGCCAATCAGGGAAAGAAATTCAGCAGTTAAAGTTGGATTTAAAGTCAACATTTGAGATGAAGGATTTAGGAGAGGCAAGGAAAATTTTAGGAATAGAAATTACCAGAAACAAGCAGAAGAGAATCCTATGCCTATCACAGAAAACATACTTAAGAAAATTAATTCAAAAGTTTGGGATGGCTAAGGCAAAGGTTGTAAGTATTCCATTTGCCCAGCACTTTAAGCTGTTAGCAGCCCAATCTCCTATTGACAAGGAAGATCAGGAAGAAATGAGAGAAATCCCCTATTCAAATGCGGTAGGAAGTCTAATGTACAGTATGGTATGTACACGGCCAGACCTAGCACATGCAATGAGTGTAATCAACTAGTTTATGACAAACCCTAGAAAACCTCATTGGAGTGTAGTTAAATGGGTATTTAAATACTTGAAAGGATCATTGGATACAACGTTAGTTTATGGT
Source organism: Diospyros kaki (assembly GCA_036245055.1). NCBI lineage: Eukaryota > Viridiplantae > Streptophyta > Magnoliopsida > Ericales > Ebenaceae > Diospyros > Diospyros kaki. The sequence goes on along the minus strand of BSEG01000001.1, from coordinate 42,732,896 downwards.
GGAGCTAAGGTGGAAAGTGAGACAAGAATCCTAGGATATTCAGATGTTAACTATGCAGCAGATCTGGATAGAAGAAGGTCCACAACCGGTTATGTCTTCAAGGTTTGGGATGCTACAGTAAGTGTTTCCTTTTCTACAACATGTAGTAACCTTGTCAACCACAGAGGCTGAATACATTTCCATTTTAGAGGCAATTAAGGAAGCATTGTGGATAAAAGGACTGTTAGGAAGCATTGTGAATACATTTTCATTTTTCATGTACACGAGAGAAAAAAAAGCCTAGGTTCTCAAACTTTGTAATCTCTGGGTGGGAAGCTTGTGTAAGAAGGCTTTGTGTGTGTGCACTTATATGTTCTATAGTGGATTTTGTGGTGTCGCCTTCAATCTGGACGTAGGACTTTGATTAATTCAAAGTCTGAACCAGGATAAACCTTTTGCCCTTTGTTTCTTTTCTGTTCTTTTGCATGAGTGAGAATTCTGTGCTAAGTGTTTGGTTAATTACTTAACACAAAGAGAGAGAGAGAGAGAATTTAGAAATTGAAATTTAGTAATTCATTCAATGCCTCCAAACATATTGGTTAGCTTTATATATAGCTAACCAATCAACCGTTGCAATTCAGTTACAAGTTGTAACTGCTCTCTACAGAATTAATATGCTACAACTAACATGCAAATTAAATGGCTACACCCTATTGAAACCTATGATCATGACAGAGGGCCTTTCCTTGCTAGGAAATTTCTGGTTTGAGCCATACCTACTGCAGGGAAGGCGAGCCCATCACTATAGCCATATTGCAATGCACAACATCGTGCCTTGTATCCATTGCTTTTTTTTGGCATCATGGTGTTAAGTTGGCTCAAGTATGGCACCACATACCCAAGAGGGGGAGGGGGGGTGAATTACCAAACCCGGTAGGCTCTTTAGCACACAAGTTAGGAATTACAAGAAGGAATACAATTAAAAAGATGTGAGAGTTGACACGATTAGTTACAATATTTCTCAAACAAAATACACAAAGGCTAAAACAAGATAACACAATTGGCATATGTAGCCTTTTGAGAGAGAAAATGAAAGCTTAAGCACTAATGAGAAGAATGAATACATTGGTAAGCTCTTGACACTATATTTTCATTCATTAGCCTTCTTCGGTGCTTCCTTGGGCTATATTTATAGACTTATTCAAAGCTTGAAGAAAAACTAGTTGTTATTAGCCATTGGAGCTTGCAAAAACTAGCCGTTAAAGAAATTTGCAATAAAAATGGTCGATAGGGACAGAAACGGTCGATTGGTTTTTATGCAGTAGCTGTCGACTAGGGCTGGCCGAGAGCTTGCATAAGACTGATTGACAGGCTTCAAAAATTGGTTGACACCTCAAGGGCAAATGGTTGACCGATTTCAGAAAAATGGTTGACAATTTGGCCTCCAAATTTAAAAACATAAATTTGAGTTTCAAATGCTATATGGCAATTTTGATCAATCAAATACAAAAATTTCTTTTGACAATAAAAACTTGATTTTTCAAATGCCATTAAGGATATTGAAAACTTATTTTGGCATTGAATAATTTTCAGTATGGTGCTTAATTATAGAGGTTAAAATAATTTAGTTGCACCTATAAAAAATCATTTTATAAAAGATGGGTGCATAATATTTGATTAATCAAATGAAGTTTTTCATCATCAAAACCAGTGAACTAAAACTCGGCTTAGGCGGCACCGAGGCGCTAGGCGGACACTAGTCACTACGATTGTGGTCTAATTGACCCCCTTAGGCGCCGGCCTAGCTAATAGGTACCGCGCGGCGCCTAGACAGCCGCCTAGCCACGTGAACCACATGGATAATTATGGCCTAATCGACCGCCTGGGCTACGTAATCCATTTTATATAAATTGATTATTAGGGTTTTTGTTTCCCGTTACCCGTTATCTCTTATCTCTCGTCGATTTCCCCTTCTCTCTCGCGTGCACCGTCGCTGACTGTCAAGCTCCATCTTAGCCCAAGGCCGTTGCTACCTCCAGCTCCATCGCGACCTCCTCATTGCCTCTACATCGTCAAGCTCCATCCTCGCTACGTCAACGCCGCTGCTGCTGTCGAGCTCCATCTCTACTTCTGCTTTCGCTTCCAACCCCCCCTCTCTCTCTCTCTCTCGCGCGCGCGCGCGCGTTGTTGGGTGTTAGCCTGTTAGGTTTATTATGTTATTTAATTTTATTTTTAATTTATATGTTAGATATATATATATATTTTCTTTTCTATTTATATGTTAAATATATTAGATATATATATTTTTCTATTTCTATTTATATGTTAGATATATATATTTTCATGCCTATTTCAAATTTGATTTAATTAAAAATAACATCAAGTTACATCCAAAGTTAAAAAAAATAAAAAAAACCAACATTTTTCCTAAGCCGCCTAGGCCCCACCTAGGCGCTAGGCCCTAGCCTGACACCCGACTAGCGCCTAGCGCGTTTTAGAACACTGATCAAAACAGAATCAAAGAGCCAAACAACACATGGGTCTAGGTCATCTTATAAGCAGGATGAGTTTAAGGTTCGAACCCTAGACCCAGGGGAAATAGGAGAACTCCTAAACTACTGGGCTACCACCACGGTGGTATTGAATGCACTTATTCATTTTAACCATCTTGCCATAATTTTATAACATCATTGATGATCTCCTCGTTTTCTTAGATTATTGATCCATTCTCATATTTAGTGAACTTTATATTATATTTTCAGTTTCTGATTTGCTTAACTTAAATACAGATTCTAAGGTACCCCTCCCTATCTCGAATATAGGGGTTTGCTTAAATTTATATTACTGAATATAGGGATTTTGTTGTGAGCTTTTTCTAAATCATACAAATCATATGAGAATTCTTTTATTTATTTCTTTAACCTTCCCTTAGGCGCCTCAACAAGTGCGTAGGCTAACAATCATGAAACCAAATTGATTTTTAGACACTCTGGTTTCACTTAATCATTGCTCAATCACCATCTCCTAAAGTTTCACAGTGTGGTTCATTAACTTGTCCCCTTGTAATTTGCACAACTTTGAATATCTTTTTTTGGTTGAATAATCTCCTTAATATTTCCAGTGTTAAATGTATTACTTATAACAGCCAGTCCTAAGGTTGATAAAGGAGTAAGGTCAAATTAGATGGCCGACAACCACCGTAAAAATTATCAGATCTTTTTATCATGGATTCCAATGGCTTCCTTATAATGTTTAAAAATCTAATCTTATATTCTTGTATAGCCTCCAACAATCTATGCATTATGCTTCCTTTTTATGCTTATGGCATATAAACTGTAACACCAAATATATCTTTCTTGATGCAATACGTAAAAGGGACATCTTCCATTATCTCTGCCAAAACATACCTTTCTAGATGTTCACTAGCCCATACAAAACATAATCCTAACTTCTATTAAAGACTTTTATGCTCTTGTTAGCATCTGGTGAAGACATATCTGGAACAGATCCTTTAGCTTTTTGTTTGACTAAGAAGCATTGATACAAAAATAGGTGCAAAAGCAAATATAGAAACATGCAAGGAATATAGTAGCAGTAAGGTTGCTTATTTTTTACTAGGAAGTTATGGATTTTACTTGTGGCAACACCCTTTTGCAAAGTAAGGTAAACCACACCCTCCCAACTCTCACAAAGCAGGGAGCCTCGTGCACTGCAGGCGCCTCCTTTCTTAAAGATATTCAAAAACAGAATGTTGTGTACCAAAGCACCAACATATGTAAAATATGAGCATAATTGAGATATACCAAGAAAATATAAAATTAAGAATGAGGTTTGTTTGTATTAAGGTGAGTGGTTCTTTTGGAGAGAAGATGTGTGAGACACAATTAAGATGGTTTAGTCATATGAGAAGAAAACCAATAGAAGGTACTGAGAAGAAAACCAATAGGAGGTACTGTGAATAGAGTGTGTGGTATGGGACAAATCTTTAACAAAAGAGAAGAGAGAAAAACTAAGAAAAAATTGGTGGGAGATTTAGGTATGATATGAATTGTAAGGGCCTTACAGGTGATAAGGCCGTAGATAGAGATGATAAACAAGTTAGAATTCATTGTAGCGGACCTCACATGGTAAGATTAAGGCTTTGTATGTTTTTTTTTTTTGCTTATTCATAAACATAATAACAAAGTATTGAAAATATTAAAGTATTAGCAATAATCTAATATGAAATTGCATTCAGTTTATAATAATAACAACAATAAACAAAAACATTGAACAGATGGCACTAAATAAATATAAAGAATACCACTAAATCCATGATGATGATAATTAAACCTGCTAATAGGAGAGTAATTAGTTTCAATTTTTTTTTTCTTCATCCAAAAAGTTCTTATATTTGATGATTTTATGTTAAAAAAGTTTAAGATCTATTATAGATATTGCAATGGCAAAATGTTTTGAGTCCATGGACAAATGCATACATTGTGTGTCCTACACTGTCCAAAAATGTAAAAAATAATAAAAAGTAGGATTTCGGGAAGTCCATCATATATCTCAGAGTGCGTGTTAGACATTGGCTGTTTTACCAATGTGGAGTGTCTTTGCTTCTTAGGTGCTGAAGCTCTATGTTTGCTTCTATTGAAGAGCTTGATCGAGTTGATGAAAAGGCTCACAGCTCCTTAAGACATCTAAGTTTCTTTTTCTGCAGAGAATATAAGCTTTCATCCTTTATCCCCACAAGATTATTTTTCAAAGCTTCTCAAGTCTACTAGGTTGGTACCAGACTGGTAGAAACTAAATATGATACCCCAGAAACTGATTGTTGCAGCCTATACTTTGTGATATGATAGTGTCTGTTGTTTCCCTTTTCTCTGAAGCATATTGTGTTCTTTGTTGGGTTTTTCGAAGTGGCAATGGTTCTGACAATATCCTAAAAGTACTTAAAGGACAGTGTATTGGTACTCTCTTCCATCGAGATGCACATAAATGGGTACCAGTACCACAGGGAGAAGTTGGTGCTCGTGAAATGGCAGTTGCAGCAAGAGAAAGTTCTAGACGACTACAGGTAGCATCAAACCGTGCCATGGTCACGAGGATTTCATGCCTCAAATATATTTTCCAGAAGCAGTGCAAGAAATTCTTTTATATGTATACACACTATAAGCTGGAATATTTTGCATAAAAATTGCTACTCTCTGGATGTACATTATTGTCTGCAGCATGACTTTTCTGAATGCTATGGTATGTTCTGTCTATAGGCTATGTCTCCACAAGAAAGGAGTAAAATTTTGCTGGACATAGCTAATGCTCTGGAAGCAAATGAGAAACTTATCACAGTAGAAAATGAAGCTGATGTGGCTGCTGCACAGGAGGCTGGCTATGAAAAATCATTGGTATCTCGGCTGGCCCTGAAGCCTGGGAAGGCAAGAATTGCTTCATTTTCTCTCTCTCTCTCTCTCTCTCTCTCTCTCTGTTGTTTAGAGAGAGGGGGTGTGATATCATTGTCCCTGAAATAGTCACTAATGCATTCTGATGAGAATTAGTCCTGTTCTTTCTGAATGGCTTAGCTATCTGATACTGTAAAGTAATTGAAAGTAATTGTCTGTCTGAAAGCTGAAGAGAATGGAAACACAGACCTCCATGGTTATCTATTGAAAGTGAATAGAGGGAAAAAGGTCCAAAAATAAAGTAAAATGGATCTTTTGTAAAGAGTGGTCGTTTCTAGCCCTTTTAGCCTTTGCTGCAGGTTTAGCTTTGGCTAGCCTGTTACTCCACTGGGATTTAAATCCTGTACATACCAAATGGGCAGCAGGTCATTACTGAAGTTTGCCATTACTGAAGTTTGGTTAGGTTGAGAAATTGTGTCTTTTCAGTTTATCTTTTTGTTTTCTGAGTAGTGACACCTTTATTTAATTCAAGAATTGGTATCTTCTCTTAAATTACTCTCATTTAAACAGCATCTTTTCTCCTGGAATTCTTGCGTTCTTGTTTCTGAACTCCTATATGTTGTAGATATCAAGTCTTGCAAAGTCAATTCGTGTGCTTGCAAACATGGAAGAGCCAATTGGTCAAGTTTTGAGGAGAACTGAGGTAGGTGAATTGAATATTGAGTACAAAATTCATTTAGGTTCTTGTTTTTCTGTTTTTTTTATAAATACCTTTAACTTAACACGTGGATTACCTACTAAAGATAGATTCTCTGCAATGATAAATTATAGCCTTTGGCACTGTGCTCTAGAAGTATAAGCAAATTAAGTTTCTTCTGGACAACATAAATGAATGTTTACAATCTTTATTAACAGTAGGCATTTTACCTGTTTGTTGGGAAGCCCATTACATTCTGATCTATACATTTATGATATAATTATAATTCATCTCATCATCTTTTATGTTTCTGATGAGTGACTTGTTGCTTTTTCATTCAGATTGCAGATGGATTCATCTTAGAGAAGACGTCATCACCCTTGGGTGTTCTCCTGATCATTTTTGAGTCTCGGCCTGAGGCCCTAGTTCAGGTAATAGGGGTCACAACTATTTGAGCTACTTTCTGTTGTGAGAAAGTTGAAGTCAGCTTATTATATTTTGTAATAGGACATTGTTTTCCTGTCATTTGAACTAGAATGCCATTCGTAAATTGGCTGTATGTGTTGCTATTGAGTTGGTCATTGTTTTATGTTGTTACAATTTTTGTAAAAATGGCCTGCTGATATTTCTGATTCTGAGTTGTGGGTTATAGTTGGATATATATATATATATATATATGAATATATTTCTTTAATTGCGTGCATGGATGTTAGTTCTGGTGCATGTTGCTTAGCTGATCTTTCATGTGACAACTTGTTTGGGGCAGCTTTTCCTTCCTCTTCTTTCATTGGGACTTTAGTACTTATAATTTGTCATACTTTGGCCTAGGTTGGGGATAGATAATTAGATATCACTGTTGCTTGATACTTCAGAGTTCAGATCTTCTCCCAAGCATCTCCCTGAACAAATTGGTTTACCTGTTCATATTGTGATTTAATGCCCAAGCATCAAGTAGAATTTTATGCAGTGCATATTTTTTAACTGTTCATGCCGTGATTATATGCCCATGCCCAGCGTTCAGTTACATATTGCAGTACCTAGGATTAAGTCTTCAAAAGGTATTTTAACACATGGACATACACCTGTATTTGATACTCAAACTTGAGTGTTGGTAACATAGGATTGAGAATTGCTATGCACACAAAGGAGATTGTCTGAGTAGATTGCTTAAATTAGTATCTCTCTCTCTCTCTCTCTCTCTCTCTCATCAAGAATGTGGTCTTCACAACTATTCTCCATTCTTGTTGTCCTGTCACTCCCTTTGCACCATAATTGGCACATATCCAATCCTGATTGTGCTGCTTGGACTAATTGCTTAAGTTTTACAATGAAGTATGTTTGTTTTGAATATGTGTGTCATTTGTTTGTCATCAGGTTTCTTCCTTGGTAGTGTCATGATTAAGAAAAAATATATTGATTAAGATAGTGTTTGTTAATCAAGATATAGATCGGAAAATGCAAGATACGGAAAGCATTTTTGACTTTTGTCATTTCCAATGTATTTGTTAAACTTATCTGGTGACCCTTGAAAAAGAAATCACATGACTTCTTATTTGCCATTTTCCATATATGTTTATCTCTCCGCCCCCTTAAGATAAGCATATCTTAGACCTTATAGATAAGAAAAAATGACGAATATGTCCTCCAATGCATTCCAAAAAATTTAACAAACAGTTTGATAAAAATCTTAGAATGCTTTCTAAACTTATTTTGATCATTTCATATCTTGGTCCAGAAAGTATTTCAATCTTATCTTAATATAACCTTATCTTACTCATTTTAACAAGCGCTACCCATGAAAAAATATATTGTTTTTGTTTGTCTTATTCAGCAACTGTTCCATTGATCATGCAAGCCTTATATTCTTGTTTCTATTTGAATAGATAGCTTCATTAGCAATCCGGTCTGGGAATGGGTTACTCTTGAAAGGGGGAAAGGAGGCTAAAAGATCTAATGCCATCTTGCACAAGGTTAGGTTTCTTGAATAAACTTTATTGGATTATTGACCTTAATCGTCCAGTTTTGGATGGGTTATTTTTAAATGTTTACATCTTTACTCCATATTTTAGGTTATTACTTCCACCATCCCTGATACCGTAGGTGAAAGGCTTATTGGGCTTGTGACTTCTAGAGAAGAGATTCCTGATTTGCTCAAGGTTGGTTGACCCTGGAATGATGACCTGTAACTTGAACTCCTTGTTGCTATAAATGATGATTGATGCATTAAATATAAGATGGAACTAAAGATTTACTCTCTTCTCAGCTTGATGATGTAATAGATCTTGTGATTCCAAGAGGTAGCAATAAACTGGTTTCTCAAATCAAGGAATCAACAAAAATTCCTGTTCTGGGACATGCGGGTAATTTATTGCTCTTTGGAACCAATATATAGCATCTGCACTATCTGCTGGTTCATTCTTTGTGTTAGAAATAGAACATTTGTGGTGTGATAAAGCTGCTGTATTTTACTTTTCAGATGGAATTTGCCATGTATATGTTGATAAGTATGCTGACATGGACATGGCAAAGAACATTGTATTGGATGCAAAAACAGATTATCCGGCAGCTTGTAATGCAATGGTAATCTATATCTTTGCTATTTATTTTCATTTGATAATGTCATGGGCGATCATACTTTTAAGTAAGGTCACGATTGTTTTGTCAACTACGCTTTTACATTTGCATTTGCTTGCCAAGTACAACAGCCACTTATCCTCTTAAATTCCTCAGGAGACGCTTCTTGTTCACAAGGATTTGATGCAGAATGGCAGCCTTAATGAGCTCATGGTAGAACTTCAAATCAAAGGTTGGGGTTCTTAGCAAAAAAATCTTCTTGAAACTGATTATCCATTCCTATGAGAATCTATAAAATTCTTTTAATATGTGAAATGGATATTATAGTGAGCTTCCAATGCCGATCAAAATTAGGATGCTTTGCCAAATGAAGACTCTTTCCTTATTGCCCATCAATTATATTCATCCTTGGAGAAATTTCATGTGAAGCAACACACTTTGTACTAGAATATGTGATAGAGATCAGGAGTAATAATTATTTTAGAATTCATAATTCTAGTTATATAGAGTTTAGTTATTTAGAAATTTTAGGATTAAGAATTTTATAATATTGATTTGTACTTCAGTTTAGATTCCTAGTCTGGTGAGGACTAGAAATCCTACATTTATGTTTCCCTGTTTATTTAGGGTTCTTAATTTGGCAGGAATTTTGAATTTATAAGTACCTCAAATTATTTAGATTTGATTTATGATTGCTGAATACAAGAATTAGATTATCCCCTCTCTCCGAGTTTCTTCTTTACTGCTTTCTCTTTCTTCTCTATATTTTCTCCTCTTTTTTTCTTCTTTTAAATTTTGTTCTCCATTAGTGTATTTTCTCCTTTGCTGACATCTTTCCATTCCAACACTAAAAAGAAAGCCAATGATGCAATTCAAGTGATCGTATCAGTTCCCAATCAATTAATGCTATTAGACAATATTGCCCACTTTCACCTAATTCTTTGCTTGCACTTCTTGTCCTTGCAGCAATTGTTGGTAAAATAGCAAAATTGAACCTTCTATATTTCATTTCAACATAGAAACATGTTATATCTTTCAATATAAGAGTCATCTTCCCAATTTGCCCATATACAGGCCAATGCTTACGTGCATATTTATATTCCTGTTGGAGATAGTGCGTCTGACCACGGCAATGGTTTTTCTTCCCCTTCAACTTTGACTAAACAGAGATTGCATGTGGTCTCTACTTAGAAATTACATTCCTTGTCAGCTGCAAGACAGGTGGGATCAGTGAGGCTTGGAATCTGACCAGGACTCGGCCTGCTGTACAATGTAGTTTGTTAAAACCTGACATAATCTCAACTTCAAGCCTGATATATTGCAACCCCATGCCAATAGCAATTACAAATTGATGAATTTGGGATTGATCTGGCTGGTTTGTGTATGGCTCCTATTTGATCCTGTCCATGGAAAAAGAGAAAAAAATCCTGATAAACACTGTGTTAGGTATTAACCTTGCAAAATCTATTCAGGTTGGTTGCATTAGTCATGACTAGCTTTTCCAAGCCTTGCTCTAAGTCAGCCCTGATTGAGATTTTAACCCAAGCTTGGTCACAAAATCCATCCAGAAGAAAGGTTTATTCCATTTTGGAGGATCAAACAACTTAAATTAATGCCTTGCTCTAGCTTTTTTTACCTCAGCTCATCCATTATGTGCAGTCAATTCAATTTCAAGGTTTGCTCTGTAGGACCGACTCTATTAAACTAAAAAATACAACCTTAATTCTGTTTAAAGAAAAGGCATCATTTGGGCCAAATGAAAAAGGATATAGAGATTTTTAAGTTTATTCACAGAGCAGTTGATTAGGAAAGTGACAGCCCATGCTTGGAATTTTGTTGTTGATGACCTGCAATATTATCTTTATCCTACAGATCGGGAAGTGGAGAATTTTTATTATATTATTCTTCTTCTTGTTTTGTTTTTTATTTTTTAAGAGTTGTATACTTTGAAGTAATTTTAATTACAGAGTTGCAGTGACACTTTGCTTGGTTCTATGTAGTTTTTTACGTGATTTTTGGGATGTGGGCTGAAAGTAGTTTCTTCTTAGCATCTTCAGACTGGTCAATTATAATGAGACAGTAGTACAAGTTAATGTTAAATGAAGTCTGTCTTGTTGACCAAATGTCTTTGTGCAAGTGGCTAGTACATCTGGCATATTTTGAATGATAAGAGACAAGGGGCCTTAGTGTTCTGTGAAGTGTGGGAACGTGCTTCTCTTTTTCCATGTGAATGCAGACTGCAACTTCACCATGATTAATTGTCTCTTAGAACCTTAGCAAGTTCTCCATGAAAACTTTCAGGCTCAGTGTAATTATACCTCCCCCTCCCTGCCAAACCCCTTGTTTTGTTTGATGAGGGATAAGATGTTAACAGATTTCATCTATGCATCACCGTTTCATTGGGTGCTCTGTGCTACAGCTTAATCTATGCATATATTATTCTAGAATCAAGCAGTCTGTGATCTGTGGAAACAACCAAGTAAAACAAATTGATGATCAGGGTCAGGTTATAATATGCCATCATTGCAGGTGTATCTATTTATGGTGGACCAAGGGCAAGCTCCATACTGAATATTCCAGAGGCACGCACATTGCATCATGAATATAATTCACTTGCTTGCACTGTTGAAATTGTGGATGATGTATATGCCGCTATTGATCATATACATCATTATGGAAGGTATATTCACTTGCTTGTTCAGAAGGTAGCTGTGAATTGTAGAAAAATATGCAGAAGTTTGATAGTTTACTCTTATCGGCAGTGCACACACTGAGAGCATTGTTACAGAAGATCGCAAAGTTGCAGAGATCTTCCTAAGTCAAGTTGACAGGTTCAATTGCTTTCTTCTGTGTTACCATGTTACCATTATCTAAATACTTGGTTACTTTACGTTTTCTCAATTAATGGGGCAGGCTGCAGATGTGACGAGCTATATTAGAACTTGGGTCATTTAGTCTGAGTTTAACTAAAAAGTCCATAGCAGTGTGCTTACAAACTTTCTCTATTGGTTATTTGCATCTGCAGTGCCGCTGTATTTCACAATGCAAGCACAAGGTTTAGTGACGGAGCTCGTTTTGGATTGGGTGCAGAAGTATAACACTAACTAGCTCCATTGACATTCATTTTACATAGCTCAAGTAACTCTGCTATGATACTCACACTTCTTTGCCTAACAGGTTGGCATAAGTACAAGTAGGATACATGCTCGTGGTCCTGTAGGAGTGGAAGGATTGCTAACAACACGATGGTATGCTGACACTGTCCATCCTACTTGATAATTTTAATTGTGGGTAGATTGTTTGGAAGCACAATTCTTGCGGTAATTTCTGGTAAAAGTTCCATTTGCTGTTATGAGAGAAGATAAATCTAGACGAAGCCAAAGCCAACTAAAACCACCCCAGATGCTTTTATTTTTGCTTGCTTTAGATCACTTAATATGACAGGAAAGATACACTGTCCTTTTCCTTAACAATCAATTTCTAGTCTGGTACGGGGACCATAGCTACAACTGTCGTGTCTTTAATTGCAGGATTGCTAGAGGTAGCGGGCAGGTGGTGGATGGTGATAAAGGGGTTGTCTATACTCACAAAACCCTTAGCCTATGTGCTTGAGTTCATTTAGATGCATTCACACATTATAACAACCATTGGAGCTTTCTCCATTACAATCCGCTCCTCTCAGGCCAGATGAAGTGAACGATGTGGCTATAGCAGTGGCGGAATACCCTTTCCTGATGCGAGGAAGACGCAGTTGCAGCAGTCCGCTGGAATATCCTCCTTTCCTGTTGCACCCCTACATATGTTGTACCATTGTGTGTAATGGACTCTTTTTATTTATTAGGCTCTCTCTCTCTCTCTCTCTTTCTCTCTCTCTCTCTTCATATTGGCAGATGATCTACATGAATCCATAAGATTATCAGGAATTGGGTTTCGGAGTTAGATTCTTATGCTTGCTAATTGAAATAAAACATGTTTAGCTATTTTAATTTTTACCGCTTGTGGAGTGGTGTGCCAATATGATCCTCCTGATTGCTTTTTGCGGATTGACTTGTCGACAGCCAAACGGTTGAATCATTTTCCTCTTCCAGGAACACTTTGTGGCTGAACCAGCCAACTTGATAAGAATCAATCACCGATGATTAACTGTGTAGGAACCACCTCAAAGCAGATGTTATGGACGGCTTACAGTAAATTGAATTAGTGCACAAGTTGAAGGAAGTGAGAAGGTAGGAGAAATAGAGAAAAAGGAGAAAATTAGAGAAGGGAGCGGGACGTTTGTTCCACAACATAATTCTCTGATCCTACTCCACATTCTATTTATTGTGCAAGCATGACTCCCTTGTCCAAGCCACAAAACAGCGCACTTGACCAATCCAGCTCTGTTACCATTAACAACGTAACAATCATTAGTAACCAACCCAATAAGAAAAATTCTATGGTTCGCGATGGAATTTGTACATTATAAGATGTTTGTATAATATAAAAAATATATAAAGTACGTTATTTAACATGAAACATATTATACAATCCTTGCAAGTAGGATTGCATAACACATTCCCTTCTTCTGTAAAGCTTCTTTTTCATGAGTTGTATCAATCGAATAAAGTCTTATTATTAGAGTTGTGATAGACATATAAATAGATAAATTTTCGATAATCATCCTTGAGGGAACAAATTCTTTTATTATAAGAATACTAATCTTTGTGATATTCCTTGCAAACTTGGACGGTTACGGGACCTAAAAGAGTCGCGAGACATGGACATGAAGCCCAAAGGGCCTACGGGTTGAAAGAGATCAAGGAAACAAGTCGAAGGAGTAAGAGATTGAGTCGAGACCAAGCAAGGAGGACCTACTTGGTCATGACCGAGTGTGTGTGATACTACTTCGATTTTTTGGGCATAACTTTCTCATCCGAGCTCCGATTGAGGTGATTCAAAATCCTATAGAAAGACAAGAGAATTATCTACAACTTTCGTGTTTTGAGTTTTGAGAGATCCCAACCGCATCAAGGCTGAAATTGGGCTCTAAATTGATGTACCCAACTTTTCCTTCAACTATTAAGGCTCAGAGTCAAGTATTGGAGCAAAGATGGATTCGAAATAAGACAAAAGAGGCCCTCAAATCCAAGTGAATGAAGACCCACTCGGTTATGACCGAGTGGGTGGGAGGCCAATCCCCTCTCACTTTTCATGACCCACTCGGTCATGACCGAGTGGGTACGACACTGCTTTAGTTTTTCAAGTCTAACTCTCTCATCTAAGCTCCGATTGAGGTGATTCAAAGTCCTATGGAAAACTAAGAGAATTATCTACAACTTTCATGTTTTGAGTTTTGAGAGATTCAAGATTTATCAAGGTGAAAATAGGGTTTGAATTTGATACACCTTCGCAAAGAAAACGCAAAAAGCATCGAAGCAAAAGAAAAGACCCCCCACTCGGTCATGACCCAGTGGGCCGGGGTTGCCTCTCCTTTTTAATGACCCCACTCGGTCATGACAGAGTGGGCCTCCTCTCATCAGCATGAAACGTCCATGCACGACTAGCCAATTGGCTTCGAAACCCTCAAAATGGGCTGCAGAATCTCTGGAATGGGCCGTGAAAATCTCATCGTGATTGCCATGTGGCTCCCTTCACCCTCCACTATAAATAGGAGGTCATGCCTTCATCACAAGGTACACATTCTTGGGCCTCTCAACACAATTCCACACTTTTGCTCTCGATAACTGACTTAGGCATCAGAGGGTTTATGCGGGGCCCCTACCCGCGCCCTAACGGTACTCTCGTTTTGCAGACCACTCGGTTATCCTTGGTCACTCAGTTATCAAGGGTCGCTCAATTTTCTTGGGCCACCTAGTTATCAAGGGCCGCTCGGTTTTCTTGGACCACTTAGTTATCAACGGTCACTTGGTTATCTTTGGCCACTCGGTTATCAAGGGCCACTCAGTTGTCTTGGGCCACCAGATCACCAGACCCACTAGATCACTAGACCTACCTGATCCTCAGACCTACTCATTTATTAGACTCACAGCACACGGTGACGAGACTCACAGTGCATTGGTGACGAGACTCTCAACACATGTTGATGACAAAACTCTCAAAATGCTCACGAGACTTGAGCGAGACTACCTTAATCAACCACGCACACCAATTGTACTCTCATAAAAAAAAAAAAAGATTATTATATTTTGACAACAACACTTTATATATTACATTTCGTGAAAAATTTATTGTAGATTTAATAAGTGAAGATGTCAAATAAATTTAGCCGACTTGATCACAATGAATTTATCATTATATAAATTATGTTAATCTTGGCCATTTAATAAACAGTTTGAGCCCATTTGCTGAAAGAATGGACTGACTTAACCTTCCACAACCTAGGTGGAGCTAGCTAATTGGCTTTCCATTTTTTTAATTATTATATAATTTTTATTTTTAAAATTCCCTTCACCTTTAAATTTCAAATTAAATTTTAATTCTTATATTTAAGCATTTTATCTATTTCAAAATTTCAAATATTACATATTGTAATTTAAGGCAGTTCATATGTAAGTATAAAATATGATGTAATTTTGATTGTGAAACTTATTGAAACATATTAAGAGGCTTGCTCACTTAAAATTTAAATATCTATATTTATTTAGTATTTTACTTATATATATATTTATTTAAATATGGGATTTGAAATTACATACGTCTTCATTAAGTGAATTAAACATTTAAATTTGTTACTTGTTTACTGGTAAAATGTCTAATCTATATAAATTTTTGCCTATTTTTTAATTTAAAATTTAAATTTATTTTGAATTTGAAATGAAATTAAAAAAATTTGTCAAGTGAATTAAATTTTTCATTATCTAATTTTTAAAATTTAAAAAAATTAAATAGTTAGACAAGTTCAACACATGAGTCCAAAATCACTAAATTCGATATAATCTTCCATATCAAGTTTAACTTGATCTATTTCATATGCTATAATAAGAAGTAATTCGTTTTCTATAATAACAATTAAAGGTAAAATTCAAATTATTTTACATCTCTATTAATAAGTAACCTGTCCTTATATGACTAGATAGAGAATTAAGTGAATTAACAGGGCAATTGGCTAAGGAACCTTTCAAAGGCTTCAACAAAGAAAAATGAAACTGCCAACAATCTTCAAGAATTATTAGGGGGCATCGTTTTTAGCACCGAATTTGTAATTGTATCAACAATCTGGTACGCAACGCAAGGAGGAAGTCTGCCATATAAAGCGTGAAAAAGGGACACCCCAATGGGGGACTGATAAGATGTGCTATTCCAAGTTCAACCCAATGCAAGAATTGAGACCATTTCTTTGGTGTCACGAACCAATTTCAAATTGTTAATATGTTGTGGAGATTTTTGAGTATATTGCCCTTATGAATTTATAAATCATCTTCGGTTAATATTTTTTTGTGAACATTTATTATGTTAAAAGTGGTATTAACCTAACCTAGAACGATAATGCTTAGGTGCTCCTCAAGATAGTATTTCGAATTTAATTTGAATTACTTTGATCCATATAAAATTTTTAATTTAATGAAAAAAATAAAGTATAAAAAAAAAGAGAGTTTGTTACAACATAATTACATATTGATTATCTACTAAAAAGATCTTGGATATAAAATTTTATTTTATAAATTCATAAATTACCTTCGTACTTTTAAATAAAGATCGTAATATATTATATTAAAGTATTTGAGGAAAAAAAAAACTTAAAATATACTTTTAATACTTTATTCACTATCTACATTTACCTCTATATCTTAAGATGATGAGAGGGACTATATTTAAAGAGTGGATAAATTTTATAAACCAAACATGAGATTTCACAAAAAGTTAAAAATTATTCGTGTTTTATGAAATTCTCAAAATATCTCCCCACAAATCTGTAATTATACAAAAAATAAAAAGAGATTAAAAAAGCTGCCATCGTCCAATGAGTTTTTTAGAGGACCAATGATAATGAGTATTGGGTTTTCTTAGAATCATGCCAGATGCACAACTATTTTGTACATTTTGGGTTACATAAGGGATTTAATGACTAAAATACTCTGCGCCTCACGTGTTTCTATACGCCTCATGAAGAATTTTTTTAGAGTCATACTAGATGTACACCCATTTTGTACATTTTAGGCTACAAAAGAGGGTATTATGATCAAAATACCCTGCGCCTCACGCGCCTCTATGCGCCTCATGAGGGCTTTTTTGTCATTGGTACACCTTTATGTAGTCTAAAGTGTACACAAAGGTGTACTAATAGTATTTTCTATTTTTTTATCATTAGTACACCTTTATATAGTTCAAGGTATACACAAAGATGTACCAATAACATTTTTCTTCTTCTTACTACAAACGTGATTGATCATGAAGGAATTTTTAATAAAGCTACATCAATTATGAAATCACTGGAGAGAGAACTTATTGTCGGAATCAACAATCCATCACCATCTCATCAACCAACTACCCATTGCCATCTCCATCACCACCAACTAAAACTACAATCAAATTGAATTAAGGGTCTGCTTAATAACATTTAATTAAAAAATAAAATATTTTTTAATTTATATAAAAAATAAAAACTACACCTGTAAATAGAATTTTTCATGAAAAATAGATCAAAACATGTTTTAATAGTTATACCATAAAATTCAATTCTATAAAAAATACAGTGTGTCAAACAATAAAAATAGAATTCAATTTCTCGAACATGGCATTTTTCATGAAATTTTCATACTATCAAACGGGCCCTAAGTTTTATTAAGTTCAAACTCAACTTGTTAATTAATTTTTTAATATGAGTTTAACTTGAGCCTTAAAGCTTGAGCTGCTCGTCAAAAGATTAACAAGACAAACTCAAGTTTGAGCGCTTGGTAGCGAACTCAAGCTCAAACTTGGGAGTAACAGAACTTGTTATTTTACGAGATTAATTAAACCAATAATCACTCAATTTTGTATTCTGTTACTGTTTGATCACTGAATTTTGAAATGTTATCTGTTAGTCACTAATATTTTAAAACTGTTACTGCTTAGTCAATGAACTTTAAAATATTACTTACTAGTCACTAATATTTCAAAATTATTTTTCATCCGTCACTCGTGAACTTAAAGTTCAAAGACTAACAAGTGACGGGTAAGAAACGATTTTAAAATATTAATAACTAGCAAGTAATATTTTAAAATTCAATGACTAAACAATAACAGTTTTAAAATATTAGTAACTAATATGTAACATTTCAAAGTTCAATGATTATTAGTGTAATTAACCCTTATTTTACGTAAACTTAATTTTTTATTTTATTTTATCATATATACATATATTATATTATGTTAAATAAATAAATTAATATATATAATAATTTTAAACATATCTAATTTAATTATATTACTATAATATTTTAAAATTTGATAACTTTATATTAATAAGATATTTATAAAATTATAAATAAATATATTAACATATTTATAAACAAATTTATTCACAAGCTAGTTAGTTTTCACAAATTTTTAATTGTAAATATATCACGAATTTTTAATTGAACACATTTACGAACCTCTAACCGACTTTATTAATATTCATAAATTTTTTATCAAACATGTTCATAAATTTTAACGAAATAAATTTTACTAAATTTAAATTCGACTCATTTACAAGTCAAATTTTAAAATTAAATTTAAACTTAAATTCAACTCATTTACTTTAACAAATAAATTCAAATGAGCTTTTGTCAAACTAAATACCAAGCTACTTCCAAACGGCTCAACTCATTTTTAATCCCACCACCAACCCACTAAATTGCCACCTCCACCATTGACAACCCACAAATCGACAAAAGATTCTCTCACTCTCTCTCCCTCCACACACACACACACACACACACACATATATATATATATGAGAAATCAAACATTGCAAAATTAAACCATGAAGAGCCCATTGACTGTAAAGTGTTCTAATTGTGAGTATAAGTACCTGAAACTTGCGGGGGAGGGTGGTTATTGTCTAATGTCTGATAATAGTTGCAATAAATCAAGGTTCAAACAGAACATCAACAAAACTGAGTTCACGCACTACATTCTCCAAAATCTCTCATCCTACCTAAAATTTAGGCCTCGACGAACTTCTTAAGATTCTTCAACCACATAAGGTATTCTCGGTTGTCTTTGTTGATCATGTACTCGTGCAAGAAATTGGTTGTGCTGGGCTTGAGCCCCCTAATCTCTAAATACTTGTGGAATGCCTTCTGCAGATTCTCATCCAAATCTCTGAGAGGGAAAATAACCAGAGGGGATTTATTTAGTCAAAAAACAACACGGAAACTCAAAATGGAAATAGACAATATGTCATTTAATGTAAAACTTACGTGAAGTCAGGCCCCTCATAGGCAATTTGATCCTCAGAATGTTCAGGATCCTTAACTGACAAGCTATCTATCGCAATCTCATCAGGGAAAGCAGTACAACCGAACTCCAAAGATGGTCCACCTCTTTTAGAAACTCTAACAACAAGCGGAATGCTAGATTGATTGCTCTTCTCAGTATCGTCGTCGTCGTCATCCTCACCAGTAACAAGGTCAGGCATGTGAACTTCAACATCAATGGTTTCACCCTGATATTCTCTGGTCAGTGATATTGTCTGTTGGCCGGGATTATCGTTAAGTTTAAAGGGAAAGCCATCTGGAAACTCTTCAACCTACAAACAAGGGTGCAGGGCTTAAATTGAGATAAACAATCATCTTGCAAGGCACTGGGTGTTGCTCAAGCCCAGGTTCAGGTCATCTTGAAGGCATTGGGCCTTAAAGCAACTTCTATCTAAAATAACTGATTCCTAGTCAACAAGAGGGGAATATTCAAGAAATTGATGACGTGCAGGCAAGTTATTTGCATATATTGGCACACATGAATGATATAATCTTGAATAGTGAAAAAAATTGTGTTTGCAACTTATACTTGCTATTTTGCAATGCAAGCAGTGGGAAACATCATCTGATCATCATATTCTGATTAAAAATTGCTTTCAGCTGGTCACTCAGCAGGGTCTATTTCTTCTCACTGATTTATTGTGAGCAAATTGGAACTCTGCTGGACTTAACATTTTTGCTACATTTTGAATTATTTTGAGTCTATGATTCTTAATTCATATTTACAACCATAATCAATGCATACAACCTTCCAAGAATTTTCAACATCTTTATCCAACTTGATGAGTTTAAATTACCTCTGTCCATTCAGAATTAAATTTAGGTTAGTTAAAACTTGCGAGGCCAAACACTAATGACAGCAGCTGCAGGCCGTACGAAGCCAGAGTTTGACAACCAGAAAAGGGCACAAATGAATGTTTATCTTTCTACTTCATCTAGGCTGCCATGATATATGGTATAATAGGTTGACCGCTTTGTTTATGTAGAACCGAAATTATCAAAAAATTACAGGTCCAATTGCCACATCCTTGAAGAAGTTTGTTCCAGTTTTCAATAACTAATTTGTGCTAATAAATATCAGGAATAAAAAAGAGCAAAACAAGATTAGAGACCAAAAAAGAAAAGGGAAAACTAACATAACATACAAATTATAATAGACTGCCAATAAATTCTAAGATTTGGTCACCTTGGTGAGGAACTAGGTTGTGAAGATAAAAAGAAAAGGAGAAAAAAAAAAGCTATAAACCAAATCGAAGCAATTGAAGCTAAAAGCATAGCCTTTTGTTCTTTTCGTTGGATTACAAATTGAAAATAAAATAATTGTATACTTCAAGTAATTTGATTTCCCTTCCCGTTGAAAGTCACATTAAATTTAGCTTCTATTCATTAATTTTCAGTTTCTATGTTTCCATTTGGTTATTTTCCCTATCAAAATCCTATTACCAAACATTTCAATTAGGCTTTTAGAGACTTCTCAGGAACTAAAGCGACGGGATAGAAAACAAACTCGAAGAATCACCTGCTCATGATCGTTGGACTCCTTGGTGCATTCGATCTCCGACTCGATGACTCGGAGGAGAGACTCATCGGAACTCGGCCGCTTGGAGGTGGCGGAGTAGAATCGGAGCAATGACGGAAACGAACTCCGAGAAACATTGCTGCTATTGACGGCCGACAACACAGCGGCAGAGCGGTGGTACCTTTGACTTCCGATCACCCGAAGGGCCAGAGGCACGAAGGCGGAAGCTGACCTGCGAAGCATGCTAGCGAAAGCCATTTACGGTGTGAGAGGCAGAGGAAGGGGTGTTAGGCTTTCGGTTTGGACAAGAGAGGGTTTGATTTAGGGTTTTAGAGGCCGCTCTCTGAAGCGGTATATATAAGGAGGCTTCGAGGGTTTTTGGGGTCGGGTACTTACTACAACCTACACTTGGCACTGTTGCGCTCGTAAAATCATATGTTTTTTTATAAGAGTAAAATTGCAACCAACGCCCTTCAAAATTTGGCTTAATTACGTTTTTTTTTAAATAGTGATTACTTCTCCCGCTGGTAAGAAAATAACTACAATATCTATTTTACTCTTCTTCTTTTTTTATTTCTCTTTTTTTATTTTAAAAAAATATAACATCAATAATAATAAATCACTTATATTCTTTGCCATCTTTGATCCCTTTTGTTGCGACAGTTGGCTAAGTAATTGCTTTGTACACCATTAGCAATAGAAATAATCAAATCCCAACAATTTTGTTGGGGTTCCGTTGTGAAACAGAAAGAAAAGGGATACGAAAATGATGATGAACATGAACGACTCAATTTTTGACTTTCTTACTTGTTGTAGAAAAAATTCTTCTTATATGTTGAAATTAGATTAGATTTGTAGATAATGAAATACTTCTTTATAAATTCTATTTTAATGGGATTAAACTGTCATAATGATGAAAGAAAAGAGAGATTAAGATCGTGAAAATAGAGATAAATATATATATAATTATTTGTGTTCAAAAGTATAATAATTTATTTAATTATGTTTAAAGTATAATAATTAAATTGACTATTGAATAAGAGTGCAATAACGTATTTAATACTTACAATTTTATTAAAATATACTTAAAATCTAATAAATTAAGGAAATTATCATGGAATATGAATAACCCCAACATCAACACTTCATTAGGGTTTTATTTTTTAATAAAAAGAAAAAGAACTCAATATAGCTGAAAATAATGGGCTTGGTTTTGGAGTCCAGATTAAATGCTTCACCTATCTTACACAAAAAAATTTCAGAAGAGCCGTTTTCTTATTTTCGAAACATTTTCAAAATATTTCTCGTTTCTGTTTCGAATTCTATTTATACCTATTTTTTTAAAAGAATATTTATTTCAGCATTTCCATTTCATATCAGAAACGTTTCCCGTTTCTGTTTCCATGCAATATAGAGCTTCACTTTGCTTTGGAGTTTTTATGGTTATTATTATTGTAATTTAAAAAATATAAAAAAAAAAGAATAAGAAGTAAAATGGTCACTTGACTTGCTTCACTTATTTTTTTAACAGTAAGGGAGGTAATTGTAATTTTTAAAACATGAAATACTCCCTATAATAATTATGTTAAACCTCAACTACCCTTATTACAATTTACTCATTAAGAAAAAAATTGATTACCACCGCAAAGATTGATATTTAAATGAGTTTTTTTTTTTTTTATTTTGAGCTAAATTTTTAAGTTTTTAATGATAATATTATATTTTTGTTTTAACTAGTGGTAAATCTGTGCGATACACGGGAGAATTTAATTTAAAAATAAAATATTAAATTCTTTATTTTAAATAATTATAAAAAATTGATAATTATAATTTTTTTTAATACTCAGTCTTTTATTAAAATTTAAGTTTAATTAATTATTTTCTATTCAACATGCTAATAGAAAACACTCTTAATCCAATATATCGCTATTTAATGTGCTAAAAAATAATTAACACATTAAGTAGGTCACTTGACAAAATACTTATAATTTATTTATTTATTATATTATATTTATTTATAAATAAATATTATAAAATTTATAATATATCCACTCAAAGATGTTCGTTATTTTGTATTTATTATATTATAAATATAAATTAAAACTCTTAAATGTGAGTAAGAATAAGTTTTTCAATAATAACAAAACTTTAAAAATATAAATTTTGATTTCTTCCATAATCTTAAAAATTTGACACCTTAAATATTAATTAGGATTGAAAATTTCAAACATTTGACAACCTTAAATAATTTTTTATGAATTTGTTAAAATATCACATTTTCAAGATTATAATATAATTATTAAAATAAAATTAATAATTAATTAATCACTACATTTGATTTAATATAAGTTTTGGAGGAAAAAATTCACCATTGATTGACACTTGGCAAAATACTTTACCTGAGTATCTTATTTTAATGTTATATATATATATATATAGAATAAAGATATAAAAATAAGATTTTAAATAAATGGATAATTTTCTATAACTTAATTAATAGCTCAAGTTGTCTATTAATATTTTTCAAAAAACCCATACAAATTTAATACAAATTTTAGAGGCAAAAAATAGCTTGGCAGATTTTTGGAGGAAATTTTTTTTGCAAACTATTATATTTTAATATAATATATTATATATTATTATATTATATAAAGATAAGATTTTATTTAATGAACAATTTTTTATGACTTAATTAATACTTTAAGTGTCTATTTATATTCCTCATAAATGGTATTTATTTTTGATTGATTGACGGATTAATTAAATATTTAATATTTACATAATAATGTATTGAAAAATACATCATTAGTATTAAAAAATTTATGTATTTAAAATCTATTATTAATTTTATAGTAATTAGTACGTATTATTTCAAAGTAATTGAAAATTTTAAATTATTAATATAAATTATAAAATATAAATTATTAATGCAATAAGTACTAAATGTAAATTATTAATGTAAGTTTTGAAGAAATTTTTTTTTTTTTCAGACTATCCTATATATAAGATGCTAATATTAAAATGAAAATATAATGTTATTATTAAAAAATTAACCTAAAATTAAGAAGTCAACTAAAGTTGAATGGCTTTTTTATAATGAACCCTAATAGAATGGATAGAGACTGCAATTAGTTATTGAGGGCACAACCCGGAGTTTGGGGAAAATCATATGAGAGATAACAACTGATAAATAGACGTGATGATAAAAACAACACAGCGTTTGGGCACGCCAAGAAAGCGAGAGCGGTGGGCCCGTCCCCAACCCCACGTGCCAAAAATCCAATCGAAGCACCTAAAAATTGTTAAAAATGTTCAGACAAAGGCCGCAACCACAAGGGAAAACAAAATAACAGAAAACCCATACCCAAAAGCAAGAAAGAAATAAATTTTGATAAATTATTTATTTATCTGTAGAAAAGAAAGAGAGAAAGACTTGGCAAGGCAAAGGCAGAAGAACGAGATTCTGCAGACAAGTGTGCACTATGCGGCAGATGAAACCCAATCTTTTGTTCTTTTGTGACAAGACCCAGAAAACGAAGAAAAGTGTCCTCTAGAGAGCGAGAGAGATTAGACACAGAAAGAGGGAAATTTGTGTATTTTCAGTTCAGAGAAGAGAGAGAGAGAGAGATGAAAGATTTGTTTGGGAGTCCAGGGAAGGTGAGTGGGCTGATTTTGAGGATTGGGCAATGTTTGTTTGCTGCTGCTTCTATTGGAGTTATGGCCTCTGCTTCTGGCTTCTCCAGCTCCACTGCCTTCTGGTCAGTATTAAACACTAATTCCCTCTCTCTCTTTCTCTCTCTCTCTCTCTCTCTCTCTCCTTTTTCTGGGTTTTTACTTCTTCTGCTTGTGGGGGTTTGTGACTTTGTTTAGCCGATGGTTCTTGTGGTTGTGGGGATCTGGGTTTCATTACCAATGTATGATTGATTCACTTCAAGGCACGCTATATAAGGGGAGTGATTGTTTAAGAGGGTATTTGGGTTTGGGTTTGACTCTTATCTTGGATTTGGGCAAAGAAAAATGAAAGGGAGTGGAATTACTTTTGTATGCATATTCATTTCATTATGGGTAACCCAGCCACAAAAATAGATTTTTTTTATGATACTTGTTTTCTTTTCTCGCATTTTCCCAACCAACCAGAATAAGGAAAAGAAATGTTTTACCTTCTTTCAATTCATTTTCTTTCCCTAGATCCAAGAATAGTGTTGGTGTCTGTACTCTGCATCAAAGAAAAACTTTGACATTGATGTTGTCCATGAAGAGTTGAGGCTGTTATGGTGTCTCAACTAGCTACACAATTCAAAATTCCAAATCGGAAAGTAAATTGGCTACACTGGTAGAGATGTTTTCTCAAACAGTCTTTGACCAAATGTAACGTTTTGGCTGTTAAGGATCCTGATATCATACCTATTTGGGGCGTAACCCTTCGTAACGACACGCTACACTGCCCGCGTGTAGTGTCAAGTGAAATATGGCCGTTGCATCGGCGCCCGGATGTAGTGACAAATGAGCAAGGGTTCCCGCATTTGTTTGGACGAATGTTGGTAAAGAAGTTCGTCTAAAATAAAAAACAAAATCAAAATAAAAAACAAAATCAAATTCAAAGTCAAAGCCAAAACGAAAATCATAGATTAAGGATTGGGTCATGGAACATAGAAACATTAATATGCAAAGCTATGGAAGTGGTAGATGTGATGATTAGGAGAAAGATTAATATTATGTGCCTTCAAGAGACGAGATGAGTAGGGAAAAAAATAAAAATTTTATCAGAAACTGAATATGAAATATGGTACACAGGAAATGATCGAGCGAAAAATGGAATGAGGATTATTATGGATAAAAGCTTAGTAGATGAGGTAGTGGATGTAAAGAGAATAGGGGATAAGATTATTATGGTGAAGGTTGGTCTAGGAAGAATGACTATGAATATATTTAGTACATATGCACCACAAGCGGGGTTAGGTGAGGAGATAAAAGAAAAATTCTGGGAGGACCTAGAGGGATTCATACAAATGATACCAAGAGGTGACTTAAATGGTCACGTGGGTAGAGACGGAAACGGCTATAGAGAGGTACATGGAGGGTATGAATTCGGGAAAATTAATAATGAGGGTAAGTTTATTCTAGATTTTGTTATGGCATATGAGCTCATCATAACCAATACTAGGTTCAAAAAACGGGACGAACACTTAATCACATATAAAAATGTCACATCAAGCACCTAAATAGATTACTTCCTCATGAGACAAGAGGATCGGTTATGTTGTAAAGATTGTAAGGTGATACCGGGGGAGTGTTTGACTACTCAACGTAGACTTTTGATACTTGACGTCCAAGTAAGAAATTGGAGGAGAAAAAATCACATAAACAAAATCCAAAAATTAGGTGGTGGGATTTAAAAGGGGAGAACCAACTAATTTTCAAATAAAAATTAAGGGGTAGAAGGGAATGGAATGGAGAAGGACAGGCAAATCAAATGTGGAGGGAAATGGCTACTGCCCTGAGAAGCACGACAAATGTAGTCCTTTGAGAGATAAATGATAAAGCCCCAAACCTTAAGGAGTCTAGGTGGTGGAATGAAGATGTACAATTGAAAATCACAAATAAGAAAACTTGCTATAAGGCTTTATATAAGTGCAACAATGAAGAAAATCTAAAAAATTATAAAGAAGCGAAAAAGGTAGCAAAAAGAGCTGTTAGTGAAACAAGGTCAAAAACATATGAGAATCTATATAAACGACTTGATACAAAAGATGGAGAAAGGGATATATATAAATTAGCTAAAGCAAGAGAAAGAAAAACAAGGGATTTAAATTAAGTGAAATGCATAAAAGATGAAAACCAAAATGTATTAGTGAATGAGGGAGCGATTAAGGAGAGATAGAAGGAGTATTTTACAAAATTATTCAATGATGGTGGGGACACAAGAGTTAGGTTGGGACATCTTAGTAACTCCGAAGGGAACGTGAGCTATATATTTTATCGATGCATAAGGTCAAATGAAATAAGGCAAGCATTAAAAAAGATGAAAAATCATAAAGCGGTGGGACTGGATAATATACTAATAGAAGCATGAAAATGCATGGGAGAAGAGGGCACCTCCTGGCTAACGAAATTATTTAACGCGATCCTTAAATAAAAAAGATGCCAGATGAGTGGAGGAAGAGTACTTTGGTTCCTATATACAAGAACAAATGAGATATTCAAAATTGTGAAAATTATAGAGGAATTAAGTTAATGAGCCATATCATGAAACTCTGGGAGAGAGTAATAGAGCAAATGCTCAGAAAAAAAACAGATGTCTTGAAAAATAAGTTTGGTTTCATGCGTGGTAGGTCAATAATGAAAGCTATATACCTACTGAATCGCCTAATAAAAAGGTATCGGGATCATCAGAAGGACCTACATATAGTATTTATAAATCTAGAAAGGCCTATGATAGGGTCCCTATAGAAGTATTATAGAGGGTTTTAGAGAAGAAATGAGTCTGAATAGCCTATATATAAGCTCTTAAGGACATATATCACGGTGCAAAGACAAGGGTCAGAACATGCGGAGGGGATATTGAATCGTTTAAAATTACAATGGGACTGCATCAAGGTTCTGCACTAAGTCCATATTTATTTGCTTTAGTAATGGATGAATTTACTAAACACATTCAGACAAAGGTGTCATGGTGTATGCTATTTGCAGATGATATAGTGTTGGTGGATGAAACAAATGAGGGAGTGAACACTAAGCTTGAGTTGTGGAGAAACAACTTAGAATCTAAGGGATTTAAATTAAGTAGAAGGAAAACAGAATATATGGAGTGTAAATTTAGTAAAAATACAAGAGTGGAGGATGTTATAATAAAATTGGAAGACCAAATCTTACAAAGAAAAGACCATTTTCGATATTTGGGATCAGTGATTCAAAAAGATGGAGAAATTCACGAGAATGTCGAGCATAGAATTAAGGTAGGTTGGCTAAAATGGAGAAATACATTGGGGGTGTTATGTGATGGTAAAATTCTATTAAAACTGAAAGGAAAATTCTATAGGACAGCTATAAGACCAGTCTTGTTGTATGACTCAAAATGTTAGGCAGTCAAATACCAACATGAGCAAAAGACGAGCGTAGTGGAGCTGAGGATGTTAAGATGGATGTGCGGCCATACAAGAAAAGATAAAATTAAAAATGAGGTTATTCGTAATAAGGTAGGAGTAGTGCCAATCGAGGAGAAGATGAGAGAGACTAGACTAAGATGGTTTGGTCATGTGAGAAGGAGACCAAAAGACGCCCCTGTGAGGAGAGTTAATGAAATGGAACAATTAGTCAAAAAAAAATGTAGAGGCAGACCCCAAGAAGACTTTGGGAGAAACATTAAAGTTTGATATGAAGTGTATAGCTCTAAATGAAGATATTACAAAAGACAGAAATACATGAAAGTCTAGAATTTATGTAGCCAACCCCACATAGTGGGATAAAGGTCGGATATATTGTTGTTGTTGTTGTCATGAATAAGTTAGGATTATGTGAGAAAGTATCAAGTGATAATTAGACCACAACCTTTGCCTTAAACTCATAAATCTTTTTGCAGCTTCAAGTTTTGAATTTGGGTGAGCATATGCATTGCATATTGAGGGGAACGGGTGATACAGTAAGTTTAACATCAATCAGTTTCTCACAATGATGTCCTTTGTAGAGATTCAATTGAAGTTGTTGCTATTGAAATTTAGGGTATTAGTGACCTAAAGATGCTATCATTTGTTTCTTGGGTCAAAGCCTTACTTGGCCAGTCGTAGCTGAAGATTCTAATACTGGTATTATCTACATGTCAATAACAAAGTATGGTCAAGGATGATAGGTGGATAGGATATAGATCTTTATTTTTTGTCTGTAGATAGAAAGAAGTTTTTGTATTGAAATGAAAGATCATTTGCAGTATGTTAATGATGTAGGATGAGTGTCCCCAAGGGAGGGTAGCTCAGATGATGACCAACACCTCATGACAAGCATGAGGTTGTGGGGTCGAACCTTCCCACGTCCCTTGGTGTGGGCATTTAGTTGTTTCCCATGTAGCAAAAATGATGTAGGATGAGTGCCAATAGCATATTCAAATAAATGGTTTTGATACAAATAAATGGTTTGGATACTATCTTTTTGCGATTTTGGTTGCTCCCTCCACCTCCATATGTCCTTGATTAGAAGCTTAAACATGAATTTCCTTAACTATGAGAATCATCAGGGAAGCACTAATAAGCTGCTGTAGACAGTATAGAATACTGCGGATCATGTGTTTGCTGCTGATAAAGTCTAAGTATCCTGGATCTTGAATTAGCTGGCCTATCTATTCCTTTGGGAATACAAAAATTTAATCTGCCACGGGGTGATATAGAAGCATGATCAATTATCAATTTATCAGATTGTCACATTGTCATATATTAAAAATAGAGTACAGGTGTTAATGTAGTTTGCAAATTGTTATGAAATACATGATTTGACAAGACTGGTAGGCAGGCATTATTAAATATGAATGCATAGGCCATTGGGTACTAGGTCAAAATTTGTCTGTATCACAGCGTTCGTTATCTTATTTTAGTTTAACATCATTACAGTTCTAAACTTGGTGTGAGCAAACATTAGGAATTTTTTTTCTCATGATATATTGAACAAACAAATCAAAATATGGTTGATTGTTGTGAAATATTATTACAATTCAATATAGTCATGTGAAAGGTTGGAGCAGAGAGAGGTCCTATATTTGGCATAGCATTCCAATGCTGGTCTAAGCAACAGGTATTAGCAAACCCTTACATATTTGGTCACATTAAGATTCCACTTCCTTTCCAAGATGCAAGTCTGAGTTTCATTTGGGCTGAGTTGATTCAAATTAATGGATTTGGATTTGATAACTCAATGAGTATCATGTTTCTTTTAGAATGAATAGCTTATATGGTATGCTTTGAAGCACTTATCTGGATATGAAACTACAAGGCGAGAGAAGTTATTTGAAATCTATCTATTAAGATTGATAATCCTGGTAAAGAATATATCCCCTTCCCACTTTGTTCACCTATGCAAGTCTCTTCACCTGACTCTATAGTCATCGTCTTATGTATTTATAAATTCAACCCCTAAATCCCTTTGTTTATTATCCATGTGGAAGCTGTCAATGGCAAGAAGTTCCATGTACTCTTACTTCAGTCCTCTTTTACCTTCATGGAGTAAACATGCTTAGGCTGGGTCGAGTATTAAAAGTAATGAATAATTTTTAAAATCATTGGCTATAATACACATCGTATCCACTTGATTTACTTAGAAAGAAAAAAATTTAGTTTAGTATCTCAACATTAAAGATAAATGGGAGCAAACCATTCATTAATCAAGAGAGAAGGTTCACTATCTGGTCCCTGAAAGATTAGAAGCTCTTAAAGATCTCAGAAAAATATCCGAAAACTAAAGAAAAGGATTGAGGGGAACCGAGGTATTTATAGACTTAATAAGAAGAGTCCCAATCGACCTCTTCATTCCTATCTCTTCAAATCTAGCTTTATAATTAATCCTAGTAGTTGTAATCTCTTCAAGTTTGACACTTTATCATCAATCCTAATTGTTGTAAATTTTAGAAATTTGGCTTTATCATCAATAAGAAGTAGGAAATGAAAAGCTACATTATAATTAGAAATCTTACCCTCCGATTCTAACTTTGATCTACTTGCTTACTTAATGTCTTTTTAGAGAGAAGAGGTCAAGGGGTTAAGTGACTTTTCCTTTTGAATTATATCAAGAGAAATCACTTCAAATCTAACTTTTTTTGTCTTTTAATCCCACTCAAAGCCGGTCCAACGAAGTTGGGGACTTTAGGCGAAAAGATTTGTTGAAGCTTTCGAGTATTAATTTTCTTAAAAAAAATAAATAATACACTTTTTTATCCAAACATTTCATCATTTTATTAAAAAAAAAGAAAAAAAAGTTAAATTCAATCAACTACAAAATATAATAATTAACGACAATAAATTTTTAATTAAAATATAATGTCTCAAAGATAAAAAAAAAAAGCCAAACAACTTACTACAATAAACAAAGAAAAATAAAACTAATTTTTCTTGAAATTCTAAGAAGGTTAGTACGAACAAAAAACTATACATTCATGATTCTCTTATAGAAAGAAATAAAATCAAATATTAAACTGATAACATTAAAAAGATAAAATTCATCAATAATGAGCAACAGTTAAAAATTGAAATATGGTGAAAGGAAGTTAAAAAAATTTATAATGTTTTGTATTTAATTTTTTAATAAAATATTATTATTATTAAAAAATAAATAATATATATTACAAATTTTTAAAATTTGGGGCCTTTCAATTTTGGGGGCCTTATGCCATGGCATATGTGGCTTTATGGTTGGATCAGCCCTGATCCCACTTGTTCCAACATTTTTATCATCAAATAAATTCAATTTATGAGTGAAACAAGGGCCTTCACAAAGGAATTTGTCAACGAATTGTACAAATACACACACACACACACACACACTTTGTAGTGATTTTGCTTCGGGCCAAGTGTTGGTAGCAAAGTTAAGGTTGTTCCTTGTGATTGCAAGGGCATAGGTTTGAGATGTATAAAAAGCCTTTTTGCAAAAAAGGTAAGGGTAAGGTTGTGTGCAAAAACAAGCCTTCCTTGCCCCTCGTAAATGAGGTGCCTCGTCCTTTGGGGATGCCTTTTATTGTGACTTCGCTTATAGAGTTATTGCTACTCTATTTATTCACCTACAAATCTTTTGAGTTTCCCTTCTCATAAAAAGACATTTTGTACAAGTAATGTTATGCATCTTTGTTAGGTCCTACTTTATGTAGTCTCTTCCCACTAACTCTTGTTAACTTTGCCATTGAAAGCAATTGACCAAATTTGGACTTTTGTAAGTTCCTATACTATGGCATAAAAAGGATGTTTCCGTTGCATTAGGCTCTCCTTTGCAATGGTTCAAGGAGGGTAAAGGGGTACCGTCCCCATAGTTACCCTGTAGTTGATTCTTACACTGTTCTTTTATTCCCTAATATATGTGGTTATATTCATTTAAATTTTTGCTTCTTCACTAAAAGTTTGTAGAAAACTGTGTAAGACATCATATTGGCTTTCCCACCTAATTTTCACATAATTGTTTGGCTCATAAAATTTAGGAGAAAAATTATTTTATTTTTCTATTGAAGGGAGAAATTTTTGGTTTCTGGAATTGCATGTTTGAATGCACATGCAACTTAAGGATACAAATAATTTATGTATCTCAAACAGCTCAAAGTTTTTAGATGAATTGGGCTTAGCAATTAGCTATAGTACTTGCACTTGATTAGTATACACATGGGAGTTAGACCACATGAGGGCATGTGTTGTGGATATGAGTAAGTTATAGCCCTATAATAGGTTGAACTTTTCAATTAGTTAGGAGGCATTTGAAAAAGCTCCCATCTTCAGTTATCAGTTATGATTTTCACCTTTTTGTGTTTAATTTTTGTTTTCATTTGAAAAAAAATAAAAACTTGTTATTTGATAACTTTGTGCTGAAAGTCGTATGGAATGAAACTAATTCCACCATATATCTCTTCACTAGTTTAAGGAAATATATATACAATAAATCTCCTAAATAATCTCCAAGAATAACTCTTACTTATCTCCTATTTTATAGGAACAGATTTTACAATATTTAAATACTAATTTACAGATTAGTTTTGATAAATAATTACTTGTTGATAGCCCTTATCTAGAGCCCATCTTCTCTTTATCTTCCAATACTCCCTTTCAAGCTGGTGGATAGATATCAATCATTCCCAGCTTGCCTCTGAGTGTTTCAAATCCCTGTTTTTGCATGGCTTTGGTTAATATATCAGCTTCTTGATTCTCTGTTGGTATATATGTGAGTCTTATGTCTCCTTGTTCCATTTCTTGCTTGACAAAGTGTCTATCGATCCTGACGTGCTTCATTCGATTGTGTTGCACTGGATTATTCACAATACTAATGGCCAATCTGTTGTCATTATAAAGAAATTTAGGAGATGATGCTGGCATAGATAGGTCTTTCATTAACTGTTCTATCCATATTATCTCACAAATACTTTGAGCAATTGCACGATATTCAGTCTCGGCACTACTTCGAGCAACTACTTGTTGTTTCTTGCTTCTCTAAGTTACCAAGTTAACCCATAGCTTGGTACAATACCTTGATGTTGATCTACTATCCTCAATAGATCCTGCCCAATCAGAATCAGCAAAACCACAAATACTTCTATCTTGATTTTTCTTAAAGAATAACCCTTTTCCTGGTGTTCCTTTGAGATACCTAAGGATGTGATAAGCTGCTTCCAGATGTCTCTTAGTAGGAAAATGCATATATTGGCTAATAATACTCACAACATAGACAATGTCTGGCCTTGTATGAGATAAATAAATAAGTTTTCCTACTAAGCGTTGGTACATTCCTTTATCAACTGGATGCTCTTCTTTTCCTTCTTTATTCTTCCAATTTGGCTCTAGAGGAGTGCTGGCAGGTTTACACCCTAGTTTGTTTGTTTCCTTTAAAAGATCTAAGATGTATTTTCTCTGAGTTATAAATATACCTTCCTTACTTCTTGCCACTTCCAAGCCCAAGAAATATCTCAATTCTCTCAAATCTTTTACTTCAAATGCTTCTCTCAGTTGTTGCTTCAATTTCTCTATCTCATGGTGGTTATCACCAGTGATGATAATGTCATCAACATACACTATCAACACCGTTCTTCTGCCATCACTTTCTACCTTTGTAAAGAGAGTATGATCTGCTTGTCCCTGCTGGTATCCTAGTTGATGTAAGGTGTCACTGAATCTTTTGAACCACGCCCTAGGAGATTGTTTGAGGCCATACAATGATTTTTTTAACCTGCATACCTTGCCTTTAGCATAATCTTCTTCGAAGCCTGGGGGTATTCTCAAGTATATTTCTTCTTCTAGCTCACCATTTAAGAATGCATTTTTTACATCTAGTTGATGTAATTTCCAGTCGAGGTTGGCTTCCAAGGATAGCAATACCCGGATAGTATTTAGCTTGGCCACAGGTGCAAACTTTTCCTCATAGTCCAATCCTTGAATTTGAGTGAATCCTTGAGCTACAAGTCTGGCCTTGAATCTGTCAATACTTCCATCAGCTTTGTATTTTACAGTAAATATCCATTTGCTGCCCACTGTATTTTTGCCATCTGGTAAGTCCACAACTTCCCATGTTCCATTTTTTTTCAAAGCCCGCATTTCTTCCAGAACTGCTGCATTCCACCTATCATCCTGTAAGGCATGATATATATCCCTTGGAATAGCTATATTATCCAGGTTAGTAGTGAACAATTTGAATTTTGGAGACAACTTTGAATACCCCAAAAAATTAGAGATGGGGTGCTATGTGCAGGATCTCACACATTTCCTTGGGGCAATTGGAAGTTCAAGATCACTTGGAGTATTTTCTTCATGCTCCACTCTATTTGGGACTTCAACATCACTTGAATTTTGTTTTCTAGACTTACCACCAGTTCAAATGGTTTGGTATGCTGAGGATCGCACGCTTTGCGTGAATATACTTTTAATGGTGGTTGATCTGCTGTTGGAACTATAGTGTTTTCTTTCTCTCCCCCTTGATGGTGTAGGGAGAGATATCAGACCTGGAACCATCAACTGTATTGGGCAGAAGATTAGGTAGAGTAGCAGGTATGAGACTGACTGGATTGCAATGATAGTCAACCTCTTTGGGGTTATTTTGGAAATATGATTGATGCTCGACAAAAGAGACATCACAGGTGACAATGAATTTTCTTGTAGGAGGATGATAACATTTATATCCTTGTTGTGTTGGAGAGTATCCAATAAAGATGCACTTGAGGGCTTTAGGATCTAATTTGGACTGAGGTTGATTTTTATGTATGAAAACAGTGCAGCCAAAAATCTTAGGAGGAAGAGTTCAAGACTTTGGTATGATGGGGAAAGTTCTCAAGAAGGACACAGGTACCAAGCTCTGATACCATGTTGAAAGTCGTATGGAATGAAACTAATTCCACCGTGTATCTCTTCACTAGTTTAAGGAAATATATATACAATAAATCTCCTAAATAATCTCCAAGAATAACTCCTACTTATCTCCTATTTTCTAGGAACAGATTTTACAATAT
Organism: Diospyros kaki; assembly: GCA_036245055.1. NCBI lineage: Eukaryota > Viridiplantae > Streptophyta > Magnoliopsida > Ericales > Ebenaceae > Diospyros > Diospyros kaki. Next base: position 42,698,134 of record BSEG01000001.1, on the reverse strand, counting down.
TTAAATACTAATTTACAGATTAGTTTTGATAAATAATTGCTTGTTAATAACCCTTATCTAGAGCCCATCTTCTCTTTATCTTCCAACACTTTGTTTTTAATTTTTTGTTCTTTTTCCTTCTTTCCCTTGTCCTTCTTATTGCTGGTTGAGTTGCCTGACTTCGGTGACTCCACTCCACTGATTATCATCGTGGGGGCTTCTACAGTCATTTGGAAGCTGTCAGCGACTCCTAGACACCCAGTGAGTTGCTAGGGATGGGGAGGTTAAGTGGGGAGTAAACTGAAAATGAAATGAGAACACTTTTTGTTGTTTTTATTTTTCCCAAAAGTTTCCATTGCAAAATCTTTAAAATCAAAAAAAGCAATCAAACAGCATATCTTGTTTTTGTTTCCGAAAGAATGAAAATGGAAGCACTACTAAACTGGGCCTTAGTTGCTATTTTTAATTTATATTGATGTATGCCTGTTTGCTTACATACTGTGTCAAGTGTTCAAGTGCCTGATGAGCTATACTTCTCTTGTGATACTTTAATCATCGTGTTCTTGCTAATCTGTAATGGCAAAGCTTTCCTTTCTCGATGATGTTCTATTTAGCAAGTTAAAGTGGTCCATCAGTTCCATTTTGTGATGCATATTCTCACAATTATATATTTCTGGGTTTCAGTTATTTGATTGCTTCTATGGGGCTTCAAGTCTTGTGGAGTTTTGGACTTGCATGCCTTGATATACATGCTCTAAGGCTAAAAAGGGACCTTCGTAGTCATGTTTTGGTGAGCCTTTTTGTTGTTGGCGATTGGGTAAGTGATTTTCTTTTGAACTTCCATGTAATCCTAATCTTAGCTACATGCATGGGTGGTGTCACAGTACGCTGAGGATGAAAGTTATGTATGCCCATAAAGACTATTAAAGTATTATTAGCATAAATCCATGTCACTCAAGAAAGAAATTGTCAATTGTAGTTTTTTATGGTTTGCTTCTCTCTCATGTTCATAAAGTTCTATAAATGAATGCAACCTCAACAGTGGGGCAATCCAAGATTCTGCTCTAATGCCCCTTTTTCTTTCTCAGTATCTCATGTATCTTCAATATACCATTTTCCTTTCCAGAGTTGGAGGCTGTAGAGAGGTAGCTTACACTTTTAATAATTTTGTGTTGGCCGACTCCCAGATCAGTCTAAAACCAGGTATTTCATGCCTTTTAAGTGGCAAGGCTGCCAAATTCTGATTTGAAGGTTCTTGATGGAGGGGGTGGGTTCATCGCTGATCCCACTTCCTACTTCAAGATTGAAATCTTCTTTAGAAAAACCCTAATTGGTTCATGGGGAGGATAGAAAGGACCTTATTGGGGTGTTGAGGATCTCAAGGTTTGGGCTGCTAGGAGCTGGAAACTTGCCACACCCTGGGGGTGAGAGATCTTTGTGGGGCTTTCTATTTATTCTCCTTCATGTCAGAGGAGTTTGTTATGGTCAAAGCTTGGAACTGGAACTTTGAAAATCACCACTTAGTTTTAGAGTGGTGGTCACTGATTGGAGGTGTAGCTATGAAGGATAAGGAGTGTGGGTCAAAATCCCAAGTCTGCTAACACACCTGTGGGAAGGAGGTGTTGAAAACTATTAGTGACTTCTACGGGGGCTTCGAAGGCCTGGATGAGGAGATGGCAAAGGAAGCACTTCCGGTGGGCTCATCTTCTTGTTAGAGGGCCAGGAAAACTCCATTCTGATGTTGGTTATAATAAAGATAGGTGAGGTGTTATTTGCTTTGCCACTTTGGGTCAAGATCGTAGTTATTGGGTTCAGTCCTCCCCCTGGAACCACAATCTGGATTGTGTTATGGATTGTGGTTCTTTTGCATCCCTATTTCTCAGGAACACAATCCGAATCCCTGAGAATTGGGATCCTAAGCAGTGCATAAATTCAAATAGAACAATTTAAAACTAGGGAAGAGACTTAAAGGTAAAAAGTTTTTCAAAGAAAATTAGATAAAAGAAAGGGTCCCTACCTCACTTTTTGGTATGTTCTATTAGATTTTGAATTATATTCAAACTGGCTTCATTTGCATAGGGTTTTTCATTGCATGAGTTGTACAAAAGCGTATACAGAATTCAAAATAAAACAAAACAAAACAAACCATCTTCTATAATAGCAAAATATCAATCTAACTAATTTTGACCCAAGTTCAACTACAAAACCTACCACGATCCAAATAATGAACCAATTAAGCCTACCCCAACCCACAAAGTTTGAATACTGCAGAAAATTTAGGGAGAAAAACACGTCTTATTCATCACAGTGAACGGAATATATATACAGCATACTCCTTTCTGATTTCCTATTATGTACACTGCAATTAGGAAATTATATCTACACTACTTTAGGAAACCTACAGCTAGCTGTGAGAGAGAGAGAGAGATTTATTCTCTCTACTCAAACTAGGAAATAGGTTGACTCTACAACAAAGGAAAGTTAGAAAATAAGAAACAGAATAATTAGTTGGCTGAATATTCTCAAAATCTCTGCAAATACTAATGTACCCCATACTTGTTCCTGTACCACTGCCCACAACGTATGGAATTCCTGATAACTATGGTCCAGATCAAGAGCAAAGTTGTCAGAAAAGGCAGACCAGAGTAAGGAAGGTCCATTGTCTTCCTCGGTGAAGTTGCCAGAACCTAAAATGGCAGAGCACATGGTCTTCAAACTCAAAAATTTGCGCGGTGGAGAGTCTCCTGATACAGGTGCTGCTGCCTTGGTGGGTCAGAGATACACTTGCAGGATGGGCATTTGGCGGGAGGGTTGGCAGGGTCAGGTACTTTTGTGGGGATGAATACAAGAAAAGGGGTTACCTTTTGTTTGGGTCCTCCAAGAAACAGGCTAACATTTAAAGGATCGGCCAGGAGGATGAGGAGGTGCTGCAATTGGGTTTGGATGATACCCTACATTGTGCTAGGGAGGTTGTGGGGAAGGCTTCAAATGAGAGAAGAGCTTAGAGAGAGTTACCAGAGTCTGAAGGTGTTCCAACATTATGCAGGACTAAAAGGGAAAGTTTGTAGGCTCGTATTGGCAGTGGAGAAAAGCTAGATGTAGAAATCTGGCTTGACTTTAAAGTGGGGGAGAAAAACCCTTCTTTTTTTTTGACAAGATATTGAATACAAACAAAAAAAGAAATTTCATTAGCAAACTTGCAATAGATGGTAAATAGATTGGCGAGGAAGAAGAGATTTCTCAAGGCATCATAGAATTCTATATGAAGCTTTATTGGATGGAGATAATATCTTCTAACTTTAAGACAATTTGGTGTTACAGGAGTGATTGGGAAAACCTTGTCCAGAGGAATTGCTTGGAGCTTTGGGTAGTTTAAATTTTGAGAAGGGCCCGAGTCTGGATGAGTTCTCCTTGGTATTGTTTTAGCATTCCTGGAGTGTGTGGGTCCAGATGTCATGCTTTTTATGAGCATTGGAGTTGTAAGAGCTTGAATGCTATCGTCCTTGGCTCTGATTCCAAAAGGGAGCACTGTTGGCCTAAAAGGCCAATTAGTTTAGTGAACGGTGTTTACAAGTTGTTGGCCAAAGTTTAGTTGTGTTGTTTTGTATTCTTCAGAATGCCTTTGTGAGTGGCTGACAAATTTTGGATTTTGTCCTTGTGGCTAATGGATGTTTAGACTCTAAGCTGAGAAATGACTCTCAATGATACTGAAAAAGCTTCTGATCACATAAATTCAAGGTCTCTTTTGCTTATTTTGAAAGGATTGTTTTGGTAAAAAGTAGAGGGACAAGGTTGGCTTAAGCATTTCCTCTAAACTGTTTTCTTTCTTAGTTAATGGCATCCATAAGGATTTCTGTAAGAGCTCCAGAGCAGTAAGATAGGATGATCCTATGTCTTGTGTTTTCTTCTAATCTTAAAATTTTGTCTTAGTTTTGGAGGCTCTTATTCTCGTGTTTTAGGGGCTAGATAGCCTTGTGTAGAAAAGGAGGAAGGGAAGCGGTATTCCCGTGTATTTTATTGATATGAATGAAAAATATTTATACAAGAGTTTCCTAAGAATTCTCCAAAGAATTCTCCTAGATTTAAGAGATTACATTCCTATTTTATAGGACTAGATTATAACAAAGAAAAATACAAATATAAACCTAATCAAGAAATAAATAAGATAAAGATAAAGTACAAGATAGATAAAATACAAGATAAATAAGGAGAATATAAAATATATTTTATCACTCCCCCTCAATCTGGAGAATGGATATCAACCATCCCTAGCTTGCACACCAAGTCTTCAAACCGTTTAGGAGGCAGCCATTTGGTCAAACAATCAGCCAACTATTCTTCCGAAGACACATACAGAATGCAAATCAAACCGGCTTCCAATTTTTCCTTAATAAAATGTTTATCTATCTCCACATGTTTGTCCGATCATGTTGCACAGGATTATGTGCTATACTTATAGCTGACTTATTATCACAACACAACTTGATTGGCCCATGGCTAAAAATCCTCAAATCTTCCAAAATAATTCGCAACCACAGCAACTCACATAGGCCCATTGCTAGTGCCTGAAATTCAGCTTCAACACTTGATCGCGCTACTACCCCTTGTTTTTTACTCTTCCAAGAAAAGCTCAGAATTCGTCGTACAACTTGCATATGATCTTTTGTAGGACAATGCATGAACTAACTAACCAAACTTACTACGAAGTCAATATCTGGTCTGGTGTGAGATAAGTAGATTAGTCTGCCGACCAATCGTTGATACCTCCCTTTATCCACCAGTTGACCTTGATCACATAGTTTAACATTAAATTCCACCGGAGTACTTGCACCTTTGCCACCTAGCAAACCTGTCTCATGCAATAGATCAATAATATATTTTCTTTGGGATAAGAAGATACTTGCTTTAGAATAAGCTACCTCTATACCCAAAAAATACTTCAAAATGCCAAGATCTTTAATTTCAAAAGTCTTGGACAAATTATCCTTAAATTGTACCTGCTCCTCACAGTCATTTCCAGTGACAATAATATTATCCACATAAACCAAAAGAGCTATTACCCTTCCCCCACAGGAATGCTTAAAGAAAAGAGTATGATCACCCCTACTTTGAGAATAACCCATATGCCTCATGGCTTTAGAAAAACGATCAAACCAGGCTCGAGGAGATTGTTTAAGCCCATAAAGAGCTTTCTTTAATTTGCATACCTGTCCGGACAACCCTTTATCAAGGCCGGGAGGGGGTTCCATGAACACCTCTTCTTCTAAATCTCCATGCAAGAAAGCATTCTTTACATCAAATTGGTGCAACTTCCAGCCATAGTGCACTGCCAAGGCTAATAGGATACACATAGCTAACATTTTGGCTACCAAAGCAAAAGTTTTTAGGTAATCAATACCATAAGTTTGTGTGTATCTCTTAGCAACTAGCCTTGCCTTATACCTTTCTAGGGACCTATCTATATTATATTTGAGGTTAAAAACTCACCGGCAGCCTACCGGCTTGACTCCCTTTGGCTTAGGGACAATGTCCCATGTTTGATTTTTTTTCTAAGGCCCTCATCTCCTCTTGCATTGCTTGAACCCAATTCTGATCTTGGAAAGCCTCATTAACTGTCTTAGGAATAGGAATTGTGTCTAACGAAGTCAGAAAAGCCTTATGATTTGGAGATAAGCGGTGATAGGACATATAATTGGCCAAAGGGTGTTGGGTGCAGCTTCTGCTCCCTTTGCGAAGGGCAATTGGTAGATCAAGATCATTAGTAATTGATGCAGACAGTGAATTAGATGTGGCAGAATTGGGCTGAGAATCAGAGAGACAACAACGTGAGGTTTTATTACCTGGATTATGAGAGGAAACTGGAGCTGGAAGAGGTTCTGGAATGGGTTGTTGTTGCTGTGTTGTCCTCTTAAAAACATAGGGAGATCCTTTGAATCGAATTGGAGTGGATGGTAGCTGTTCTTCTAGAGGTTCCGGCTGGTTCTATTCATCCAAGAAAGAGTTAGATGGAGCATGAATCTGCAAATCATGAGAGGTTTCCAAAATGGGAAGATCATTATTTATATCAGCCCAAGATATATGTGTATCTTGAATATCAGCATTAGGAGGACCAAAGAATGACTGATTTTCAACAAATGTAACATCTTTGGTCACATAAAATTTTTTAGTAGCAGAGTGATAACACTTGTACCCTTTTTGAGTGGGCGAATAACCAAGAAACACACATTTGAGGGCTCGAGGGTCCAATTTATCCCTATGATGTTTGGATACATGGACAAAAGCAACACAACCAAAGACTTTCAAAGGAAGAGGAGTATGAGAAAACACTGCTGGAAAATAGGAGGACAAGCATTGAATTGGGCTTTGGTGTTTTAGAAGAGTAGAAGGAACTCGGTTAATTAGGTAGGCAGCAGTCAAAACTGCCTCCCCCCAGAAAGACTTAGGGACAGAATGATGTAGCAAGAGAGCTCTAGTAACATTGAGCAAATGTCTCATTTTTTTTTTTTGCTACACCATTTTGTTGAGGAGTATCAACACACAAAAACTCATGAACTATACCTTCTTGCTGGAAGAAGTTATGCAAGTGATGATTGAAGTAGTCTCTTGCATTATCAGTTCGGAGTTTTTTAATTTGAGACCCAAATTGAGTAGATATCATCTTATAGAAAATAGGCAAGATAGAACTAATAGCATCCTTATTCTTTAAGAGATAAACCCAAGTTGTTTTTGTACAATCATCAATAAAGATAATAAACCACCTAACCCCAGAACAATTAGGAATTTTAAATGGTCCCCACACATCCGAATGAATCAAAGTAAATGGAAGAGAAGATAAATTGTTACTCACAGGATATGAAACTCTATGATGTTTAGAAAGTTCACACATATCACAATGAAGATTAGAAATGTCCAAATTTCTAAGCATAGTTGGAAACATAGACTGCATAGTACTAATGGCAGAGTGCCCTAAACAACAATGTTGAAGTCAAAAATCATGAATCGAAACAGTTGGTTGAATAGGAATCAAAGAAGGTGAATTTGACTGAGAAGAATAAGCTGAAGATTTCTCCCCCTTAAGATCAGCACTGCATGTCTTTAGAAAATACAACCCATTCCATTCCTCACCAACTCCAATCTTCTTCCCCGTGTCTAGTGCCTGAAATTCACATTTGTTTGGGAAAAAGACAACACAACAATTTAGATCATTGGTTAGCTTATGAACAGAAATCAAGTTGTTAGAAAGATTTGGGACATGAAGAACATGTTGTATAGGCAATGAGAAATTAAGATTTACATTACCATGTCCAGCTATAGGAATTGTATTACCATTGGCCACCGTTATCTTTTTGGAGCTACTTAGTGGGGTATAGGAATCGAAGACATTTATATCAAAGGCCATATGATCAATAGCCGCCGAATCCAGAATCCATAGATTATTCCTAATAGTATGTGAGGCAATACTAGATTTAGAATTCAAGCAAATACCTGTTTGGGCTATGGAACAAGAACCACCTTGAATAGTCTTTAGGAAGCTTTTAAGCTTGCTGATTTCTTCAGCATTAAGCTGTTCGGTCATGATAGATGAATTGGTTGTAACTGAATCTATCTTCTCCAATGCAGTCTCTTCCTCTTTGGCAGCTTGATAGGCTTGAACTTGCTGTCGGGTTTGAAAATTCTAAAGATTCTTCATTCTTCCTACCTTATTCAGTACCGCTTATTTCTCATGGAGTCTAAAACAGGTCTCCCTGGGTTTCTTACAAAAAGAACACCATAAACCATCTTTATTTTGAGCTTTAGGATTAAAAACATTCCCACCTTGTTGTGACCTAAACCAAGAAGCATCTTTCTTGTTAGTTGCCATTGCAGATCCTTCAAGAGAAGTCTCATTTAGCATAGCTATTCTCCTATACTCCTCACTACGAACAATAGCAAAGACTTCATTTAAAGAAGGAACTTTGTCTTTCCCTAGGACCTGCACCCTTACTTGATCAAAATCAGCATTAAGGCCTGCTAAAAATTCAACTATCCTATCTCTTTCGAATATTGTAGTTATGGTGGCTGCATCTTCATTACATTTAATCTTGATATCTTGATAATGATCCAACTCAAGCCAATATCTATTTATTTTATTATAGTACTTGGTGATAGTTAGAGAACTGTTTAGTACCACTTATTTTCATCTTGATATCAAAAATAATCGAGGCATCTTGCACTTTAGAATAAGTACGCTTTGCAGTATCTCAAATCTCCTTAGCTGTAGACAAGAACATGTAATTTTTACTTACCTTAGGGTGCATTGAGCCCCACAGCCAAGACATTATCAAGGAATCCTCTACTTCCCATGCAGCAAAATTGGGGTCTTTAGCATCTGGACTAGGCTCGGTCAGATGGGTCATCTTTCCTCTTCCTTTCAAGAATGTCCGCACAAGCTGCGCCCATTGTAAGTAGTTCCTTCCATCAAGCCTATAAGACTGATGTAACCCTGGAAGGTCACTGTTAGACAAACTCCCCATTGGCATGTCAGATGAAGCATTGTTCTTTGTCTTAGAAGTGTCTGTCATGGTGAAGACTCAGCAATAGTATCGGTAGAAAGACACCAGCAATGGAAGAAGCGAACTGACAGCACGGAAGCACTCAGCAACAGAAGATTTTGACACCAGGGATGGGCTAGAGTGACGCTAGAGATTAGATCTGGAGCAGCCGGAGGCGAAAGGGCTGCGGACGCTCCTTCACGCGCCGGCACGTGGAGTCGAAAGCGAATTGACAGCGGCGCCTGGGGAGGCGTGTGGGGGCGCGTGTGGACTCCGATGGCGGTGGTTTTCCGGTGGTCGGCCGATCTGATGACAACGAACCTAATAGTAGTGGCGATGCTGGAAGGCGGTGGCCGGACAGAAGCGTTTCTACGTGAACAGTGACTATGAACAGTGACGGTGCAATGAAGGCACTAGGGTTTACTGTATCAGCCTATTAACGAGGCTCTGATACCATATAGAAAAGGAGGAAGGGAAGCGGTATTCCCGTATATTTTATTGATATGAATGAAAAATATTTATACAAGAGTTTTCTAAGAATTCTCCTAGATTTTAGAGATTGCATTCCTATTTTATAGGACTAGATTACAACAAAGAAAAATACAGATAGACCTAATCAATAAAGAAATAAGATAAAGATAAAGTACAAGATAGATAAAATACAAGATAAATAAGGAGAATATATTTTATTGGGGTTTGAGGTTTATTCTGTTATCATGTCTGAATAAAACGTCACATTATATTGCCTATTTATAGGCAACAATTAAAATAACCTATATAAAGATAACAACTAATCACAAATTCACAATATGATTATAATCTCTAATATCAAACATAACTCTATCTAAATAAAATTCAAATAAAATTCTATCATCTAAACAACTATTGATAAGTCAAAGCAAGACAAGATAAAACCTAATCTAAATTTTATTTTAAGCTCAAAAATCAAAATCTCCCTATCACTATCATTGTTTACAACTCTCTCATGCATAAAGAGACTGGATAAGACAAAGGGACTTCCTTCAGGGAGGCGCAGGTTGTGGATTTAAAAATAATTGGATCTTCTCAACAATTTGCTTCTGGATAAATTGCTCTGGAAACCTGATCATGAGTCTATGTGGAGGAGAGAGTGACAAATGACATGTCAAGTGGTTGGTCTACTAGTAAGATCAATTCTCTTGATGGTGTTAGTCTTTGGAGAGCTATTATGAGGGGTTGAGAGGATTTTTATAAGAAATGCTTTCTAAGACAAGGTTAACCCCCTTAAGGTAGTCTTTTTTATTTAGTGTAATCATGCTTGCTTATCAAACACTTTCAGAGGAGAAACTAATGTTTACAATTTGAAAGACCTGAAGGTGCTTATTATTTGGTCAGTCCGTTTGCAAAAGGCTAGGAAAGGATTGGGGCTGTAAACAGAAAGTTCATAAGGAAACCTCTAAGTGGCCTCATTCTATTAGATTATGTTAATTAGTTAATAAGATGTCAAAATTTTCTGCAGGGAACACTTATCTCTCAATAGAAGAAGCCCCTCTTTTTCAGAACAGAGGTGTTAGTGGGCAAGTAATGCAAGGAAATCTGTTTGGTGCTCCTGATGACTCATTTGAACCTCTTAATCAATAAAAGGCTTAAATATAGCATCCTGTATAGGAAATTATGAATCTTGAGCTTTCTTTCTATTTTTTGGCTAGATGAATCCTGAGCCTTTAGTTCCCCACAAAAATGCAAGACATCTTTCATTTTGTGTAAGTATATCATCTCTGGAGTCACTTGATCCTGTCTTGGTTGCTGCACTCGGACAAATTTAGCCTTGTAAGTGCATGTGTGATGTGTCTTCCCAGTGGAGTTATCTCATTGCTAAGAACCATGATATTAAAGCAAAGTTACAAGCTGCTAAGTGCAGAAGAAGTGTTTAGAAACCTGAGCAGGCTGCCTCTAGCCGTGCACAAGTTCTTGAGTTGTTATGTTCTTTTGTTTCAGTAGAAGTTATGGTCAAAGTCAGCCGTGGCACAGCAATATATTCACATTGGATTGGAAAAAGAAACACTGGAACTTTGTTTCACGTGCCTAAATACTCTCTCTCTCTCTCTCGTCTGCCGGCTGGAGAAGCGTTCCACTTCTGAGTCAATTATTTTGTATCATGTGTGACCTTGTGTGGTTTGTTCCTCTAATATTATCATTCCTCTAATATTATCAGTACCACATATAAATGTATGTGTGTGTGGTTTGCGTCATGAGTAATAGACTTGGCATCTAACACCTTGTGTGGCTCAATTTTTTGGGTTCAAAAGTAGGTCTTATATATGCTATTGTTCTGCATGGCCCAATTTAACACAGCACGCACGCAAACCGTAGCTTGCAAATAATTCTGAAACTTATTACCGAGACGATTTTCAGATAATAATTTGAAATTAAACGAATTGGCTTTTGGATTAAGAAATATGTTTTGTCGTTTTCCCCTGCAGATTAAAACATCATCAGGCCAAGATTGGTATTCTCTAATAACCATATCCCATGGCATTTGGGCTACCCTATTGCATTATGTTCTAGAAACCGTGATCGGATAACCCTCTTTTTTCCATTTTGGAAAAGCTTTGTATTAAAACATGCCATAAAAGTAGAAAAACGTGCCCAACAAGTGAATTCTTCCATAATCCAGAATTCCCTGTTCACATCATGCTCGGCAGCCTCCTTTTCATGGGGCTTCCCTGAAAATTTGCGTGTTAAGTTGTTGATGCTCTGCTCATTAACATTGGTAGCTACACGGTGCTTTTAGGAGTAATAGTTTCAATTCTTCTCGTTCATCTGAGACTCAAAATGTTGTCTAGAAATCTTGAAAGATGCTGTTACCAACGATGTGAACTTAACCGAGTAATTGGAATGGCAGGTGACGGCTATTCTATCGCTTGCAGCTGCAAGCTCATCGGCTGGAGTGATAATTCTGTTGACAAGAGACACCAGTCTCTGCCATGATGACCAGAAGCAACTCGCATGCAGTATGTTCAGACTCTCTGTAGCTTTGGCCTTCGTCTCCTGGTTCCTCCTCGCGGTATCTTCTTACGTGATGTTTTGGCTTCTAGCCTCTGTTTGAATGATTGTCGCGATACCACAACACGGATGATCTGTTTTTCACCATTTTGTAAATATTGCAGACTTCTGAAGAACGTAGTTCACGGAGATGATTCATTTTTTAACTTGTGCTCTCTGTAGCATGTCTTTTTGGTCATAGTTGGAGCTTGATGTTGCAGTCTATCCATCTTTGTTTCTTTTTACCCATTGTGGCCAAGAAGAAAGTCGGTATACTCGATTCATGCTTTTCTGAATTCAAGCTGAAAATCCCAGTATAAATGTTCATTTAATCAGAACTTTAATCACTCGATCTTCTTCTTCATTTTTTAACTTGTGCTCTCTGTAGCATGTCTTTTTGGTCATAGTTGGAGCTTGATGTTGCAGTCTATCCATCTTTGTTTCTTTTTACCCATTGTGGCCAAGAAGAAAGTCGGTATACTCGATTCATGCTTTTCTGAATTCAAGCTGAAAATCCCAGTATAAATGTTCATTTAATCAGAACTTTAATCACTCGATCTTCTTCTTCTTCTTCTTCTTCTTCTTCTTCTTCTTCTTCTTCTTCTTCTTCTTCTTCTGCTTTTGTATGCCCAACTTGTTTTTGGTTTCATTTTTTGTTTTTTTGGGTAAGTTTCACAAACAATCCTTGAGGTTTAGTTAAAATATACCAACTATCCCTGTGTTTTTAAAGATAACACAAGACTCTCTTGTTATTCATTTATCACCAAAAATGATTATTTTACCCTTAGGGCCTATTTGATTGGCCTGTTTTAGTTTTGGTGGTGTTTGATTAGCTATATTTGAATTTCATTTTTCATCTTTCTTTCTCTTCTTTGCTCGTACTTTCCCCCTCATATTCTCATATCTTTCTTTTTTTGCGATGTTTAAGAACTCATTCTATCTTTGTCGATAGTATTGATCTCATCCTTATTTTTTTTTTGTCTTTTTCTCTTTCTTTTCCTTACTATTCTTTATCTCTCTTTCTTTTTTAGCAAGAGTTGAAACCCTTCCAAATCGTGATGGGATTTAGAAACTAGTATGGCATTGATTTATGATACCGTCTCAAAGTGAAGGAAAGAGAAAAAGAGAGAAGAAGATAAAAGAGAAGGAAAAAAGAAGTACAATTGACCCGCATAATTTTCGTTACCAAAGAATACAAGTAGTTATGGATGAGGTATTCTATCTTTCTCTTGTCTAGCTTCCAATCATTGTTGTTAGGTTATGATTTGGAAACCACTAGTAGTGTTGGGTTCAAATCTAGAACCCAACACTTTTGATAGGTTCTCAATTTGAATCATACACTATTAGTGGTTTTTGAACGATACTCAAATGGCGATGTTGGGTTTTAGATTGGAACTTAATAACAATTCTAAGTCCTTAGAGAGAGAGAGAGAGATGAAAGACAATCATGGCTTTGATTGTGGCTTTTTTGGCATTTTCTGGCTATGAGAGAGAGAAAGGGGGGAAGGGTTAAGGGGTGAGTGATAATTGAAGGTAATTTAGTCAATTTAAAAATTTTAACAGTGTTAAACTAACAATAAAGAGGAAAAGTGTTGCATAGTTATACAAATCAAAGAAGATTAATGTCATTTAAAACACAAGGTGGTTGGTGTATTTTAATCAAATCTCAAGAGTGATTTATGAGATTTATCTTTATTTTTTTCTCTTATCTATCTCATCAACTTAAGTCATCAGAACATCGCCAACAGATAATGTTAGCAATTCCTAATTATTTTTAAAAATCTAATATTAGTTATAACTTAAATTGGATATTTTTATATAACAAAAGATCTTTATAGTCACATTCAAAAGGTTATATTGATCGCCTTATCTCTGTCTTGTTTATTAACAAATAAAAAATAAAAATTAAATTTCTATGAAGAGTTTAATAATTAATTTTATTTTGGTTATAGTTATAATTTTTTGTTATGAAAAAAATTTCATATCCTAAATAGTTTATTTTTTTTTCAATTTTATAATTATAAATAGTTTATTTTTTTCAATTTTATAATTATATCTATATCTACACCCATTCCTTTAGGGTACTCAATTAGATCATTCTTAGAATTATCACGTTTGCGCGATCTTTCATCATTCGTGCTCTCGATTTCGGCAGAAAAAATAAATCGTAGATAAGATTTTGCCTCTCTACTTAGGATAAAAAATCGAACCCATAACCTAATGGTGTGAATCTCAGTTTATCGTGATCCAACTACTTAACATGTGTCGTAGAGGTTCCAACTTGGTCATTCTTAATAATAAAGGGAGTGGAATAAAAATAAATGAAAAATTATGATATATATATATTTTGTTATTTTAAAAAAGAAAAAAAAATTTAAAACAAAAATAGAAATATTGTCAACTCACGCACTTGAGATTTCTTTTTTTATAAGATGCTAATTCCATTGTTTGGAACCAATATAAATGGATATTACTGCATAATTTGTATTAATAAATTTATTGAATTTCAAGTAAATGTTAAAAGGATAAATTATAAAAAGAAACAATTTTAAATTTTAAATTTATTACAATTTTAGAATAAATTTTTAATTCTTGTAATTATATAATCGGAATTTTAAATTTGGTTACAGTTTTATAATAAGTTTTTAAATTTTACAATACACTAATCAAATTAGAAAATTCTTTCTAAAATTATAACAAATTTAAAGATTTATTACTTTTTTAAAAATTTAACCAACACTAGATGATATAATAATTATGCAACATTCTCTCTCATGGAGTGAGTCAGAGAAGAGATTAGTCTTTGTGCATTAATCATATAATATTTTTTTTAATTTTTTAATTTAATTCTTTCTTTTTATGGGTCGTTTTGAAATATTTTAAAGTACAATTTTGATGTAAAGTACCAGAGCCGTACTTAAAATTTTGAGACCCTGAGTCAAAATATAAAAATTGACTATCAAATTATAGTGTAAATTTAAATTTTATATTTTTTATAATAATATATCAAAAAAATAAATAAATATTCATATCATATATAAAATAAAAAAATTTCAAAATAATCAATTAAAAACTACACTTTTTACAACTTTGAAAGCAAAAAATCAATTAAATTTACTTAATCAAATTATTCAAATATTATTTTTTAATAGACAACATAATCTATTCATTCAATCTTGACTTCTCACGTACTATATCTCAAAAGATTAGTTAATATAATATTTTAATCTATTTATATATTATAATTAACCCTAATTTTTATTCAATACTAAATCAACCGTATCAACAAATATATATACATATCCATATATATATATATATATATATATATATAACAAGTTTAAGGTTGAGAAGGAATCAAATTCAATTGGTTATGGCATTGTAAAAGTGTTAAAACAAAGAGCAATTATTAAGTCAGGAAAAACAGTGATTTACGTAAGTGTTTTTGAGAGAGAGTGAGAGGGAGAGAGAGATGTTCTGCACATTTTGGGGGAAGAGAGAGGGCAAAATGGTCACTTTAAAATGAGGGCAAAATAGTCAATTTATTCCCGTCACGTGCAGTGCAGTTCCACTAATTTTCAGAAAGCAGTCATTGTCATATAAAATTCATCAAATCTTTGAAAACAATTTTTCCCTGCAATTTGGTTCCAACATATATATATATATATATAATCTACTTCTGTTCTGTCTTTCATGCTCGGCCATTACGACAAAACTATCAAATCATTAATTTAATTCAATAAAATATATTTGGCATTTGATACCCTTCTAAAAATAAATAAAAAGAGAGTCTTAAAGTTATATAAAGTATTTTTAAACAATTAATAATCCAACAAAATAGAGTAAAAGTCTAAGACACATAAAGGTCTCTTTTTAACACTAATTTAACCTAACTTGACATAATTAAGAATATATGTATGTATGTATGTATATGGTATTTAAGCAAAGGAATCAGAATTACTGTTGTAACTAATTTTGTCTGTCCGACTATAACTAGTACATGCAAGCAAAGTAAAAAAGACAGGAGCCAAGCTCAGAGTCACAGTCACAGATCCTGAGGTGAGGAGGAATATTCTTAGCATTTAATTGGATGCAGTTATGGGCACCGACGGGCTTGCATTTTCATTTTTCACATGGTGATCTGATGGTATTTGGTGGGCCATAAACATCTCCCTTCTTTATTTGCTTAATGAAGATGGCATCGTTTCGAAGTCTGGTGATTAAATTAATAATTGGATCTTATTGTTGGAAGGTTGTTTTCACCGATGATTTCATTCCACCCGCTTAAACCGTTCTACTGGATACGTTTACACATTTAAAACTCGGCTTAGTTTACGCCAACATCAACATGGATATTTGTTTCCATTAATTTTGCAATTGATTAGAAAATTTAGATGAGGACCAAAGTGGTGTGTTACGGTATTCAACTTTTGCGATCAAACCAAATTATTCATTTATTTATTACATATATTTTTCTACAAACGGATGCTGCTCTTGCAAGATCTATATAGCAAATCAATAAAAAGACATCTTGTTTTATTTCATTATTTAATTTTAATTAACCACCACGCATAGGCATCTGAAAAAAAAAATGTGGAATTAACTAGGCCTGTCCAGACTCCAGCTTAACAACCCCAGCCAGGTCGAGGTCACCTTCTATTGCATCTTCCTACCATAATCACCAATTTCAACAAGTAACAACCATCCATCCATCCATCCATGTCAAGGAAAATTGCTAATTTGGTAACTGCTTGTGATGTGAAGTTAGTTATAACGGCGGTTGGGACATAACACACAAGAAAAAACCGAGAACTTATTTCTATATACAAATGAAGATTACGCAGCTCGCACCACTGATAAAATTAACACCCACTTAACAGACATTAACACTTCTGACACCACAGTTCGAATTCATCGCCGAGCTTGGTTGAGACTGCACTTTACACTTGCATATAGAAGCACAACCACTAAGACGCAACCACCAGCAAAAAGAACAAATGGAAATTGACCGATACATTACACATCCATACTCGACGACCTTGTAACTTGCTAATTCCCTAATGCATACCCATCACATAACGATCTCAGGCTTCAGGATGCTCGATTTGATCTCTTTGTGGGGCAGAACCACGCCTCCGTTGCTGTAAATTTCATCGCCAACATGCACATCCTCTCCAAGAATGGTCATGTTCTCCACACGAGCCCACTGCCCAACGGTAGAGTGCCAACCGATGATACTGCTGGAAATGCAAGCATGTTTCTTGATGCGAACTCCACGCATCACAGTGCAGCGGGAGAGTCTAACTCCCGACTCAACCACGCAGCCTGGACCAATCGCAACATCGGGCCCAATCAGACATCCTTCTCCAATTTTGGCAGTCGCATCAACCAGCACATTTCCAACTATATGAACTCCAGTAGCCAATTTAGATGAAGATTTCTTTCTCAAGGAGTCGAGGTAAAGTCTCAGGCCAGTGATATAATCCCTTGGCTGTCCAATGTCCATCCAAAAGCCTGGTAAAACCATTGCAAATAGCTTTTTTTCTGCGGCGATTTTTGGGAAAACCTCTTTCTCAATTGAGGTGGGCCTCAGTTGGATTTTATCAAGAACGGATGGATTCAACAAGTAAATCCCAGCATTGATCTTGTTTCCAACAAATAGCTTTGGTTTTTCAACAAATCTCTCAACTTGCCCCGTTGATTCTTCCATAACAACCACACCATATTTTGAGGGCTCGTCCACCTATACCGACAAACCAAATAATTTTTCATTAATAGACTTCTAATAAAAATTTGCAAATGTCTAAAAGGAACAGGAATTCAGGAAACAAAATTTAGGCTTACCTTAGTTACCATTATGGAAGCCTCGCCACCATGGGCTTTGTGAAACGCGATCATCTCTCTGAGGGGGTATTCACTGATAACATCACTGTTAAGAACAAAAAATGGCTCACCAGAGCCATCTATCAGTTTATCCCTAGCCAAAGCCAGAGGACCTGCAGTGCCAAGTGGCTCAGTCTCTTGTGAGCAAGTGATCTTGAGTTCAAGTTTTTCCTCAAAATCCTTCAGGAAGTTCAGCATCACCTACATAAACAAGTTGTTTCACGACACAAGAGAGGCTAAAAAACATAAAAAGCTACACCAGCAATGTTTATAACTATTACAATCTATAGAGGGCCTCAAATTTTTACCTCTGGTTGATAATTGATAGCCAAAACCACTTCGTTTACTCCAATGGCCTTGAGAGCCTCAATCTGAAACATAATTTCAAGATAAAATGTTAAAATGAATACATATTAATGAGATATCAGAAGAGTAGGTTGGGGGAAAAAATTAGACTTCACATGAATCAGAACAAGGATTATAGTGATTTGTACATCTTGATTAGTACATAATCTGTATGACATTATGTACTAATCAAAATATGTGTGTGTGTGTGCCCGCACCCAATATGCTATGAAATTTTCTGCCAAAGAGACGGGCTGAGTTTTCCCAGAAAAATTGTTTATACTTTCAAACACTGCATGGTAGCAGCTAAAAGAAGTCAACAAAATTGCTTGGTTACAATTTTCTCCACATATTTTAAACTTGAGAAATCAGGGCATGCTCACAAAATCTCACCTGATGCAGGATCATGGGTTTGTTAGCAAATTCAACAAGTGGCTTTGGAACACTAAGGGTCAATGGCCTCAATCGAGTTCCAAAACCTCCCACGAGAATAAGAGCCTTCATCTTCAGATGCCCTGCTTATCCTGTCAATTAAACAATCAGAATCCAGCAAAAGATTATCTTCAAGACACTACTAGATAATGTTTTCCCCATCCCTTCATATCTATTCATACAGAAAGGAGAAGGATGCTTTTCCATGGAACTATATCTTGATATTTATGTACCAGGAAAAATAAAATGAGCTTATCTTCAAGAGCAAACCTGTCGGTTACTAGCAGCTGGTAAAAGAAGCGTGACCCAAGATCAACAGACGTAAGGAGAAGAAGAAATGCAATTGTACAAGGACAGTGAGAAACAAGAGAAAGAGGCCCCTAAAATTTAAAGGCAGGGCAATGTGAAATATCCAACAGATTCAGTCGCATGTCATATACTAGATCATTACACGAAAGCACTTGTTGCAATCTTCATGCAAAAAGAGAACCCAGTCGGTGTAATCCATCCAAATACTTTAGCTGGCACAAGGAAACAAAGTCCAGCTATACTACAGGCTGGCAGAGAGAGAAATCCATTGAATTTTACAATGGGAAAGTCTATGAAAACAGCAGCTACACCAGAATCTAGTTGGGTGATGAAACTACTATTTGGAGTTGCAGATACTTTTGACAAATTTCAACAAAATTGCAAAATAGATGAGGGATTAAAAATACCGTGTAGAAACAAAATAGAGGGAAGAAAGAGATAATTTATTAACAAAAAATATTTTATTAAGTCGTGGGTTTAACTCACCCTCCCCACCCATGGGGCTTTGGGCCTGCAATGTACCAAAAGAAAAGTTCCAATCATTCTCTGTATAAGCTAAAACTTGCAATTGGAAGGGGATCAGGAAATGACATGCTATAAAAGAGCGCAACTAAGTAAAACCTCAGCCCCCTCTTATCTCTTTATCAGGTTCTACTGACCTTCCTTCTCAGCTCCATGTGTTTTATGGCCTCATTGTTATAGGCAAAAATGGTTCACACCACAGACAAATAAACAGCACAAGTAAAACTGGAGATTTGGTCGGTGCTATAATGAGACAGACCCATTGCCTGTTTGGTTGTGCTATAGGTCAGCCAAAAAGATTTTTTAATAGATAAAAACATCTTTCTACAATTTTTCTGCTGCTTGATTCAATGGTAAAAAGTGTTTTTTTAGGAAAACAAAAGCTAATTTTCAACTATGGTAATTTTGAGCTTTTGATGCGGAAGAGAAACAAAAACAAAAAATATAAATTTTTTTTCAGATCAGTCAAAATTATTGTTGCAAAAGTATTATTTACAAAAGTGATTCTTATGCAACAGAAAATTTACAGCAATTCCAAACAAGCACTCAATAGAGGATTTTTCTTTTCCTGGTTCTCCCTGATCCATTGCCAAAAGTGCACGTAACCTCAGAATAGTAATATATAGAGAAGAGAAAACACAATTTGATTGCTGAAAATCTTCCCCCGCATTTGAGAAAGAAAAGTTCATTCCCAAATACAGAAACAGATCACCGTGGCTGTTAACTCATCTAAGCTCTTTATTTGCTGGCATCAAGGCTTTATTTATATTTATTATTTGAATTTTCTATTTGTATTTTCTTTTGTTGCTGGAGATATTCTCGTCTCTTGACATAAAAAATAGCTAATAATTGCAAGAATTCAATACTTAAATAGAAACGATCATAATTGGAGGCTCTAGTTGATTAATAAACGGATGTAGGAAAACTATTCATAATCCAATTCACAAGAACAATCAACGTTAATGCACCACAAGTTCAAGAAAAAGAAAAAATGAACATATACAAAACTTAACATATACCAAAATGTGGAATCTGAATCAACCAAGGACAGCACACACATAAAGGTAACATATTGTAGAGGTGAAGAGCTTTAGCTTAAGCACAAATTAATTTCATTCAACAGATCCACAATTCCCAGACTTTCACATATGGTTGCACACTTATTTATACATTGATACAGGACAAGAGGAATATGGGAAACTGAAAACAAATAGTCAACATAAGCGAAACTGAAAACAAAGAATGCGAGCTGTGAAAGCATGTGTAATCAACATAAAAGAGAAGAGAACAGGAAGTATATGACCGACCTACTCTGAATAGATCGGAGAAGAGGGTTGCACAACCAAAGAGGAGAAGAGGGATTGACGATCAAAGAAGATAGCTCTGCGGGCCAGATCTGCAATGGAGAAGGGAGAAAAAGGGTTTCCCTTGTGCGAAGAGTGAAGAATTTCTGCCGTACGAAAGGGGAGAGATGAAGCCCACCACCGACAATGAAGGAGGAATCGGTGATGACGGGAGAGAAAGCTTCGACGATGAAGAAGAGCTGAAGCCGGAGACGAAGGAAGGAGATGAAAGGGGGAAACAGAGGAGATGAATGAAGCGAGTCTTCTATCGATAAATTTTTGAAAAATCGTGTTTTCCAAAGCAGAAAATCCGCAAGGAAAATTTGGAAAAACACATTTGAAATTTGGAAAAACATAATTAAGCGCAAAAGGCAAATATTACCAAATAATTAGGTCATAAACGAGCCAACAAACAGCAGATCTAACGAGACAATCAAAACTTGAAGCCAAGTCCAGAATTAGGTCAAACATAATTCAAACGTCAAAGACAAAGAATCAAGATTGTCAAAAGGAATTATCAACAAAGCGCAGCAAAGCCAAACTACGGCGCGATCTCAGCCGCATTGGCGTATATCTTTGACAAAGCTCAAAACAACGAGCAAATCGCAGATCGAAACTGAGAAATTATTACCTTGAAGCGAAGATTCAAGAAAGAGGGAAACAATGAAACGGAGCGAGCTTCGGATGAGTCGGAGCTTCCCTCCCTTATTCCGAGAAGCTCTTTCCCAACGGTTGTTATCTTCGGGCGGTGAGTGATGTGCTTAATAAGAGAGGCCTCGGCGGCTTATATATCACCGGAAAATTATAAGGAGATGATGGATAGATACGGTCTCCGGGCTGCCATTGGTTGACGTGTTCGTATTTACTAACAGACTTACATATGCGGCTGCCTGATGATCCACTTTTTTTTTTTGGGGGGGGTGGGGGGGGGGGGGGGGGTTCTATGCTGCGTTTAGTTTAGTATAATCAATCACTCAAATTAATGCATTTTTAAGTTCATGCTACGCTGGCATAGCGGTGGACGCAGATTATTTAGTTATGATTTTGAACATAATTGTAATTGTAGTTGTAATTTTAAATTTGTAATTATATTTGTAGTTTTTATTTACAAGTGTTTTAATTAAATTATTAAATTAAAAAATAGGCAACCAACACACAAAAAATATATGAAATTGGCAACTAAAATTAAAAATTCATATTTAAATTAGATTATAATGATTAAATAAATTAGATTGATTTCAAGAAATTTAGTAATTAAAATAAAATTTTAAAATGATTATACATTTTATGAAAATCATTTTGTTATTTTTGTAGGTATTGTTATAATATATTTTAAAGTAACACTTTTATTTATTGAACATTATTGTAAGTAAATTACATCTTAAGGATATATTATAAATATATATATTTAAATTATTTATTTATAAACTAATACTATATTATAGGTTTCAACCGGTTATTGGTCAGATCTGAACCAATCCAAGACTAAAATTTAATTTTAATTAATATAATATATAATATATTAAAATTTAAAAATATATATTATATGCATGTCTAAACTTTTAAATATGCATATCTTTTTAAAATTTTATATTAAAAAAAAATTGGCACTAGTCCCAACCTTATTCAGTTTGAGAATTTTAAGAATTATGTTTATAATTTAGTTCCATTTAAACCAACTAAACACTCCTATTAAGTACAGTTACAATTAAGATTTTTGATTACATGATTAATTTTTTTATAATAATAATAATTTTAATCACTGATTTTTTTTATTTTTTTATTGTAATTACGTTTTTAACCATTTTACTGGACTTTCAATAATTTTTGTTGAATTCAGTCACAAATTTTTTTACAAATTAACTGACCCACACGCGGATCCCTACATTAGCACTAAGAAATATACTAACCACTTTATTAATATTAATTTTTTAATTTGAAGTAGAACTCTTTGACTTAATTTTTTAGAGAAAAATAATACTCTTAAGTTTCTAGATCATACATAACACCCAAGAATATATCACGAACATCTAAATTAACATTCATTTGATTAATTATGAATATATTTGTTATCTATTATTATACGACTTAATCATTCTATTCATCTATATTTTGATAAAATTTATTAGGCATAAAATAAATGTCAAATCCTAAAACTAAGTAATATGTATTTAATTTAATCAATATTAATTCTTCTTGTGAAATTAGAAACATTTTTTTTTTCTAATATTCACACCAATTTGACTAAAGATTTAGTCAAGTGTAATTTTTAAAATGTGATTTATTTTTCTAAAATTAGTAGTTAGTGTAATTCTTAAAATGTGATTTATTTCATATATGCATGGTGTATTTACCCAAAAATAAATATCCTATCACTCATCTGAACTTAAATACAATAAGATGCATTTAATAATAATAATGATAATGAAGTAGCAAATGAGGCATGCAAGTATACAGTAGGAAGTTTAAGATTACGTTTGGAATAAAGTTTGTGGCTGCCTGGGGATCGACAGATAAAAGAGAAAAGAGAAAAGAGAAAAACAAAAAGGCGTTAAAATTGGCCTCTCCCTCTCCCTTTTGATTTTGCTTAGTTTCATTTTTTAATGTTTTTTGTTGAAGAATTTTTAAAATGATCGATTCGTTATGTTCTTGAAATACTAATTTTTTTTCTTAAATTCAAAAAATTACGAGTTAAAAAATTAGAAACTAAAAAGAAAATGACATGATTAATCGAAGATGATCTCATTTTGGATCCTATGGTCCAGGTGCAATCTCAATCTCAATCTCAATCCCATCATGGCTGAGCATGAGGCACGTGAAACATTTTTCATTCACATGCATTGCACATGCAAGAAGATTAAGAATGGCAATTGATAAGGACTTCGGAAGCAAGCACGTACGCCTCTAGTTCTACCAACTAAAGTTTACTCGTAAATACAAAATTAACGTATTTTTAAGTGAAGACTGAAGAGTCGCTTTTAAGGAATTATATTTTTGTGGTTAGAATTTTTTTTATTTTAAATAAATTTAAATTGATGAAAATATTTTATGTAATCCCAAAAATTATTTTTGTTTTATTATAACTCAAAAGTCATTCGTTTTGAGTTAAGAAATACTTACCCTAAAAAGAAAAAGAAATTGAAGTATTATATGTTTTTCTTTCTTGGGTACAAAGTACAAACCGAACGACATGGAGATGCCTTTTCTTTAGCACTGGTATGGAGGACGAGGTGAGCTTCGTATCCATAAACATACAAAGAAGGAAGCTTCTGTAAAAAGTTCCATTCTGATGGGACTCATGGTTTATCCCTTCCTTATTCTGCACTAATCAATGGACATTTCAACTAATCCCATCAGTTATAACCAAAATTTTGTCCTTTCCATCAACCCCTTCAAATGGTTAAACATTGGAAATGGCTTGGGTTTTGAGTTTAATAATATTTTCACCAATTAATATATATCATATATTGTGCAAGGCTGTCAAGCCACCACTACTGTCATGCTTTTGTGCAGCAGCAAGGCCCAGGAACAGGACAACAGAGGCCAACTCACATGTCGTCATATCATAATGCTGCTGCATCCTCTTATGGAGGCGGCTTTCCCAATGTCACTTTATTTTATTCGGATTTATTTATGACAAATATTTCCTCGAAAAGAATGGATTTGTTCAAATTTAGTAATGGCATCTTACCATGGTTGAAGCACTAATATTTGGTGCTTTTCCATATATCTAATTTGGTGGCTTCCCATTGTTGAAATATTGCTTTTAATTGGTTTGGTGCTTCTTTCTTTTCCATTAATTGACTCTTTATTTTGTAAGAAACTGAAATCCAGACCCTCCAAATCATGAAAAACGTCGGTGCAACCTTGCCCAACCATAAACTTGTTCAGAGGTTAAGGGCCCACTCTGGTCAACACTTGGTCGAACTATCAATTATTGTTTATTTAGGCTTAATTTTACATCATTACCTACCCTTTCTTCCATCAATAAAAGGACACCTCACCAGTTAACTTCAGCCCAAAAAACCTTCAAATTTAGGGATTTGTATGTCAGTGAAAGGGTATCAATATAAAGCTAAATTGGTGCGATACCAATATTTACTTTTAACTTGATTAAGCTATATCTGGTCAATATATAATATACAGCTAAATACTTGAATGATGCTTAAAGTGAAGCATTTACTCCCCCGCACCCACATGTGTATGTATATTTCTTGTGTCTATCTCTTCAAATAGATAGTTTCCCACTTGTGTCACCTTTTTATATCTGTACTTAAGACAATTGTCATAACAAATTAAGATTAGATGATAACCAATTACCCAATTACAGCCCATTAAACTAATTAATAGGATTGTCAACGTTCAAAATTGATCGATTGTGATTCGTCGGTACACAGTGATTAAATAAACACGAATACAAAGAGAAAAAACAAATACACAAGTAACAAATAGTACACAAGAGAGTTTTTACGTAGTTCGACCAAAACAATGCCTACTACACGGTTATTCTCTGATAATTTCATCAAAGTAATTGTTTATGATTGATTATGCCCGTACAATGGTATTCTAACCCCTATTTATAGAGGGGGGTGTTTACAATTTTAATGACTTCTAAATATAGAAGGATAATGCCACAGAGATAATTTGTCCTTATCGGCTCCACAAAAATCGGGAATAGGTTCTGCATTATTAGGAATGTGGTCTGCTCCAGATAAGTCAGGTAGGCACCGCCTCCGGTTATCACGCGACCTTTTGGTCCTGCGAGCTGATCGGATTGACCAGCGAGTTGAAAGTCTTGCTGGGAGCTCGCTTACTCTTGCTGTTAGAGCTTGGGTTCCAGCGATCTGTAAACTTGCTAAGGTGTCTTGGATCTTAGGCCCATAGGACTTCGGGAGGTTGGGCCGGCCTGCTTGGTAAAGACTGGTCCATAGGAGATGGTTCAAAAATTACCTATAAGAAAGATGAAAACCAATTTACCACAATAAGAGGGATTGAATTGATTCTAGTCAAATTTCTAAGTTAATCACAAAATAAAATCAAAGTATGACTGTAACATTCTGCATCAAGCAATAAGAATGACCGAAACAACTTACCTTGATTGGCCTACGTGAACTTCCCAGGGATCACCCATTTTTGAGTTTCCCCAGCTCAAGCACGCTTAACCCCAGAGTTCTTTGGCTACATTCAGTTCAAAACGTATCCAGCTGGTGTTATTTCATTTCTTACTTATTTTCGATATATACTACCCTTCTTTGGGTTCTTGGGGTATTACATTCTCCCCCACTTGAGCACATGACGTCCTCGTCATGCGACCTTACAACTGGTCCCAGATTTTCTTCCCTTTGGGGGCTATCTTCCTAGAAACATGTCAGACACCGCTCCTTGTACAGGTTCTCGAGCCCCGGCGCCACTCCCCACCCTCATCGGACCGCCTTCACCAAGGGTCAGCTCTAATACCACCTGTAACATCGCGCATCGAACGATAAGAAGGATCAGAACAACTTATCCTGATGGGCCTACACGAATTTCCCAGAGGGTCACCCATCCTTGAGCTTCCCTAACTCAAGCACGCTTAACCATGAAATTTTTTACCTACATTCAGCCCAAAATGTATCCAACTGGTGTTATTTTCTTTCTTACTTATTCTTGATATATACTATCATTCTCTGAATTCTTTAGGTATTACAATGACCATTTGATTCTTAATTCTCAAACCTTTACAATGGTACAAAAAATTCATCCCAAAACTTATATAGGAATGGAACATCAATATATATATATAAACTAATCTAATAAGAGTTTTAACAAATGAAAAAAGTTGTGGAGTTAAAAAAGTTCTAAAATCTCCTAAGAGTTGGCCTAGTGGCTATAGTTACGTAACTAGGATTCTTACCTTGTCATTCGGATGAGTTCATATACAAATTTTTATTTGTTTATTTGGCATACATAATTTTTAAACTATTACACATATTTAAAAAATAATTCATGAATGGGCTGGGTCTAATTTAGAATGTTCTTGAAGCCCAATCCATCAAAGAGAGCTTGATGGACATGTCAAGTAATAAAGGTAAGCGTTGTCTTGGCCCTTGGCCTCCCATTTTGGCCCATATTAGTGAGCTCTTGGGTTTCTATGAGCTTCATATGTTGCTCATATTCCTTAAGGGAACGTGTCCCAATGCTGAGTTTTTTTTTTTTTTTTAGAAAAAAAAAATTAATGATATACTAACATAACTGATAAACCAAGTTTTGTGTGAATTTCAGATTGAGTCCCAGTATTTTGAGTCATATTTAAAGAGATATTTTATAGTTTACTTTTAGGGGTACAAATAAACAAAGCTACTCACAAGTAACTAAAAACTTGGTTTGAATTAAAATTTGTTCAAGTTTATTTAAATAAATAAGTTTGGGATTGATATTTAAATCCATTTCATAAATGTGCCAAACTTAAATTTTAAATTGCTCAACTCATTTGAACTCAATTTTTTTGTGTTCGGTTTATAAATTCATTTATAGGATGGTTTGAAGCATGTTTTGAAAATAACATGTAATTTTATAATTGAGATCTTTGTTACCATAATTTATATTATTCGAAATTGAAATATATTAATTTTATACGTTTCATAGAAAAATAAAAAAAATAGTTATTGTACTTCAATTTGTCTTATAACCATCATTAAAATTTTAATCTTGTTATAATTTAGTTAAATTTGAAAATTTTCATTATATTTTGTGAAAAAATAACGTAGATTGCATGTATATAAAAATAAAAAATAAAAACAAAAAAATAACATTTATCGGTGACCGTCGCTTAACATTTTAAAAATTATATACAAACAGATAATTTCATACAATAAAAATTTGGTAGACAAAGAAGAATAATCATTTTTATTTTGCCAAGAAATTTTTAAGAAACTAAATGAAAAGTAACTTGAAAAAAAAAATCTAATAATTTTTGACAAAGAAGAAAGAATCCAACTATGAGTTTTCCCATCTCTGGGTTTGTAATAGCAGTTATTTACATCAGCCACTTGGGATCTCTACTTCTATGCTTTTTATTTTTAATTTTTTTATGTATAATATTATCTTTTTTTGACAAAATTCATAAAAGACTAAATTTTAACAAGATTAGAAATTTAATAATTGTTATAAAATAAATAATAGCATAAGAACTAATTTGTTATAAAATATAAAATTTAATAACCGATAATATTATTTACCCATGTGTAATGTATATTAACTTTGTTTTAACCAAAAAACTATTTCATTGAATTGTTAAGAGTAACGTAATTAAATTATTTATTTAATTTCATCTCCGCCTCATTACAGACAAAAGAATTAAATTTTTAATTTTATCGAAAAATGGAAATAGAATTCTGATTTAAAATGGATTCCAAACCGGTTTGGCATATACAGCACATTGGACGACGTCGTTCGAGGCATATGCGGTGTTATTCCTTTGTCCAGACGCGCTAAAACCACGAAGAAGCCCTATAGCTAGAAGAAGAAGAAGAAGAAGAAGAAACTGGTTGTCTATCTTCATCCTTTGGCTGCTCGTCACCAGCTATTATCAATTCTTCAGAAATCATGGCGGTGGATAAACCAAGCTGGGCTCCGAACTCAATCGCCGAGAAGCCAGCGAGCAAGCTCCGGTGGGGAGAGCTGGAGGAGGAGGACGACGGCGAGGACCTCGCCTTCCTCCTCCCGCCGCGCCAGGTGATCGGCCCCGACGAGAACGGCATCAAGAAGGTCATCGAGTACAGGTTCAGAGACGACGGCAACAAGGTCAAGATCACCACCACCACGCGCGTTCGCAAGCTCGCCAACGCCCGCCTCAGCAAGCGCGCCGTCGAGAGGCGCTCCTGGCCCAAGTTCGGCGACGCCGTCCACGAAGACGTCGGTAGCCGCCTCACCATGGTCTCCACCGAGGAGATCTTGCTCGAGCGTCCTCGTGCCCCAGGTCGGCCTCCCCTCTTTGTCTCTACTTTGCCTTTATTTGGACTTTGTTGATTTTGATTTTCTTTTCGATTTATTTGTGGCTATACTTTTTGCGAATTGATTATGTTCTTACTTTGAATTTTTTTCGTTGTTGTCTAATTATGTGTTAAGAGTGACGATATTGTAGACTGTTCTTGTTGTTCAGAATTGCTGAATATATTAGGGATCAGAAACCTTGAAAATTCGTCAGTTTACTGTTCTTCACAAGTGTCTGGTAGGGTTCTAGTTTTTTTTTTTTTTTTCTTTGGGCGTGTTGGAATTTGAGCGAATACTTGTGTACGCACAAGTTAAACTTGATCAGATGGATCATAATATGCTCATGAGATAGCTAGAGATAGCTCAACGTGAGTTTTGAATAGCTCACAATAGCTTAAGCAAACTCACTCCAGCTCAACTCCAGCTCACCTAGCTCACTCTAGCTCAAGTCAACTCAAGGTAGTTGGACCCAGCTCGAGGCAATAACACTAGCTGAGTGATAGTGAGGTGGCAGTGACATGTCATCGGGTGATGACATGGCAGCTTACATGGACTACTAGCCAATTAACATGTGACTTAACCATGTGTTGACACATGGCAACATATAAATCTCTCTCTCTTCCTTATGGATGAAAGGTCACCATTATGGGTGGTTACACCAAGTTGGTTAAGGGTGGTTATGGGTAGTTACTTGGAAGGTTCCAAGCACCCTTTCTCCAAAAGGATAAGTCCTTTGGGAAGGGGTGGCACTCAAATATAAATAGACCACCACCCATTTCATCCAAGGCATGAATTTGAGAGCCTTTTATTTGTATATTACAAAGTAAAGGTAAGAGAAGAGGATTGAAAGATATTCTTCTAGAGAGAAGAATAAGAGACTAGCAAATAAGGCACTTTGGGTTGTGAAAGTATTTTGGTTGCTGCTTCTTTAAGTTAGTAATCAAATTACCCTTGGTGTGGAGTTGTGTTTTACATCAAATCGATCCTAGAAAGTAAAGGTAGAGTTATCTATCTTGGAGTTTTTCAAAGTAAGATTTCTATTCCGCTATTTGTTCTATAAGAAATCTTTCAGGGCGGAAAATTGAAAGTGAGAACTCAAAAGAAAGAAGGCTTGGTCTCTTGGAGGGGATCGGCTTCCAATTAAGCCAAAGATTTGAATTATACTCCCACTGGTTAAAAATTCCCCTTAGACACCTGTAGAGTCTGAATTTTAAATTAGTTAGGTAGTATTAATTTGGTTCTGTAGACTTTTTTTGGCTCTAAACTAAAAGTGTGGTTCCTAAGATTTCCCTACCCTTGAAATCAGCCTTGACCTAAAGGCTCTGCAACACCAAATTCTTGAGATTTCTCCTCAATGAAGGCATTAGCCTTTCAGGTTGAACTTTCAGCAGGTGAATATGCCATGTGAATCAACAGCTCTATGATAGCTCTGTTATATGCTTGGCAAGTCAACGATCCGGGATAGTTTATGGTTGGACTTTGATTTCCCTAGTAGATAAGATATCTAACAGATGATGCTGGGTAACATCATGCTCAGCCACTCTTTTTCAGACAAGACTTGAAAAAGCAGATGTCTCTTTGAATCAGCTGGTGGATCAAGCCAACAAGAAACTGGACTGATAAGCTCCAACATCCTGTAACTTGTAAGGCCTGTTTAACTGAGGAGAGAGTTCCATTTAGGGTCGAACATTAATTGAGATCTTCTTCTGAGGTTGGTAATTTAGCCTTTCTATAAATTGAGAAATTTCATAACACTCCTAGTGTTAAAGATATTGCACCTTATCACAGTTGGTTTGAAGCTTTAGTGAAATAGGAGAGTTGCGTCAGGTAGCCAACAATCAACGTGAAATTGTTGGCTCTTTTTATCATAGCTTCTAAATAAAATATCATTTTGTTGGAGCATAATCTTCTTACTCATTGTTGAATTGATTGAGTACAGTGAAAAGTGGACTGGGGCTGTTTTAAGCATGGTATGAATGATAATGGTCTGATAGAATATATGATTATAGATATTGATGATTGTCGAGTTGGAATCCATGCAGCTGGCCCCATCTAATGGAATTGAAGCTCGATAATTTGTTATTCTTACTTATAAGGCTAGAGTGTGTATGGAAAACCCAATCTCCCATGGAAAATTCCTGCACATCATGGTGCTTTGTGAGGTTGGTATGGACTTTGTTGAGTGCCACTTAAGTGTGGAAAAGAATATAAGGGAAGATACTTATGTATTGGTACTCGCTTTGGTTTACTAAATATTGCTTAAAAGCCTTATGATGCTTGTTTAAAATCCAAAATCCCAGTTGGAGCGGTAGGAATGTAATTCTTTGTCAAGTAAGGTGAAACTGTTTGTTTAGGTAGCCTCCTTCCTGCATAAATATTACTTGCAATCAAAAGAAGTCAATGACAAAGTGAGATTGTCATGCTGTCTCTTTTGGTTTCCATTGTCTATTAGATTTCACATTAGTTAACAAGAAAACCAAATAGTGTGTGATCCCATCAAACTTTTGGCCCTTATCCGGTATTTAAGGCATTATTTAATTTCTTATTTTGGGGGAAGTTATTTACATGTTACTTCACCTGCTTCCAATGTGTGTCCAAATGTTGCATTAATCTCGAAGATGTACAAACAGGTTCCAAACCCGAAGAAACCAAGGTAGCAGGAGACTCCCTGGCTCAGCTTGGAAAAGGAGGTGCTGTTCTCATGGTGTGCAGGACTTGTGGCAAGAAAGGCGACCACTGGACTTCCAGATGCCCATACAAGGATCTTGCACCTCAGACAGAAACCTTTATTGATAAGCCCGTTGCATCCGAGACAAATGTGGCCCCTGGGGCTACGAAGGGGGCTTATGTGCCGCCAAGCATGAGGGCAGGAGCAGAAAGACCTACGGGGACAGACATGAGGCGCAGAAATGACGAGAATTCTGTCCGTGTCACCAATCTGTCAGAAGACACACGTGAGCCAGATTTGCACGAGCTGTTCTGCACATTTGGTCCAGTGAGTCGTGTGTATGTTGCCATCGATCAGAAAACTGGCATGAGCAGGGGCTTTGGCTTTGTCAATTTTGTTAACAAGGAAGACGCTGAGAGGGCTATTGCTAAACTTAATGGGTACGGGTACGACAACCTGATTCTTCGGGTTGAGTGGGCCACGCCTAGAACAACATAATTTTTCTATTGAAACTTCGCTCGGCCTTGCATTCTTGGTGCAGCTGCTGGAATCAACCGCTCCTGCCACCTCTCCCTTTATTATTGCTATTATTGTTATTTATTTATTTTTGGGCCGGGGGGGTTGGGGGGGGGGGGTGTTGATGGGGGGTTGGTTTTCAGTTTGAAAGAGGAATAGCCATTTTCATTTTCCATCTGTGGATCCTATTTGATATTAGGACTCAAGTATTACTTACTGATGGTTGTATTCTTGGTGTCGTCGTGTTTTAAATCAACTTGGTGACTGAATTACATGAAGCCAAGCCGTAGTGATGTTCGTCCTCTCATATATGTGCAACTTTCGTCTAGTTATAATGTTTAGATTGGTATCTCACTGTTTTTGTTCTTTTCATTGGATTGCCTGTTGTATGTTGCATTTCCTCCCAGATGGCACTAGAGTAGTGTTTCATCTTCTTTCCTTGCTGTCATTTACTTGACACTTGCCCTTCTGAATTATTATGGGTTGTTTTCTTTCTTTTCATGGATGGATTGTGCAGGGTATTAGGTGATGTATTAGTTTTAGGTATTTAATTTGCTGAGATCCATGAATGAGGAAGCATTTTTTACATCTTTGTCTCTCTGTTCTAACACTTACAAATGGCCATACGTTCATATTACAAATAGTGGTAAAGGTCTGATATGATAAGGTTGGAAAAAACTGCTAATTAATTAAAAGCTAAAAAACTGATCACCAAAACCACTTCAAAAAACCATACTAATACTAGTGAATCTTCTCATCCTTAGCCGCTGCAACGCTGATGATGTAGTCGATCTCCTCCGCCACCTCCTTCATAGACGGCCGGTTCTGCCGCCGATCCTCCAAGCACCCCATCGCCAGGAACCCCACCGCCTTCATCGTCTCCACCTCCAACCCACTCGCCCCCTCCTTAAGCATCGGATCCACCACCTCCATCATCCTCTCTTCCCCCACCATCCTCTGCACGTACACCGCCAAGTTCACATCATCCGCCGCCCTGTTGAAATCTATCGCCTTCTGCGACGTCAACAGCTCCAAAAGCACCACCCCGAAGCTGTAAACGTCACTCTTATCCGTCAACTGGTAGTTCCTGTAGTATTCTGGATCCAAGTAACCCAACGTCCCCTGAGCGCAGGTCGATACGTGGCTGAGATCGGTGTGGGCCAGTCGGGAAAGTCCGAAATCGGAAACCTTGGCGTTCATCTTCTCGTCGAGCAGGATGTTGCTCGACTTCACGTCGCGGTGGTAGATGGGCGGCACGGCGGAGAAGTGGAGGTAAGCGAGTCCTTCTGCGGTGGCGCGGGCAATGCTGAGTCGGTCGCTCCAGGAGAGTCGTTGCCGATTTGGGCCTTGGAGGTGGCGGGAGAGGGCTCCGTTGGGTATGTACTCGTACACCAATAGCGGTTGCTCCAGCTCCACGCAGCAACCCAACAGATGGACCAGGCCACGGTGGTTCACCTGTCAAAAAATTCACTTTTTTTTTTTTTATTAATTTTACTGTCTCCTTTATAGAAATTTACACTACTTTTAATCCAAATTTGTAAGTTAAAAAAAAAAAGAAAAAAATAAACATTTGAGGGATGTTAGTTATATGAAGTTAATTATGAGCCATGGTTTTAGAAACATCTCAAATGAGAAAATGTTATTATAGACCAAAAGTGGTATTAGAAATTTTAAAAAATATTTAATATAAATGATAGAAAATAACATACAAGTCTCCAATAAATGTTATTTTAGAGCTGCTAGTAAAATTTTATAATGATAAAGAATAAATATCTATGACTTAAAAGTATATTTTTATTTAAGGTACCAACAAATTTAATTGAAAGTGAGAAAAAGTGGTTGAATTTTGAGAGCTATTTTAACTAAAATCGATCTAAAATAAATATTACACAGAAAAGTTAAGATTATATTTCTTAATAAAATATTTAACTGATTTATCTCGAATCGATTAAAATAATTCAAAAATTGTCAAATGAGAAAAGTACAAAAAATATGACTTATTTGAATAATTCGGTGGCCTATCAAGCTTAGAAATAGGATCTTTGACAAATAATAAATATTTAAAATATTAAAATTTAAATATACCATCTTATTTTTCTTTTTAAGATAAAGGGTGAGGAAGAAAAAGAAAACAAGATAGACTTAAGGGAATAATATGAAAAGTTTTTTCAACCTTAACATTAACGGGTAAACACGACAAGAGAAATGAAAAAAAAAAAAAAGAGATAGATAAATATAACTTATAAATATTATTTATGAGTTATTTATTTTATTTTTTTCTTTTGATTCATGATTTTTTTTTGCTCTGTCACATGATAATAATATGTGCATAATTTATAGATTATTTTATGTTTTTAAAATTTAAATTAGTCATCATAGAAAAAACCCAAATACATGAGATATATATAATATGATTAATTTAATAATTAATTAAGAAGCAACCTGGCAGAGGATGCGGACTTCGTTGAGGACTTGTTCGGTGCTCTTGGTGTTGCCGACCTTGGCGCACTTCACGGCGATCAGCGTGCCGTCGCCTAGAACTCCCCTGTAGACCTCGCCGTAGCCGCCGGCGCCGAGGAGTCGGTCCTTGGAGAAGTTGTTGGTGGCTCTCTTCATCTCCTTCCCGCTGAAGATTTTTGCCGACTTGCCTCCGCCGACGTTCAGTATCTCCTCCCTCTCTCGAGTCAGCCGCTCTTGCACTGCTTTTATGCGCCGGTGGCGCTTGTACAGCAATAAGCTGATAGACGCAGCAATAGCCGCCGCGCCCAGGCCCGCCGCCAATCCTACGCATGCGTTGAACTAATCAGATTAACTAATTATATAAGGGAGCTTTCACAAAAATATTGGGAAAAATAGTCAGAACTCAGAAGTGATAGTATACATATTTATGGTGATACTATATAGTACATTTTACGATGAATTGAAAGACCAAAGATTTGGTTGTCCAGAATGGTGAGGCTGAGGCATTCTGGATTGGTAAATAAAAATCATTGTTCATATATATATGTGGGTGATCTAATTGGTTGGTTTGGTTGAGACTTGAAAGGTATTAGGGTTAAAAATGCAATCTAGTAAAACTTAAAGTTGATTTTTTGTATATATAACAAGCGGATTCAAGATATAACAAAACTAACCTGCAATGAGTGCGGCTCGGTCGGTTGATCCACAACCATCAGGATCTTGACACGTCACATCTGCAAATGAACCCAAACCCTGAGATGATGATAGTCAACAACACCCATAAACCAAAGAAAGAAAACACAAACACGATGGGAAACCGGAAACGGAAACTCACTCTCAGGCTCAGCACACGCTCCCGTAATCGGGTCCCAATGAAGATCCTGATTACAAAAACACCTCCTCAATCCATTCCCTCCCGGGTCGGGCCCACACGTCGACGTCGAATCACAATCCGCCTGAGCCACGCACACCGGTTCGGGCGGCGAGGCCCACTGTATCTCCAACCCGGGCTCTGGCCAGCGGGTCACTGACAAATTCGGGTCCAAGTCCACGAAACTCCGGTAAGCCCGACAACCCGCCTCCCGGAGCCGGATCATGTGCGAAGTCGAGGACCCTCCCGCTCGGAACGTGCAGCAAATGGGCGAGCTTCTGCACGGCGCCGCCTCTGCCGTGGCGTTGACGTAGACGTGGCAGAGGTTCGCCACAGAGCAGTCCAGGGGCGAGTTGAGGATTGAGTTGGTGCAGTTGAGGTACAAGATGGTGTTGCTGCTGGTGATGTTGAAGGGCAGGGAGCCGTTCATCTGGACGCCTAGGGTGGAGAGATCCTCCGTTACGCAGGTATTGGGGATGAAGTTCGCTGGCTGGATCACCAACCGTTGGGTGTCGGCGGTGACGGAGGCGATAGCGTAGGTGTTGTTGAGGGTGTCGAACTTCAGTGCGCTGGCGTCGCAGCGGATTTTGTACGTCTGGTCGCCGCAGTCGGGGCCGGTGCTGAGCGGGTAAGGGACTGGGGTGGTGCCGCAGTCGGGGCACCGCTTCACGGAGGCGGCGGAGCCTGCCCAAGTTAGCAACACCGCCTTGAGTAGCAGCAGGTTGGAGCTGGCCGCCATTGCCATTGGGGACGTCAGGCGTGGGATGGGAGACGAAAGGTTAGAGCTTGGAAGTGATCGTTTATAAATATAATGGCTTTTATTTACGTCATTTACTCCTTTTCATTTTTTTCTGGTCGAAGTTATAAGTGTTTTAATGGGTTGAGACAAACTTGGGAATCAAATTAAATTGATAAAAAAGAATTTTCTATTAACTTGAAAAAAATCTTTTAGTGTTTAATTTTAATTTTGTAATTCACCAAATATGTAAATTTTGTGTTTCAAAAAGTAAAAGCATTTATTTTTAAAAAATAGAAAATATCTTTTTTGATATTTTAATTAATAATATAAAATTTTAAAAATATTTTCAAACCTTTTTTATTTTTTTTACCAAATGTTAAATTACCTATTAAACTTTAAAATAGGTCAAATGAGTCATTGACCTTTTATAAATGAAACTACATTAGTCAATAGTTGATTGTCTCTAGTCGTCTTAAAGTAAAAAGTTAATGATTAATTAATAAGACTTTATTTATAAAAATTCAATGACTTATTAACTTTTTTTTTAAAATTCAGTGGTTAATTTAATATTTCATTACTTTTTAAAAAAAACACTTTTAAAATTTCAAATTGATTGATTTAAGAAAGCACACAAATTTTTACAATTTATTTGTTTTCTCCTATTATTGTATCGAGACATTGATGATTAAATATATTAATTTGTGCCAATAAAAAATTGAAAAGAAGATTCTCAAAATGTGCAAAGGAATTCACTCATACCTGTTAAGTATTGATATAAATTCTTATTTGAATTTATGCATCTTTTTAGTCTATCATTAAAGAAATTTTTTTAATTTACATATCGATGATATAATTAAACTCCAAGAAATTTTGCTCATGAGGGATGATTGGATCGTGTGGTTCACTATGTAATAGTTAACAAATAAGCATTCTAAAGTTACAATCTTGATATTTTTCAAGTATCCATTACTCGTGAATTCTTTATTAGATTTTTTTTTCTTTTTTTTGTTAAGTAAAAGTAATTTTTATTAATTCCATTAGAAGCTAAGCATTCTAAATCTTATAAAAAAAAAAAAAAAAACAATGAGCACAAGGACCAAACTACATCACTAATTAGACAAGACGTCCTTTTAAAAATATTTTTTTTAAAAAAATTAAATTAACCAATATACTTTAACTTAAAAATTAAATTAGCTACTAAAATTTCAGTAATAACACTAATTTAGTTAATAATCAATTATTAATGATGTTGCTACTATCCAACAACATTAAAATAAAAAATAATAATAAGAATTAATTAACGTAATCTTATTTATAAAAATTCAATAATATAATTCAAAATTTATTCGACAATTTCACACTTGACAATACCGCTATAAAAACTAAAAATTGACATAATAATAAATTTGAGGTTTGAAAGGGCTGAAGCAATTGGAGCAACGATGCGTGGGATAATGACAATTGTTATGTGCCACATATCATATAGGCTTTGTTGTCAAAGATTTTGACTTTTGAAGAGACACATGAAGACTAGTCAATTTTTCCCCAAAGGTGACATTTCCAAATGCTCCAAGAAAAGTCACCTTCGTTAAGATTGGATCTTTTAAAATATAAAATTTATTTGTTAAAAATGGAGTCTAATCGTGATATGGGACATGAAATTTATTATTGTGCACGTTAAGAGTGGGATTCATCTAGATGAGACACTGCACTTTAGATTAATTACACCAATATTAATTAAATTTTGCATTCAATTAT
Organism: Diospyros kaki; assembly: GCA_036245055.1. Taxonomy (NCBI): domain Eukaryota; kingdom Viridiplantae; phylum Streptophyta; class Magnoliopsida; order Ericales; family Ebenaceae; genus Diospyros; species Diospyros kaki. The sequence continues at coordinate 42,660,783 of BSEG01000001.1, read as the reverse complement.
TACTTAATTCAGATACCATTCTTCCTCGTTCATCCAATCTTAAATCTTCAAGTTAAAGGAAAACCATTTTTTTCTTTTTTTCCATCAAAATGCCATCTTACATTGCCGCCTTCTCCATGTTCTTCTTCTCCTTCATCTCTTCCTCTACCAGCTATTTTTTTCGGTGAATTCTTTTTCAATACGATCGCACTTTTTGTAGAAATTATACTTCTTTCATGTCTAAATAGTTTCTATCATTTTAACAATCTATTATTAGTCTTTATGATAGCTTGTTAATTCAAACACAAGTATATTGCATGTTATAAATTTATAGATAATTCAAAAGAGTTTGACATCAATTTCTTTTAAATATTTCAAATTATTTTTATTTTCTAACATCAAAAAACAAAATATAATATATTTTTAAAAAAAAAAAAAAAACTAGCCGACTGACCTTTTTTTCCAGCTGTTTTTTTTTTTTTTTGCTTCCAACCGGATTGGTTGCTAATTTTCCAAATTAAACCAACTAGTTTGATTTAACCATGTTAACATTAGAAATGGAATAACAGGAGGGGGTGGCTTTGCAAGGGTGGAAGAGAAGGTGCATCACTCCATCCTTGTGACAACCATGCATGATGTATGGATGTGTCTATCTGGTGCCTCCATGGATAGTACCCATTTTCAATTTGTGATTCTATCACAGCAGCGGCGGCCGCTACCTATATATATAGGTGAGCAGTTGATCACTTCACAGAGAGCAGAGAAGTCATCAACAAGAAGGTTGGAATTAATTTAATCAAATGGAAATGGAGAGCAAGAAAGGGAGTGAAGAGAAGGGGGTGTACTTTCAGTTTCAGATGCCTCTTCACTACCCAAGGTACACAAGCAAGGACTACCAAGAGATGCCAGAGGCAGTGCTTGATAGGCTGCTTGCTCAGTATGGCTTGTCTGTGCCTGCAGCTGCCGCAGGTGACTTGTTGGCTCACAAAAGGGACTTCGCAATTGGTGCCTTTCTCTGGCCCCTTCCTCCTGCCTCTGTCTCCTCTTCTTCTTGTCTTCGCAATACAAGGCCGCTCTAGTTTGCCTCACCTTTCTTCGGCATCAAGAAATGGCCCTTTCCATTGTTATGGAGGTCATGTCTCCTACTGCTAGCTACCGCAGCAGTATTATATGCTGCTACGCGTAGAGACGCCCCTCCCTCCCTCCCTCCTCCATCCCTTGCTATATGGAGCAATAAGGAATGTATGAAACTTGCTATATGATCGTGTGCTGGCCTTAATCTTATTGCTCTTCTTCTCAAGGTTTATTTGGTTGGGAGTACTCATAATAAAGGGCGACTCCAATTTCTTCTTTCATTTAAAAAAAAAAAAAAAAAAAACAAAGAATGAATGACATTTGATAACTTAAAACTTTCCCACAAGCTGAAGTAGCCCATAGCATCACAATTTGGGGACAACAAAATAGGAACAATTTCTGAGGTGATCATAAAAATTGGCTGAGAAAAAGTATCGATTCTAAATCACGAAAGTCATTTTTATTTGCAATCTTACACTTAATTTATACAGATATTATTTCTAGAACTAAAATCGTGACCATTGAATCGCAAAGAAATAACCTACTGTTGCTAGTAAAGTTCACCCTCGTTGGAAACATAAACATGAAAAACAAGGAAGATAGAATTGACGCAATGAAGAGTTTGTCTCTTCAAGGAACTCTGAAAATCCTATGGCCGTTACTGTTGACATCAAGACAGAAATTGATACTGAAACATGAACGGCGTACAGGAATTGGAAGTGTAATTTTCCTGCATCGCTGTTAATTGCGACATAAATAAACAATTCAAGTAAATAATATTTCTGTCGCCAAGCATTGGTGTAAACTCTCCAAAATTGCCCCATTTTCTGGGAGAATCTGACCTTGTAGTGATTTTACCGAGCAAATTCAAAGATAGAGGAAGAAATGAGTCCCATATGGCTTCAGGCCGGGTAATGTTGCCATAATCCAGGGTAATGCAGAAGGCAAAGTTTCACCTCTCAACGAAAGCATTAGATATGTTATATCCAAGACAGCAGAGACAGATGAAAAATACCTAATATGAACATGCTATGCATAGTAAAGTTGCTTGGATAAATAGTTATATTCTGTTTTTATCATAATAACCTATAGGCGCCTTCGGACACGCCTGAAAATGGGATTTGCAGATTCAGCTACAATCCCATCTGCTGCCAGATCTAAGCCAATAATGCTGCTGGAACTCCGCTTCCTGTTCAACTGTGGACCGGAGAAGTCATCTTCAACTGCCACTGTCTCCAAGAGCTCAGACAACAACGAGGGGTAGCTCTCTTCTATATATCTGAATCCTTCAGATTTCATAACCACTGCAAAGTATAGTAACGCAATCAACTATTTGCCCCTCAACAAACACAAGTAATTAAAGCAGAATAAATACTCAAAATGAAGACTGCACAAATAAAAATAAGATAGAAATTATATATTGTATGAGGGGCAGCTCTCTTCTATATATCAGAATCCTCCAGGTTTCGTAAGAATCATAACCACTGAAGAATATAGGAAGATAATTACTGACTTGTACCTCTATAAACACAAGTACATCATAAATGGGGAATAATTACACAAAAAACAAAGACTTCAGAAATCAATAAGAGATTTTGTTTGTGACCATCTTGCCGATATCTGGTTTAAAAACACAAAATGTAATTGAGGAAATAACCAAATCATTCAGTGTCAAGTTGTTTCGAAAGAACACCACAAGTATGGAAATCATTTTTTCTTTTTTTTGCGCTAAGGAAATTCAGTATGAAAAGCATATTGTTTCTGATAGAAAATAGAGATAGTGATGCCAATGCATCAACTTCTCCTCTGAAGGGAATTATAAACAATAGGAAATAAATAAAAGCATCAACTATACTAAATCCTATATATTGAATCTGTGATTTCTCATGGGAAGTTTAAGTAATATCTACAGAGTCATTTTATTGGGCAACCAAACAAACAAAAATGAAATTGTCAAGGCATCTGTACATTTCTTGTCGTTTTCCTAACCAGCCAAAGGAGTAAATTTAGTTTCAATCTCTTGATTTCTTTTACCTTTCTATCCATAAATCTAAGATCTGAATATGTAGTAAAGATCTCCACATAAGCACTCGTAAATATACAGATTATGTCCTAGTGCAAATCTAGTAGTTGGTAATTTATAAGCAATCATCCAATAGCAGAGAGACATCTAATGATTGTATATGACATAGAGGACAAATGTGGTGCATACAGCATCTATCATCCTTCATGTAGGAAGCAGTTTAGATGCAGGGAACTTCCCAATCATGAAGGTAATTGAGTAAAAGTCAGTTCAAGTTAATTTAGCAGCAATAAAGTAGATTACAGCTTGGTTAGATCCATACTTTTGTAGGTGCTTCAACCGTTCAAGTGTTCTAATTCTCTCAACCAATCCCCCATTGCTGGTTGGACTAGTGACACCATAAGTAGTTTTTTTTCAGAGCATTGTGCATTTTGATAAAGTTTTGTGAGCCCAGCCTTCATTTGTGTTAATATTGCCCTACTGAAGGCTTTCGTTAACTCCACAGATGCAAATTTAAATGAAACACTCTATATGCCCTTCATCTTTGACAGTGGGAGCAAAAACAAAACATTAAATAAATAGCTGCAAGTTACCTAAGACATGTGATACTACATAGTCAGCTTTGGATTACTCCTCACAATTTAAAATGATCCAGTGGTAGCAGGTCACTCCATATAACCCCAGGTTCTAACAAGGTGTTAGCCTATGCAAGACTTCAAGCTTAGTCTCCCTTTGTGGACTTGTGTCTTCAAGAGGTGGCTCCTAAGGTAACACCTTCCAGACCATACAAAAAATAGAATCAAATGGCTTGGGACATGACACTAGAAGTGAGCCCTACTGCCAAGTTCTTGAGCATTAGATGGCAGGATGATGAACTTGGAATGTAAAAACTGAGAAGCTGGTGATGCAGTGGTTAAAGGCCAATTCCAAAAGAAACATTGACCAGATTGTAGCACACATCATCCCAACACTGGATACTCATACCATACAAGTTGATAAATTCTACAAGCTTTTTTTGTTCCTTTTTTTTTTTTTGGTTTTTGCCCCTTTGTCTTCAAACAATTATTAAAGCAGAATGCGGCTACTAGCTTAAACATGACCTTTCCCTGACCCTGACAAAGCAAGGAGCCTTGTGCACTGAGGACACTCTTCTAGAAGTGCCTATTGGATTGTAGTAAAGAGGGACAGCAAACCCTTATTAACAGAGCTACAGCAGAACATATAACTAGAGAGCAGACCCCACATAAAAGATCTACGTCAAAAGATAGAAAGAGCATAAGTGTGTAATTAAATAGTCTTTTACTTCACTACCAGTCACCTTCTAGTTTAAACAATGATAAATCCAAAAGAACAAAAAGAAAATAAAAAAGGTTGCTTTGACTTCATCATTGTCACCAATCCTAACTTGGTTAGGATAAGGTGCAGTTGAGGGTGACTTTTATCATTATCTATAACAAATTATATAAAACATAAATCATCTGAGCAAAAAGAATTTTCATCACAAATAAAAGAAGTCTGTCATCACAATTGCCACAAAGAGACATCAAATGCTTAGTACCTATTTCATGTGGAAATACGGATGAGTAATTGACTCAAATAGAAAACCACATTTTCATTGGGTGTCTAAACTTCTCCAAAGAGACCATACTGAAGAACAGTTAACCTGTGTTTAGCTAACTGTTTATTCTCAAAAAAGCAGTAAACAAAATTTGTTTGACAAAAATTATTCAAGCAAATCGTCCAAAGCATCCAATTTTTGATAAACAGGTCAAAAGTTAATTCTTTGAATTCTTAAAAATGTTTTAAATCAAATTACACAGTTCAAATTATGCCTTCCCACAAAAAATCCTCAAATTGATTTTCATGTGATTGCACTGATCATCCTTTGTTCACTTTTCTCATGAAGATTGCTCTGAAATCCTAGACTGGCCACCTTGGCAGGCCAGGTCATGCTACTTGTCTGTCAGTTGGTGTTACACACCATGACTTGGTTTCTGATATACATGCAAGTATTTCCAAATAAAGTCCACTAATCAAACTATTTTCCAACCTCATGGTTATATTTGTCACCAAACACCCTAATACTTCCTTCTCTCACAAGCAAGTCCAGCTAAAAAGCAGAATACATTATGATACCCCATTAAAGGAACTTTCAGTAATAATTAGTATAAAAAGGCAGGAAAAATAAAAAATTCACAAAGTGGAGAAAACCCCAAGTGAACAACACCATACAAGGTGTTAGGAAAAAAACTAAACACAGAATTAAATTCCGTCACACACCCATGCAATGTTACAAAAGTGAGAAACTCTCACACTCAACCCCATAGCACAATACATCCAAGCTTACAACTCTCACCTGCACCCTAATTGGTGCAACCCCCCAGCAATCTGATAATCAGATATGCAACTCTTTTTATAGACAAAAGAAGATAGGTCCTAAATCCAAAATTCATTTAAATTGGTATACAAATCCTATCTCTATCAGACTGTGGGTTGGTTTATCCAAATCTGAATTCAAGACAATCTCAACACAAGGGAAAGCTAAAAGAATTAATTGATAACCTGTACAAAGGAAAGAAAAATGAACAAATTGACAAACTAACAAATCCTATTCCTATTAAGTTTAAAAGTAATCTTCCTCTCAATAGACAATTAAGCAAAGATCCCAAAAAGATTCCATTTCAATTTAAAACTCAGACCTCCTCTGCCTAGAAGGTCTTATTCCTCCTTGCCTTCCAACTGTATACTCCAGAAATTCATGTAAACAAAATCTTCCTTTACGAAGATGTACACAGAGTGCATAAAAAGGCACCATCAACCCAGTTAATGTATCAGTCACATTATGACCTGGCATGGCCAATGTGAATTAATAAGGAAACTCTTGAGTCTGGAAAAAGAAATGGTAAACATTCCTAACAGCAGCAAAGGAATGAAAAACCTAACTGCATTTTTAACCAATGAGGTCAAAGAAAGAGCATTTAAAAAAATGACATAATTCAAAGCATTCTTATTGACATTAACAAATTAGACTAGGTCAGACACAATGGCCTATATTACTTCTTATCGTATTTAAAACAATGTTGAATTGTTTTGGCCATGAGAAAAAAAAAAAAAAAATCCTTTGATAAATGCCACAATAATGACATTTCCAACTCTGATTAACCCAGGTCATCTAAAAAAACTCTGATTAATCCAGGAAAAGTCCATATATGACAGGATAAGAAAACATTTATTGTTCCACTAATTCCTAACCTATTAATTCTAAAGAATCTAACTACAATGCATGGACTCATGTTCAACAGATGTGCAGCATCAACAGAGACAAGTTTGTTTGTCAAAGGCATACATCAAGACCTTGACATCCAGATAGAAAGGTTCATATGCTTTCTGCATGTATATCTACATGTATCTTCTTTCTTTAAGACAAGTACCTTGTAAATATGTATTACATCTTTTCATAAAATATTTCTCAGCTAAGGAAAAGACATGGAAGAACCTAAATCAGTCGTTGACCAAGTCTTAATCTGCTATCAGGATTTCAGGAACATAAAGGAGAACAGAAACAGGACAAAATCAGTTGCAATCTGCCTAGGACTAATCTCACAAGATTCCCTTCCTTGAGATATGCTAAGCCTGGAGATTTTAACCACTTTTACACCCTCACTTTCACCTCACTGCTGAGTACCTACAAGGTGAAGGAATTCACATCAACACTCTAACAAATAAACAACATACAACAACATATCCAGCCGTTATCCCACTATGTGGGGTTGGCTACATGAATTCTAGACTTCTATGTGGGTTACATCCCAACAGATAGTTTGTCTAGAATTCATATTTGGATCCGACTAGGTTTTACGCTGGCTGTCGGCTACCTAACGCAACCCTCCTCCTTTATCCGGGCTTGGGACCGGCAGTGGATAATATCCCCTGGCGGAGTAATAATGAAATGAAGTTTGAACACCATCTTCACATGGAGAAATTTCATGAGATGGTGGTGAATGAGGATAATTGATATAGTTGTGTTCCATAATTTAGTTGACATGGTGAAACCAACAAGTACAATATGGAAACACAACATACAACACTCTAACAAATACTGACAATAAAACTTCCCTTTGACAAATGCTCCACCTACCTTAGGATGAGCCATGAATCGTAGGGCTTCTTATTTATTTTCTCAAGAATGTAACTATATAGTGTTGATTTGGAATAAAATCACCAATGTTACATATGCAAGTACACATTAAAGTGGAACACTAAAATTGAGATAACCTGAAAGATTGCACTGCACAGATTCTACGGACAACACGCACCTCCCAAGTTTGCCGCTGCAAATTTCAAGCAGATAGCCTTCAACTGTGGACATTGGTGTTGCTCAGCAAGAGTAAGTGTTGTTGCCACTGTGTCAACACATACTTCTTCACACAGTTTTGCTTCACACAAATGCTTTAGTCTATCTAAACCAAAGCGGTCAGCAGCAGCCAAAAGATGCTGCACCATAATTGTTGATGTGGACAATGACGTTGATCCCACAATTTCATGTGCATCAGGAAGCTTATCTGAGTAAATGAACAGGAGCATAGCCTGCAAAAGCATATTAAGAAGGCACCTAAATCTTCTGAGACAGTAAGGTAAAACAGATTAAAAAAAGAGCATATTCTATGAGGCCTCAATGTCTCCTGGTCAATGTAATTTAAAAAACAAAAAAGCACATTCCTCTATATCTCATACAGGTTTCATAACGATAGAAATTGGTTCTAGAACAAATACAGGACGCAATGTAGCCATTTCACAAATAGTGTTCTAATGGATTTATCGATGCTGTACTTTTTTTCTTGGCAAGAACAAGCTATGATAGATTATGTCATGCTTATGTCAATGACATGCACCCATAAGAAGCAGGGATCAAAACAATTGACAGGCAGAAAGATATGACTAGAGCATTTACATCTCTTGGTCCAAATAAACCAACAGCCAATTAGAATAAATAGTATCTATTTCTTAAACATGTTTATTCTATTTTAACTTATGCAACATCACATATCATGCAGTTGGCATGTAGAACTAAGTGACAAAGCAATATCTTTTGAAAAGATGTTTGCATCTTCACAAGCAAAGATGCCATTAAAAAAAGCACCACCAAACCAGAGTTGCTAAATAATGATAGCATACAAGCATTTGCACCCATTGAAAGGGTTGCATATAATAATACAAAAGCATCCTACACTGATACACTAATTCTCAGAAATACCAGCATATAACACCTAAGCCCAAGAAAGTCAGTGCAATTGACATAATTTCCAAAAATGCATTAGCATTGTGATAAATGAAAAAAAGCAAACTTAATGAATCTGGAACAATTTAACAATTACAACAAATAACAAACATAAAAAAGGAAATTGACATTTCAAGATCCATGAACAATTGAACATGCTCCTTCCATTTCTTTTTCTTTTTTTTTTTTTTTAAGTCATAACTAAGAATACAAACAATTGAAGGAGCATTACCTTGAAGATAGAGGGTTCAAGATCCTGCAATACTACTTTATCCATGTTAGGATTTCCAACAAGCCCAAAAAACTGTGCTTTAAACACAGGAGAGCGAGCAGCAAGTATCAACTTATGAGCTCTGAAGATTTCATCCCCAACCTGAAAATCAATATCGCAGCCAACTTCAGACTCCAGTAGGTATTTAAGATCTTGACCCATATCTGATGGTGGAACAACAATGCTATACTGTTTTGGACCCTCCAGATGGTTTCGGACAACTCCGACAGTGCAATGCATAGCAAGGCAATCATCCTTTATATAATCAGAGGTTTCTAAACTTGTTCTCCTGAAAAAACGCTTGTACCCCCTGAAATGCATGTAATAACAACTTCAGAATTGTCAAATAGACGGCTAGGCTTCAATTTCTTAATTTCAGGTGCAACTTCTACAAATAACCATCCAATGAGGCAAGCACAAAACAGAAGTCAAATGCAGATGAATATACCCCCAGTCAAACCCAACCACCAAGGGATGGCTTCTGCCTAAAATTTTACTTTGATTCATTCAGAAAATGGTAGAGAATGACTGGGCTGGTTTTTACAATAAAATGGATGCGCTGTGGAAAGTAAATTACAGAAGTGACAGATGAAGTGACATATCAAATAAATTGTCATAACTGAACTTGGCTTTTGCGGGTCAACTAGAATATATACTACAGAACATCAAGAGCAAGCTAATCTAAATGATTTTATTTGAAGTTTCATCATATAAATATTAAGCCTTTAAATTGAGACACAAGCTGTGACACCCAAGTTCATTATCCCAGTTTAGGCATTAATCAATGAGAACTAATTATGATGAAGCATTATAACTAAGAGAGAAATTAGTCCAGCGATCACAATGGTGTACCGGCAGTGTGATACTTTGGCAATAACAGGCCAGGTGCCCCAATTCTTAATAAGAGGAAGTCAATAAGTCATGGACTCATGGCATGATGTATGAGAAGGTTGTTCTTCTAACTTTCATCGACATAGCCTTATCCTTAAATACTTCAAGCAAGACATGCAAGAACCTTTCTACCATAAGAGTATGAAGTATGTCAAATCAAGGGATATGAACCATCAAGTTGAACCACCACTTGCAATCTCAATTCATTACATTAGAACTTGGTACGGTAAATTATATGTTGACAAGTAGCAATTTTCCTTTCGATAGAATTACCTAGGAGACTTTGTGCAGAAAAACTGCCAAACACAATTAAGCAAATTAAACTTGGCAAATTATATATTCCCGACAGCTAAGCAGTTAAGGACTCTAAATCATTACAATGAAATAGTGATACGGCAAGATTGCGCATACTAACCACATGCTTCCTTTATACTTGAGAGTATAAGGACCACTCTCTAGCGCCCGATCAAAGTGACTGTGCACTTTGTGCTTTCCCCTCCCACTCTGATCCAGCAAAGTGAGCTCGAACAGCGCCCTGACGTCTGTTCCATCGCTCGCCAAAGCAATAAACACGGACACATACATGGAGCTGTCCTCCATGTTCTTCCCGTCGGGGTAGAAGTAAATTGCCCAATCGTATCCCCCAACCGTGAACGTATCGCTCGATATATACTTCCCCGTCCCCATCCCCTTCGCGAGCGAGTATCCTTTGATCGTGAAATCATGCGATCCATTCACCGTCTCGCATATCGACTTCGAGCACGAGCCTTCGAAATCGTTCTCGTGTTCGTATATCACCATTTTCTCATGGAATTGACGCGATCAGAAACCCTAACCCTGGCACAACCCAGGCCACGCCTCGAACTCGCGTGAATTGCTGGAAGGAGAGGGATTGGGGGACGTTTGGCGGGCGAGAAAGGGCGATAAAATGGAGGGAAAGCTAGGGATTCAGAGAGAGAAAGAGAGAGAGGGAGACAACGAGATTCGATTACGAGTTTTCTGCTTCTTCCAATGAATTGTGCATATGTGTGTATACGTTTATATGGAACTCAGATCTTGGACATTAATCAAGGAAAGATATATTTAATATATTTTACCCTTAAAAATAATTAATATTTTATTTTATTTAAAAATAATAGATATTAAATAGACGAATAAAGGTAAAAGGCTTCCAAATGTTTCCATACCATGCCAGGTCAATCAAAGCAAACCCATGGAAAATCTTTTAACTAATTACTTGCTTTTGACTAAAATACCCCGTTGACAGGAATTTGATTTCATTTTTTTAACCAACTTGGATCTTCCTTAACAAGGAGGCAAACGTTTTGATCCTAAGAATGGCAATTGCGTAATTCCCACGCGTTAGTGAATTTCCCAACTAGTAATGCTTGCCAGCTTGCATGTTATTTCCGCTAATTAATGGTCATATCATAATATTTTGACAATATAATATAATTATTTAATTCAAATTAATTATGTGTAATAATTATAACTGGTAAGTAGTAACTATTATATTCCTAATAAAAAAAAGTAACTATTATATTATATTGAAGATAATAATATTGAACAAATTAAATAACATATACAAATATTATTACTTAATTAGTTAATAATATCATAATAGTACAAACAATGATGGAGTGAGGTTTAAGTCTCAATATTCCATACATACTCTATCCTAAGCTAGTAAATAATAAATATTTACAAACCCAGGCAAATGCTCCAAATTAGAGGTGTTCATGATGTGGTTTGATCGGTCAGAATCATTTTCAGCACGTCAAATTGCTAGTGCAGTTTTTCAACCAAACTAGATTTGCGATCTAGTTTGGGTTCGGCCAAACCGCGGTTTGAAATACTATTTAAAATCACTAAAAAAGATATTTAAAAATGATAAATAAAGACACAAATATTGATAAATAAAGAAAATTAAATGTAAATAAATATGAGCAAAAAATAAAGATAAAATAGTGTAAAAAATAAATAGGATGGGACTGGCAATTATTAGATTTTTATAATAATAACTTTTTTATAATTTTTTTATTATTTTCTTAGGCGGTTCGGTTAAACCGAACCGTCAACTGTCCAAACCGCAAACCGCGCAGTTTGGACAGAATCCAAACCGTTTTGGACCGCCAAAAAAAAAAAAACCGATCAAATCAGTTTGATTCGATTTGGTTTGGCCGGTTTCCGCGATGTACCGATTTTTTTGAACACCCCTACTCCAAACTCATCGATGCTCTAGTTGTCCGTGACAACAAATAGTATAGTAGGATTGCTTCTTAAATAAAGAATATATAAAATCAATAAATAATAATAATAATATACATGTATATAAATATACAAAAGTCAATTTATCATATCTCATAATTTCCATCATGATGATTAGTCACCCAAAACACCATAATTATGAAAAAGCCTTATAAAAAAAAGAGTAACTTATGGACAGATGACATTTGAGCATTTCATCCATTAAAGATATCCTAAAAAATAAAATTAAGTATGAACCAACAATACAACTATCACTTATCAAATTAGTGATATTTGGATATTAAGGTTTTAAGTATTATATGTGTGTATGTATAAATATACATAGAGATAGAGAATATATATGTAATTTCATTAATTAGTAGAGATAATAGTTTTGATGTTATGAGTTTAAAATAGTCTTGTTATAAGTTAACAAAGTCTAATTATTAAGCGTTTGTATGCGTTCAAATTAGATTGCGAGGATAGGTTGGATTCATTTAAATAATGTCATGAAAAAATTCTTAGAATATTTTTTTTTGTGTATGAATAAATAATATTGTAATTTCAGCCCATTAATAATCCATTGATCCCTAAGTTTTGAATGCATATCACGATCAATACTTAGTTACTTATTGAATCTTGTTTTAAGCATGCATTTTTTTTTTTTTTATAGAACTCATTATCCATGAAAAAATCAAAAGAAAATAAAGTTCTCAAACGCTAAGGATAAACATAATTAAATTAGAGAAGTTTTATTCATAGCACTGTGCCACCTATTAAGAGATTTTAATGTGGACTAGTATTTATTGACTAATACCCATTAAAATATTCCTTGATTAATTGCTTTTATCTCCTATGTCTGGTTGGCAATCTTAAAAGAAAAAAATCTATAATTTTCAAAAAAATGTCTTTATTAATTTCCAAAATAATTGGACACCAATCTCCATAATTATTAACCTTAATTTTTTTATCTAGTCTAGCTAACATATGGTCACACTTTTTTCGTAACAATCGTAAGTGATCACAACAAATTAGAAATCATATCAAGTTGCTGGTGAAGTGATGATAACTTGTGATAAACGTTTGGGAAAAGCGTTAGTTGCCTAGGTGACTAGGTATTAGTTTTATTAAGATTTAGTAAATTTTGAATGTTTTTTATTAATTATTTATTTATATGAATTACAAGTTGCTGTATTTTTGTCACCTCATTAAATTTAATAAATTATTTAAACAAATTCCAATGGATTTAAACAACTACTTGAACCGTTACCAATGAAAACAACATTATTTAAATTTAATTCAACCTAGACTTTTGCGTGGGTTGCTGCTAAATATAATGCAATTATATTATATATCTTTTAATGCCTAATGACTAAATACGAGCTTCTTCTTCTTTGGATGTGCAATGTGAAAGGTATTACACTTGTAATGTTAGGGATAATTTGTACATGACTCATGATATACAGGATGTATTGAATTTGTTATGTTTTTTATTTAATTTGTTATTTTTAGACGAGGCTTCAATTTAAAGTCACAAAAAAAAAAAAAAACACGTGACAACAAAATTTGATCCAATAAAAACTCGTGACGAAAAAATATTTAAATATTATTAAAAAACGTGAAACAATTTGTTCATTTAAAAAATAAAAAATCTTAGAAATATATAAAAAAAAAATGTCCATTCCGACATGGTTCTTTTAAATAAATTGCTATAATCATTCATGTCAGTGAAAAATATAAAAAAAATGTTTGACACAAAAAATAATTTGTCCAGGTTCATTTAAATTACTTTTAAATTAAGTTTTATTTTTGGAATAATGATAAATATAGTTATTATCTAAAGATAAATATAGTTATTATATATATATTCTTGGAATTTTATTTTTATACTTTTTACGGATAGGTAGATAAGATATATTTTTTTCTGAAATTTACTGTTTTATATTTTTATTAAAAACTATTCTCTAAATTAAGTTTTATCGCTTCTTTGTATATTAAATTTTATTTTTGAAATAAAGATAAATGTAGTTATGTTATTATTTTTTATATTTTTTTTATCAATAATTATAAAAATATTGACATCTATCAGGAATTACTTTCTAACTTAAATTTTATTTTCTTAATAAAGTTAAATATAGATATGATATCTCTTATTGGAAATTTATTTTTGTATTTTTTAATCAGAAATGCGGATATTGTATATTTTCTAGGAATTTAGCTTTTTTTATAATATTTTCTATTAGCAATTACTTTCTAAATTAAGTTTCATCTATTTTTTCTAACTTAAGGTTTATTTTCAGAATAAAGATAAATGTGATTATGATATGATTTATTAAAATTTTACTTTTTATATTTTTTTTTTATCAAAAATCAGGGAAAATTTGTTCAAGTCAAGTCCGTGCTAGAGAATTATTTAGTTATTTATTTATTATCATAGTTTTTGGTTAGAAAAATAAAAAACAAAAAAGTAATTTTAATATATAAAAAATTGTTAAACGAATAATAAGAGATAAACCCTAAAATGTTGATTCAATAATAGTAAGAGCATTTAATAGTTCTAAATCTCTTTAGGATAAGTGAATACATAAATTTTTATGTATAACATTTTTAGTAGATTTATTTAAAGTATACCCAAAATATATATGGTTCACAATGGAGGCTAAAGATTGATAAAGATAAACATATATGGTTCACAATGAAGGGAAATCCACGATTGGCTAGTACTTGGTACCCGTGGAAGATGAAATCATAAAATGATGAAAATTTTTATATTTGTTAATTGACAGTGAGAGGTACTATAAATGGACGATTTTGCGATTTGTCAATAGTAACCAACAATGCCACGGCAACTTATAGGGGGATGGGCAAAATCAAATTGGTGAATTTGCAATGTCGGCATGGGGTTTCGGTCTGAAATTATAAATTAAAAAAAAAAACTAAAAATTTCCAAAAATAGCAGAACAAGATCGACGAGAGAGAACAGAGAAGACGAGCCCAAGCTCTGAAGCACCGACACCGGCGCGGAAAAAAGCTTTATTCCCTTCGTCTCCCGGATGAATGAAATTCATCAATATATATAGATTCATATATACGGAGTGAGGAAGAAGGCCATCAGATCCGGCGAATTGGATCCACGAAGATGAAAGGTCTCATCCACAATGGCGACCTCTTCACCAGAACCTCCGCATTGATGAAGCTCTCCGTTTTCTTCCTCCTATCCGTAGCTTTCTTCTACTTCGGCAAGCGTTGGTCCGACTCCGATGGCTACCAGCGCCTCCTCTTCTTCAACTACTACAAATCCACTCCTTCCGTCGCTCTCTCCCCTAATTTCAACAAAACTTTCGATCTCTCCTCTCTTATTAACGCCACCGCTACAACCACTTCTGCCGCCGCAGATCAATCTGCCCATGCCCTAACTTCAATTCCACCGCCGTCGGATCCGAAGCCGCTTCTTCCGCCTCCTCCTCCTCCTCCGCCGCCGCCGCCGGCAGTGCAGAGGTTCGGGGTTCTGGACGAGAACGGGACCATGGCAGACGAGTTCGAGGTCGGGGACGTTGATCCCGACGTCGTGGAGAATTGGGGGAGCGGAAACGAGACGGAGGCTGTGAAAGGCGGTGGCGAGGGGTCGAAGGCCGTTGTTAAGAAGTTCGAGCTGTGTCCAGAGAGTATGAGGGAGTATATACCGTGTTTGGACAATGTAGAGGCGATTCGGCGGCTGAAGTCCACGGAGAAGGGGGAGAGGTTCGAGCGGCATTGTCCTGAGAAAGGCCAGGGGTTGAATTGCTTGGTTCGGCAGCCTAAACGCTACCGCACTCCGATCCCCTGGCCAAGAAGTCGTGACGAGGTACTCGTCGATCTATTTCTGCTATTCTTTTGACTACACGTTTTATGTCAATTATTCAATGCCATAAAGTGTAATGGACAATTTGGTACTGCTATTCCGCTTTATGGCTGAATCAAATTAATTAACATAATTCTTAAAATTTAGCTATTTGTTTATGTTTAATGTGCGTTTGACCGTTTGCTGCTAATCATATATACGAGAAAGATATATCATATATGCATGATGTTGTGTCGCAGGTATGGTTCAGCAATGTTCCCCATGCACGACTAGTTGAAGATAAAGGGGGCCAAAATTGGATTTCCATAGATAAGGATAAGTTTAAGTTTCCTGGAGGTGGTACGCAGTTCATACATGGTGCAGATCAATATTTGAATCAGATTTCAGAGGTAATTGAGTTGTGGCCTTACCATTTGAATGGTGTAATTAATATTATTTGCTATGATGTTGGGGATCTCGTCTTCCTGACTAGCACTTTCATATTTTTCTCTGTAGATGATCCCTGAAATAGCATTTGGTCAGCATACTCGAGTTGCTTTGGATGTTGGATGTGGGGTTGCAAGTTTTGGTGCTTATTTATTATCACGGAATGTGCTCACTATGTCTGTTGCTCCAAAAGATGTGCACGAGAATCAGATTCAGTTTGCACTAGAGCGAGGAGTGCCTGCAATGGTGGCAGCTTTTGCAACACGGAGATTACTGTATCCAAGCCAAGCTTTTGACTTGGTACATTGTTCAAGATGTAGAATTAACTGGACTCGTGATGGTACACATTTTTCTCTAACATTTAATTTGTTATCTTAGTTTTGATAGCATTTTTTTTTCTAACATTTAGCCTGTTCTCTTTATTTGGTAGAAAACAATTAAGCACAGTTCATCAACGTCCTGGGTATATCTTAGAAATTCTATGCCTCTTAATTTTTCCTTGTAGAATTTCTTCCAGAGGTGGAATAAGATTTTTGTGCCAATGATATTCCTCATTAATTTTCATTCATTTGTACAAGAAAGACCCACCAACTGTATTTTCGTAAACATTTAAGAATGTGTGATCAGTCTCCCAACAGTATCTTGGAAATGCTTTAACTTTTATTGCTTCTCTTCCAAAATTTCTTCCAAAAGTTCAACAAGATTTTCAAGCCAAATACATTCCTCCTTAATTTTCCATATCATGGATATGGATAATGGAGCCACTAACTGTATTTCCCTCTTTCACATAATGACTGATGTCTTCTTTAGTCTCAAACCAGCTAGTGAACGAACAGTTTGAAACACAAATAATCTGTTTACAATCAATGTTCCGCAAAATTTATCACTTAAAATTTCCAGCCCATCAGATTTTTACTGGAAAAAGAACCATGATAGTTGAATAGGTTTATATGCTAAGAAAGGTAACTAATATTTATTGGAAATGTACTGATTCCTAGTGTTTACTGATCTGCTATCTGTTACTAAGGCCATATCTTGGTGACAATAATTAAAGTTTCACAATGTCTCATTTTGATTTATGGTGATCTTAAACCTTGACATGTCTTGATGATTAATGGAAGTTTTGCTATCTTTTGTTGTCATATATGAAGAAATTTACCTTCATTTTATGTTCTATGTATGTCTATATGTACATGTGTCTGCTTTTTGCCTCATGTTTCATACTTTCATTAAAAGGAAATAAAGTTTAATGCTAATTAACCTGGAGCTGAATGTTAGGACCCTAGGGTTATGATGAGGGTAATTTTGTCTTTTGTTTATACAATGTAAGGCTGTTATGCTATTGTACCTAGACTGCTACTCAAGTTGTACCTTGGCGTTTTTTTGTGCCAAGGAATAGCTATAAAAGCTATCCTAACAGAATGAGAGGTACGAAAAAGCATATTCTCTGAACAGAATTCTCTCTCTCTCTCAATTCTTCTCTTCCTCCCATATCCCTCTGTTCTTCTCTCCCTCTCTGCATCTTTTCTCCCCAGAGTTCCTAAATCTACTCTAAATTACCCGTCAAGCCCAGAGGGCCTGACACTGAATAGAGCCAATGTGCAATCACTATTGTCTAATCACTATTGTCTAAGAGTTTAATTTTATGATTTAGGTTTTCCATGTCACAATGTGTGATTGTTTTCCATGCAGCTTGCCATTTTCATTTTGAAAACATGTTATCAAATCTTTGGGTCTATTTTGTTGAACTTTAACATCTAAAGAAATGTTTCAGTAGCCATGTGAAATTTTATTGATTTTAGATATGTAGAACATGTACTGACATGCCTCTTCTGATTTCTTTCATTATGGAAAAGATGGAATATTGCTGCTTGAAGTCAACAGGATGCTACGTGCAGGTGGATACTTTGCTTGGGCAGCACAGCCTGTTTATAAACATGAAGCACTGCTAGAAGTACAGTGGGAAGGTAAAGTTAACAATCTTGACTTTGGATCTTGATATTTGCATCCTTTCTATCTTATACCCCTCTGTGAAAAGCTGTGAGCCTAAATTTGCATTCAGTCACCCAAATGAATTCCCATTGCTTATGGAGTGCCTTCTGTGATTGTTAGCCTTGGAACTATCAATGGTAATTGAATCTGGTTTTTATCATAGTTGTTAAAAAGTTTTTAAAAACTGGTTATGGTACTTAAAAGCAGAGCAGGTCATGAAGGTACATGATATATTTTTACCTTATTGGCTCCATAAGCAGTTGTCTAATCGAAGTTCAAGGTTCTGCTGCGTCCGATAGAAGTGTTTTGTGCTGCATTTTTTTGGTTGGTCCTAATAGGAGTATCAATGCCACATGTGCAGCCAATTAGACCGCAAATTCAGTTTACTGATTGTTTGTTTTCTTTCATCTCCAGAGATGGTTAATCTTACCAGTCGCCTTTGTTGGAATCTTGTGAAGAAGGAGGGTTACATTGCAATTTGGCAGAAGCCTCTTAACAACAGTTGCTATTTAAGTCGCAAGGCTGGGACCCATCCTCCACTATGTGATCCAGATGATGACCCAGATAATGTTTGGTATATTAGCTTACTTTCTACTTGCTAAAAAAAAAAAAAAAGAAGAAGCTATTATTTCTTTGACGTCAGCTAGTGGTGCCATTAATTAGTTTAGACTGCCTTAAATGGTATTTTTTTTTTTTTTCACTCTCTCTACCTGATGTTGCTTCAGGGCTTTCAAATGCTTAGTCAGCTGTGTCACTTGCTAAATGATTGCCTTCTAGGTTAGAAGAGATTTGTGTAATTGTTAATGTTAAATATTAACAAGCTTTACATCTGAAGTAAAAGCTGGTACTGAAACATTCCTTTAGATATTACTTATTTCAATTAGGCTTTGATTCAGTGTGCTTTGACTATGTAGCCAAATTGTGGAAGTGTCAATTTCTCTTTGTGATTCAATGCTACAAGTGCCATAAGCACATGAAACCCCTTGCCTCCAGTTTCTACTGACAACCTGTGTGTGCACTGTGCAATTCTTCTATAACTCTGGCCACATTGTGGCCTGTGTCTAGGATAAATTCTTTTTTCAGTCTTGTTGTTTGATTAAACAAGCCTGACTTCTGAAGACCATGACTATTCCTGATTATACAAATTTAATGCTTGTACAAAGAGGAATGACTGGCCTGATTATACAAATTTAATGCTTGTACAAAGAGGAATGACTGATTAACAAGTACCACACTAAGTATTAGTTCTGATTTTGATTTCTTGCCGTCAAATAACCTCAGTACAGTTGTGCAGAAAGATGCAACTTGTTTATTTGTTCATTTTGGTGCACAAATTATGTAGGGAAAAAGAAAGAAGAAATGTGGAAAGGTTGGAAATAAGGGCAAGACACAAGTATTGTAACTGAAATGTATCAAATAAGCAGCCACACTATTGTGTAGGATCCAGAGTTACACCTGGTTCATTTAGGAGGGGAACACTCCATTGTCATTTATAGCAGCAGGTGAAGCTTGCTTTTCATTCTTAGAATCTTGTAGGAACCTCTCCCAGATAGTACTGTAAGTGGAGTCTTGAGAAATTGGAGATACAATTTATATATATATATAAATACGGATTCTACGGTCTTGCTTTATGTAATATAGCATCAATAAGATTCTAATAGGGTTCCTATTTTATTTATTTGGTAGGATGAATTATGGTGTAGAGAAATACAAATAATTTAGGTAGTTCTATTTCAGCAAGCCCTGGTCCATAAGAGATTATGCCTTTTTAAGGCTCCACTTTTCTTTATTAGTAGTTAATTCTCAAATCTCAATGCCACAAAGCAGGAATTTGTGATTGTGCGATCACCAGTGATGGAGAGATCTTATTGTAAACATGAGACCTGCTCATCCACTTAAGAAACCTCTCTTTGTTAATGCTAGAAAGATAGGCTAAACTGTTGATTGACCCTTTGTCTTCATAACAAATAGTGATTGATCAAACAAGTCTGTTTCTATAACACATGCATTGTCATGCTTTTTGTTGCAGGCTCCTCATGAATTAATAATTTTCTCTATCCATTGCTTTATGACTTCAGGTATGTTGATTTGAAGGCATGCATTACTCAACTACCTGAGAATGGCGCTGGAGCAAATGTTACGACATGGCCTGCACGCCTTCACACTCCTTCTGACAGACTCCAAAGCATACAGTTGGATGCCTACATATCCAGAAGAGAGCTATTCAGGGCAGAATCAAGATACTGGAGTGAAATAATAGAAAGTTATGTTCGCGCATTACATTGGAAAAACTTCAAACTTAGAAATGTACTGGACATGAGAGCTGGTTTTGGAGGGTATTGGATTTCATTCCCTTTTATTCTTCTTTGATCATCAATATCACAATATACACTAGTTATCTATACCTTGTCATTTTAATTTAAGCATGCGTTATTATATAATTTTTTTGTATGATTTACCGATTTTGGCAGATTTGCAGCTGCATTAATTGAACAAAAACTGGATTGCTGGGTTCTAAATGTTGTTCCTGTCAGTGGTCCAAACACCTTGCCTGTTATCTATGATCGTGGGCTTCTTGGAGTTGTGCATGATTGGTAAAAATTATGGCGTCATTTTTTCCCCAACTCCTTAACTGTTGTTCTTTTTATTTCTTTTTCCATTTAGGTATATTGATCGTAGTAAACTTCATATTCCCCTCCCTCCCCCCCCAAAAAAAAAAAAATTATTATTTTACAATTTGTTAGGCTGTGCATCCTCACTTGTAATATCCTTGTGTTAACTCATCCTTTAAACAAATGGCGATCTTTTTATGTTCAGTTCTGTAGAAGTTATTTTTAGTACTTGTACCTGTTGGTCAAACCGAACTCCAACCGCTCATGTATAACATGCTATATTAACCTACCCAGGTGTGAGCCGTTTGACACATATCCAAGAACCTATGATCTGTTGCATGCAGCCGGCCTGTTTTCCATTGAACGGAAAAGGTACTCTCTCTATTCTCTGTTAATACATATCCACTCGGCCAATAGCAGTTGAAATGATTCATCTTTTATTCACCAGTGTCATATTCAAGACTAGGGAATATCTGGTATTAAAATGCTTATTTTCTTGCTTTCCTTTTACCAGATGCAACATGTCTACGATCATGCTGGAAATGGATCGAATTTTAAGACCCGGTGGTCGTGTATATATCCGCGATTCCCTTGCAGTCATGGATGAACTCCAAGCAATTGGAAAGGCCATGGGTTGGCATGTGTCGTTGCGAGACACATCCGAGGGTCCGCATGCAAGTTACAGAATCCTGACATGCGATAAACGCTTGTTGCGAGTTAAGTAGCAGGACTTAGGAACAAATTGGGAACTGGGATATGCCATCTCTCTGATGTTGTGGTGAATACGTGCTCGAAAAATCTGAAACTGCCAATCGCCTCTGACAGTTAAAAAGCTGTCTTGGACAGTGCTCACTG
Organism: Diospyros kaki; assembly: GCA_036245055.1. Lineage (NCBI taxonomy): Eukaryota > Viridiplantae > Streptophyta > Magnoliopsida > Ericales > Ebenaceae > Diospyros > Diospyros kaki. The sequence goes on along the minus strand of BSEG01000001.1, from coordinate 42,639,294 downwards.
AGTTCCAACTACTGAGGGTAAGCAGCATGAAATGAAGACAGATATAACATAATGAGGCAATTCTTGATGTATATTATGATATATGGCGCAAGGCGTTGTGTAGAGGATGATAATAGGGGCTAACCTTTTATAGTCTAAATTTATCTGAAAATACATCCAAACATTCTCAGTGAAAGTGACAGTAGTTTTTTCATTTTTGTGCTTTGTATTCTTAAACGATGATTTTTTAAATTATTGCAGGAGCATTTTTCTAGATTTTATCAAATCTGTGCGTGCGTGTGTGTGTGTTAAGTCGATGAATCTCTTTGTTGCATTTGCATCTAATTTGTACTTCGTAAGACTGCAATCTTTTACTTTTTGTGGATACCAATCCAAATATCGCCTCGCCCCATTATAGACAGATTTTATTAATTTCTTGCATCAAAATCGGTTCGTACAACCAAAATCCTTTGTTTTTTTTTTTTTTAAATTTTTTTTGGGAAGTTTAGAGGAAACGTAATTTGCGAGATAAACGGAATTGTGTACTAATTTACCATTTAAAAAGAAGGCAGCATGCATATTCGCAATATAACTACTGAAATATCAACTTTTTCTACCATTCGAGATATGGCCCGCGGAGACATAGTATGGTAGATAATCTAAACGTTTTGTCACACCATTAAATAATCTATTTATATTATATGTTCTGGACCAGAGATTGTTTTGAAGAGCCAGCTCGGTGAACCAACGGGCAACGGCTGGCTCTTGTCATGTGGTGAGTGGTGACAGTATCGGCACAACACAAACGAGTGGTGCATGTACGCTTAATCAGATCCTTGTAAGAGATGTTTTAGTTTCCTTTGATTCCCTGATCCAGCAAATTATTATTGCAGAATATATACTGCCTGCTGCTATAAACACAGATGTTGACGCATGTTCGCGAATGACAATCATTGGAGATCCATGAGGTAAACCTTCATAGGTTGACTAAATAATTTTCTCAGAGTTGGACCTTCAACTTAAAATCGCTTTTCGCACAATTTTTTATTTTTTTTTCTCTTACAACCGCACTGGCCTTCTTTTCAGCCTGTCGTCTTGAGGGGTTAAAAAAATGGCATTTTGGTTATTATTTTGCAAGGGCCAGTAATTTGACAATTTTTCTTAAAAAGTGATAAATTAGCCAAAAATCCGAGAAACAAACTGATACCAACTTTGGGATTAATGTATATACGAACCTTTGCAAGCTTTCTCACATTTGTTTCCCCTACCATGCAAGCAGGGGCATCCTATGAGGCAACCTCAATACAACTTCGATAATTAATTTCTAACAGGTATTGTTCTGGTAAAAATTTATGAAAATAATAATTTTATTTTTTTAAAAAATGACTGTTTATTTTTTATTTTTCTGATTTATAAACAATCCTCGTACAGGTATTTATTAAGTTTTACATATGGCAATAAAATACTTGTGCCCTTGGTTTATTAACAATCGTGGCATAAGCGTTTATTTGAGTTCTATTTATGGCAGTAAAAAGCTTGTGCCCTTGGCAAGCTTGGCTTCTACTGCTCCAGAAATTTTTTTAAAAAACAATATTATTTTAATAATTTTTTACAAGAACAAAACCTATTAGAAATTAATTATTGAAATTGTCTTTGAGGTTGCCTCATAGGATGCCCCTGCTCGCATGGTAGGGGAAAAGTATAAATGCTTGTGGTACCACCGTTTATACATCTGGTCCATAAACAGTTGTCGCACAAATGTTTATTTCAGTTTTATATATGGCGGTAAAACGCTTGTCAGACAAGCGGTTCTAGACCAACACTTTAAAATCCATGATAAATTTTCAATTTTTTTTTTTTTTATGATACAAGTACATTTCAATACATTATGATCACTCATGTGAATATAGGCATTAAAGTACAACAGATCAAAGCACAAATATAGTATAACTCCTTAAAACCAGCAATAACGCCCTGCACTTGGCAGGAAACAAACCTGGGCACAAAGACCCAATGCCTTTGCCTTGCCACTAAGCCAAGGCTCCATTGGCTATCAGTTCTCAATCTTAACTGACATCTTCCAAAGATTCCTCCATCTATAATGAAATGCTGTAGAATCACAGTTCACTGGTATGACACTATAGCAGTCTCAAAACAACTTTAATCAGGAAAGGAAAATTCTTCTAAAATTTTCAAAATTTCTCCAGAAAGGCTACAAATCCATGAGTGAACTAGCAGGCAGCAGATTGGGTTGGTTTTCACATATGAACTACTGCCTTACACCCAGAAGAAAAACTAACTTGGTATTGTTCATCTATCAGATCTTGCTCTCCATACTTGCTGGACTTGATTCTGAGCTGCATTAACTGTTCTCTGCATGGTCGCACCGTTGGTGTTGGGTCTCCTATCAACTCTAGCATTCTGAAACTGACTCTGCCCTTGCATGGACAAATTCACTGCCCTATCCGTCTGAGGACGAGCCCTACTGTTTCGACTGATATAGGCTCCAGGATTATGAACAGGCCGCCTTGGAAGAAATTGGGATACTTGAGGACCCACTAGAGTTGCAAGGACAGAATTATAATCCTGATTGCCTGATATAAGCATTTGGTGGGTTGTCTGAAATGTTTCTGATATCCTCGATAGATTTCTCTGGCTAACAGTCCTGGCAGTATTAGCTGGCTGCTCAAACGGGTCCTCAACCTACACAGCCATGTACCATACAATTAGTTTTCTGCTAGTTGCTTCCCTTAGGGAAGGAAGGGGAGGAGGGGGAACGGTAATAGTGAGATAGCTTACAAATAGTGCATATGTTTTTGGCTGCCATCTCGTATTGGTTTCAATATTTTCCCATTGTCCAGAACACGGGCTGATTCCTTGCTCTGGTGCCCTTGAACTAATGTCAGAAAACTGGAAAATAGCATTTAGTAACCTAGCTCAAAGTACAAAACAGTCTATGAACATGTTCCACAAAACCATTCCATCCAACATATTTAGTTCAGTTAAGATTATGAAAGAATTACATACTTTTGCAAGAAATGAAATGAAAAGCTCGGACAAAGAACTGTAATTTCTCATTCTGGATTTGTCCGATCTAAACCTGTATATATTCTCAGCACACGTTTCTTCAATATTCTTCTCTGCATCAGCTCTCACACCTGCATAGAGAGTATCTAATAAGATATTAGCCAGGCCTTTATATAGATATGGCCATAGGTAGAGGTGATTGGTGAGCTAGAATCAATGCAGACAATCCAACTAGTGGGATTAAGGTTTGATATGTTACTGTTTTATTAACCAGGCCTTTATATGTGAAAGCCCCATAGCACCGTAAGATATTCATAGTCTATGTTGCATTTACTTTTTCAATTCTTATATATGACTTCAAAACAAGGTGCCAGGTAGGCAAAATGAAATGAATTATGACACTAGATTCTACCAAGCCTCAAGCTAAGATACTGTGGATGTTAATAATAATTGCTCTCAATATCTGTATAAAGAGGTTTTTGATTCAACCAAATCCGTGACATCTTTAGGAAAGTTTGTCCTAATACTGAACTCGTTTATGATCCCATGAAGCAACAGGAAATACTAAACTCAGGCACCAAACTCTAAGTGGAGTCTCTAGGGCGTGGACAAACTAGTTTTAGTTCTTTGATAGGACCCTTGTTAGTCACATGTACCAGCAAAGAAATAGGAGAGAAGAAGCAGGGGGCAGAATAGGATATTGGGAGAGGGGAAAAGTGACAAAAACAGTTGAAGGGCAAAAAGGGGAAGAGCAGCCAAGGGAGCATGACTAATAGCTGAGGCTGTTGGAGGGGAGTGTCGCTGGATAACAAACTATAAATAAGAGAGGCTAGGAGAATATTGGGGGGAGATTTTGGTATTAAGTTCTTGGGAGAGTTAAGGGCCTCTTGAATTGCCCTGGGTGGTCTTATTCTTGGCTGGAAATCCAGATAGTTGTTGATATTTGCTTGCAGTTTGAATTTGTCTAATTGGGTTACTATCATTTGGTATCAGAGCATCTTCGATCCTAATGGTGAACCTGACCGATCGAGTGGGTGACTTGGAAAGGAGGATGGAAGGCATGCAACGAAGTGTTCAATCGGTGGGGAAGAAGGTAGCGATCTTGCTGGAACAGTTCGCTTGGATGAGAACGAGGTGGGAAGAGCAGGATCAGGAGAGGAAGAACGAGGAGAGACGGGAGGAGCAAGAGAGAGAGAGGAAGGGGAAGCGAGATGAGGAAGACCCACCTACGGTTTCGCCCTTGACAGGGGAGGGAACACCGGTAGCTGGAGCGAGAAGTGGCGAAGGGGCCGATTGGGTCGATGGTGTCGGAAGGCAGGAGTACCGTGGGAGATGCTTGGAAATACCCATCTTCGAGGGAGATGATCTAGATGGCTGGGTCTTTAGGGCCGAACGCTAGTTCGTTGTGAATAAGCTATCCGATGCGGAGAAGATGGAGGGGATGCAGAAGGGAGTCGACGCCATAAGAGGGGAAGATCAAGAACGGGAGAGGAAGATCAAAGCCATAGGGCGCCGCCATCACGTCTCTGCTCAAGCAATGGCGAAGAAGGGGAAGGCGAAGAAGAAGAAGACCATCTTCGACCAAGTCATGGGCAAGACCAAGGGCTACAGCTTCGTCCAGTTCATGACAAGACGGGAAGCGGCCAAAGCATTGAAGCAGCCGAGGAAGAAGATCAGGAATCTTATGTCAAGGACGGCGGATCTGGTAATGTCCAAGGAGGGCACCTTACTGATGATTGGGGCGCCATTTGCTTTTGATCTTAAAAAATGGGCCAACAAAAGTATGAAAAAGCTGGTAATTTGGTGGAGTCTCACCTTGAGGACAAGGTGAGTTTCATGGGCAGAAGTAATGATAGGACCCTTGTTAGTCACATGTACCAGCAAAGAAATAGAAAAGAAGAAGTAGGGGGCAGAATAGGATATTGGGAGAGGGGGAAAGTGACAAAAACAGTTGAAGGGCAAAAAGGGGAAGAGCAGCCAAGGGAGCATGACTAATAGCTGAGGCTGTTGGAGGGGAGTGTCGCTGGATAACAAACTATAAATAAGAGAGGCTAGGAGAATATTGGGGGGAGATTTTGGTATTAAGTTCTTGGGAGAGTTAAGGGCCTCTCGAATTGCCCTGGGTAGTCTTATTCTTGGCTGGAAATCCAGATAGTTGTTGATATTTGCTTGCGGTTTGAATTTGTCTAACTGGGTTCCTATCATTCTTCTGTTTCCTTTTATGTTTATTTAAAATTCTATAAGTCAGGTTTCAGTTGATGATCCCAATTAATATTAGGGCTAACTGCCAAGCTTGACAATTAGGCTATATACTCTATCAAAACAACTGATTTTTAACTTTTGAACTGAATGATTATGTTTGTGAGTAGTTTCAGTTTCAACATTATATTTCATTTTGTTTTCCTCTTTTTACTTCCACTGGCAACAAGGGGACTTCAGCCCCATTATTGCAGAGGCAGAACATAGCATGTCACATAGAGGGCAGTGGTCTTCCTATTTTATTATCTTCTTGTCCCTTTCTTCACCACTATATTATATTCTTCCACTAGATTCTCTTCATATTTCAGTATTTAACAGAAAAAAACCTCCATGGAGAATGAGAACCAAGCACAAAAAATATCAAACAGCCCCTAAAACCACCAGATTATCTTGTTACCAATCAATTTCCCTTAAATCATATTGCTGGGCAATCTAATTCCAGTGTACTAAAAAGTGGTGGATTCCGAAGGTCCCACATACCCTCCTCTCAGTTAAAACTACCTGACTACCCCACTTCAGGCTTTATTATCCTAGACATTCATATCTATACTTTTCCTTGATCACCACCACCTTCTCTGTGATGATGACAGGTTTTAAGCTATATGGAATCAAGAACAAGATCTGATGCATTACTTCTTGAAAAATATTCAGAAGAACAACTACTGACCTAAACCACAGAAGTACATTGCTTAATCACAGGCCTGGTGGCGGATAGGGAAAAACAAATATTTTTGGGAGATATTACAAGCTTATATTATTTCTTTGTTTTAGTATATTTTATTTTTTTCTTTGTTTATTCCTTCTCCCAAGTAGTTTTGAAACAATTATGTTTCCATCATTGAATGTCTAATTAGGATAGGATTTTAATCTTTGATTGTGTTTTCTAATTAGGTAGGATTTTATAGTTCATGTGAATCCTTTTAAGATGTATTCTTAGGCAGTCTTGGTTATTGAATTGATATTGAGTTTTTTAGTTTGCTCTCATTCTTGTTCTTGGTTCTGCATCACAGTCTTAACTGGTCAAGCAACCATAGAACTGGATCTACTTTGGCAAAACCCTAGTCTCTTTTTGCAGCTCCTGATTCTCAAGCCTTTTAAATGGACCAATGTGCAAACAGTTCTTGTATTTGTATATCACTTTCATTTTTCTTAGAATATTTCAAATTCTCTATACTAAATCATGAAGCCTGGAATCTCTTGATGTGTCTTTTTAATAAAACCCTAGTACATAGTATGTGTAAGGAACCGAAGCCTAAAGCATGTACTTACTATGCGCATGCATGCTCGCATGCATGTGTGTGTGTGTGTGAGAGAGAGAGAGAGCTTGTGGACTTCAAAACACAAGATAGAGTTTTTTAAAACCTAAGTATCCAATTGCAGTGGAAGACAAGATATTTCACTTTGCTTTATTGATGACTTTCAAATTAGCATTTAAAATAATTGTAAAAATATAAAAGAAAGGAAGAAAAGGAAACATGAGAAGAGAGGACGTGTACCTCTAAGGTCATCAACCATATTTCTAGGGTAGATTTCTTGAAGAGGAGGTAAAATTGCAGGTGTACATGTCTGCAAGAAAGAGAAAAATCATAGGAGCAGAAAGCAATAAAGGTGGAAGACTAGCCACTAGAGTAAAAATTAAACATATATAATTTGAAGACATGAAAAGGACATGCAGAAGAAACAGAAGATGCTTTGAGTTACTAAGCAAAGCCCAGACAGATTTCATAGTAACATCCAAACAAATGTAGAGCACTCTATAATCATTCGGATACATACTCTAGGGTTGTTTTCCTTGCATGATTATTTTACAAGGATCTTAACCATTCTACTAGAAAAGCATTAAAGAGCGCTACTTAATATGTCCTCAGTAGAAAGCATCTAATAGTAACAGCCATAACAACAAGAACAATTCAAGCATCGTTATAGTTATAGGCAAGAATGACCTGAAAATGGAAGATGACAAGCAAGCTTAGACAGTATGAGTTGAAAGTGCCAGACTTTGAATCATTGATATCATGTGCTTTTGCCCATTCCTTGACCTGCATAAAAGAATTCGTGGATCAAATTTGTGCAGTCAACCTAACAGAAGCATATACTACTTTGCTCAAAGGACATGCCAATAAAACCATGTCGCGGAAACGTCCATCAATCTCATTGATCCAAAACAATAATTTGGACTTCATTTGGCCATCCAGATTATTGATCGATATATCACAAGAGATGTTCAGATAGCTGCTCTTGCACTTCAGAATAGGAACCCTTGCATTGGCAATAAATTGCAACTTGTGCCATCCACCTGGAAATTAATATTGCCATTAAATAATGAAAATCTTGATAAAGAATAACAAATGAAATACCATGCCCAAAAATATTAATATAATTGAAATAATAAAAACAAGGTAATAATCTCATACTATGTGCCTGGTTCCAAAGGCAATTTTGTTAGATGAAAAATGGAGTTCCTACAGTCCTACAATTGATATGGTTAAAGATATGTAATTTGCATATAGCTTGTATGCTACTCTATTTTGTTTGGTTTCGTATTGCAAACAAAGATGTAGAGAAGTGAAACTTCTTAGTTTCTTCTTAATGACGAATACTACAAATAGTCTGGTAAAACCAAATTGCTGGTATACAAAATCTTCACTTTAGTAATGAAATATAGGATTAGAGGTCTGAAAGATAAGGCAATGAATCTAAAGAGGGAGGGAAGCTAAGTGTGTTTCAGTCCTGCATGATAACCTAAATGTGAAGTGAATTTATAAGAGTTCAGGGTGAAAACTCCAATAAATAGTGTTATAACCTAAACCTTCCTATGATACGGTTTTTGCCAGGGATGAAGTAATCCCAACCTAAGCAGGTTTGGACTCCCTTAGAATCTGTTCCTAATAGGTTTGAAACAACAGGAACTACTTTTCAAGTCAAGTTGGCCGCCCTGTAGGTCCTTTTGATGACATTTCAAGCCTCTTAACCATGTGAGCCTAGAATTCCAGACTAATCTCTCCCCAGGTATTCAGTATCAGCACTGCGTTGGACAATAGTTCGGTGCCCTAGTTGTCCATAATTTGGTTCAGAGAACCAACAAACTGTGTATATCACTCATGGATCCAATCATGCTGTCTGTATTCATGGCAACATGTTTGATATTTGAGCTTACCATGCAGCTAATGCCTACAACTGCAGTCAAGTGCCTATCGCATGTGTGATTGTAAACTGTATATACAGGATGTCCAACATCATTCCTGTCAATGCTGACATGTTGGTGCCACTAATGCACGGAACTGGTTTCAGTGCACCAGCATTTAAAGCGTTGCCCTCCACTTTCCTCTTATTATACAAAAGATGATTAGATGCCATAGCAGAAAAGTCACTTTTGGGAAGAAATTTATCAGAAATTTTGTTTCTCACTGTTGGAATCCAAAAATCAACCCAGATTTAGAGGGAAGGATCGAAAGTATTAAATTCCTGAATTGGAGAAGTAATTGGAGGAATTATCTTAGGTCAACTTTTTGTTCTTAGTTTTTTGGTAGTTCCCTATTCTTGTATAGCCTAGAATTGAAAGATCTCTCATACATACATTCTGTAAAGGCAATTGTTTGTAAATGAAAAATCAAGGGATTTCTTCCAAGAATATTTGTTCATGGTATCAGAGCCAGGTTTGACAACAGTCTGACCATCATCTCATCAATCTTTTCTAAACAACAACATCAATTCCTTATGGCGGAAACTATTTCTTCTTCTGCAGACTCTTCCACCGTTCCTGTTATTTCCACTTCAGCCAATCACATACCAAACCTATCATCAACCCTTGATTTCCATTCTCTTCAAATCATCCAACACAAACTCAATGGAACCAATTTTCGTGAATGGTTCCAATTTGTGTTGCTCGTTATGAAAGGCAAGGGGAAAGTTGGCTATCTTACTGGTGCTATTCCTATCCAGCCTCCAACTGCCAATAACAATTCAACTTGGGATGCTGAAAACTCTATTGTCATGGTATAAACTCATCAATTCTATAGAGCCTAAGATAGTGCAGACCTACCTCTTCTACAAAACTGCAAAGGAGATATGGGATGTTGTTCGAGAGATTTACTTGGATCTCGAAAACACAGCCCAGTATTTTGAAATCCGTTCTGCCCTTCATACCACTAGACAAGGTAACATGTCGGTCACTAAATACTACAATGTTTTAATTGAACTTTGGTAGGAGATGGATCTTTTCTACGATATTAGTTGGCATTGTCCTGGGGATGGTGCTAAGTACAATAAAATGATGGAGAAGGAAAGGGTATTAAATTTCCTACATAGCCTTAACAAAGATCTTGATGAAGTTCATGATTGTCTCCTTGGTACCAAACATTTTCCTTCAATCAAAGAAGCCTTTGCTGAAATCAGACATGAGGAAAGCCGCAAGCGAGTTATGCTTAGCAGCCCTTCCAACCAATCCTTTGATTTGGAATCACAGAGTTCTGCCTTAGCAGTCCATTATAGTGATACATCTCATCCAAAGAATCAGAAACTCAAAGATAAATAGCTCTGGTGTGATCACTGCAACAAACCCCATCATACTAGGGACACATGCTGGAAACTTCATAGGAAGCCTATAAATTGGAAGCCAAGAAGTCAACGGGAACAACATAAGTCAGCCTGCACAACTGACTCAACCATCATTTCGGAAAAACCAGATGCTCCATTTACAGTGGAACAAATGGAACTTTTATGACAGTTGTTGAACCAGTCCAAAGTGCCTAAGGAAATTGAACTTACCCCTCCAACTAGAACAACCAAGGTTGCTCATTGGGGTAACATTCAATCCTCCTTATTATCTCAAACATGTTCTAGCAATTGTTGGATTGTAGACAACGGGGGCATCAAATCATATGACAGGCTCATCAAAAAAATTTTCCACTTATGAAGACTCTGCTAAGATATGTTGTGTTTCCATATTGTACTTGTTGGTTTCACTATGTCAACTAAGTTATGGAACACAACTATATCAATTATCTTCATTCACCACCATCTCATGAAATTTCTCCATGTGAAGATGGTGTTCAAACTTCATTTCATCATTACTCCGCCAGGAGATATTATCCACTGCCGGTCCCAAGCCCGGATAAAGGAGGAGGGTTGCGTTAGGTAGCCGACAGCCAGCATAAAACCTAGTCAGATCCAAATATGAATTCTAGACAAACTATCCGTTGGGATGTAACCCACATAGAAGTCTAGAATTCATGTAGCCAACCCCACATAGTGGGATAACGGCTGGATATGTTGTTGTTGTTGTTGAAGACTCTGCTAAGAATATTAAAATTGCAATTGCTGATGGGAGTGTTGAGGCACTATTTTTTTACTTGGGTTAGCATTGTTTTCTGCTCTTCATGTTCCCCGTCTTCAATGCAATCTCCTTTCCATTAATAAATTGACTAAAGATCTCAATTGTACAGTCACATTCTATCTTTCCTATTGTGTATTTCAGGACCTGTCTTTGGGAAAGACGATTGGCAATGCTGAGGAGCACAATGGCCTGTACTACTTCTCAAGCATGGTTCCTCCATAGACTCATAAGTCAATTAATCCTATTTCATTGTCTACCATTTCTTATTGTGATGTTCTGCTATGGCATAAACGAGTAGGCCACCTTAGTTTCAACTATCTCAAAACTTTGTATCCAAAATTATTTATCAATAAAGATCCTGCTTCCTCTCAATGTGAACATTGTGTTTATGCAAAATATCCATGCTCTCATCACCCTACTCATCCCTACAAATCCTCACAACCATCCCATATTATTCACAATGACATTTGGTGGCCGGCTCATGTCTCAACCTTAACAGGTACTTGATGGTTCATCACTTTTATTGATGACCACATCCGTGTTTATTGGGTTTACCTCATGAAGGATAAATCTGAGGCTTGTTCTATATTTAAACAGTTTCATAAACTTGCTACCAATCTTTTGTACATATCCTTTGAACTGATAATGGTGAGGAATACTTTGCACAAGAACTTAACCAATACCTTATTGATCAAGGTATCTTCCACCAAAGTTCATGTCCCTCTACCCCTCAACAAAATGGGATCTCATAAAGGAAAAAAAGACATCTTCTTGAGGTGGCTTGATCTTTAATGTTTGCTAGCAATGTTCCAAATACTTTTTTGGGTGAAGTTATTCTAATAGTCGCCTATCTCATAAACAGGTTGCCTTCCAAGCCACTTAACTATCGAACCCCATTGAGCTGTTTACTTGCTGTGTTTCCCAAAGTTCGCACTCTAAACTCACTGCCTCCCACAGTGTTTGGTTGTACTACCTTTGTTCACAATCCACACCCCCACCAAGGCAAACTTGATCCTAAGGCACTTAAATGTATTTTTGTTGGGTACTCTCCCACACAAAAAGGTTACAAGTACTACTCTCCTTCCACTAAACAATTCTATGTCTCTTGTGATGAATGCTTTTTCGAAAATCAGCCTTACTATCCCAATGCTTCTCTTCAGGGGGAGACATCTCATGAAGATAATCATTGGGACCCATGTATTTCACTTCCTATTTCCCTTCTGATTTATCCATCCAATATTCCAACACCAGAACTATCCTCACATCCTTCACTAAACCAACCTAAGCCCATACAAGAGATGAGTTGAGGGGGAGAACCTACTACTACTGCACCACAACCTATTAAGGTTTACTCAAGAAGGCCAAAAGCTCCTCCACACAGCCATTCATCTGAATTGGAGCCAAGTCCTGTTTTGGAAGAGGCTGCCATAGTTGATGATCTTGATGATAAAAGATATAAGAAAAGGGGTAAGGTCTTATACTAAGCATTCTATCTCCAACTATTTGACCTACTCTAAGTTGTCTCCAAAGTACAAGGCCTTTGCCACTATGATTGATAATGTGGAAATCCCAAGACATTCAAAGTGCCCTTCATGACCCTAAATGGAAAAAAATTGTTTTGGAGGAAATGAATGCATTGATTGATAACAAGATTTGGGATGTTGTCGAGTTGCCTAAAGGAAAGAGACATCTTGGATGAAAGTGGGTATTCATAGTCAAGTATGGCCCAAATGGAGAAATAGAGAGATATAAGGCAAGGTTAGTTGTCCAAGGATTCACACAAAATTATAGTATAGACCATGAAGAAACGTTTGCTCTCGTAGTAAAGTTAAATCCAATAAAGGTTTTTTGGTCTCTTACTAGTTACTACCAACCTATATTGGGAACTTCATCAGATGGACGTTAATAATGCCTTTTGAATGGGAAGCTGGAATAGGAAGTCTATATGAAGTTTCCACCTAGTTTGAATCCACTGAAGTCTCAGGTAAGGTTCGTAAATTAAAAAAGTCTCTCTACGGTCTCAAGCAATGACCCAAGGCATGGTTCACAAGGTTTAGTGCAGCTATGACTCAGTTTGGAATATTAGTAGGGATAGGCTGACCATACTCTCTCCATTAAACAGGTTGAAAATGAGAAAAGATCAATTTTGATAGTGTATGTGGATGATGTGGTGATAATAGGTGATGATGACACTGAAAAGATAAAGGTAATCAAAAATTGGCTACAACCTAAATTTAAGGTCAAAGATCTCGGTACACTTAAATACTTCCTAGGCATGGAGATAGCTAGGAGTAAACATAGTATTTTCATAACCTAAAGAAAATACACACTTGATCTTTTGAATGAAACTGAAAAACTTGATTGTAGACCTGCAAGTTTCCCATTAGAATGAAATTGGAAATAGAAGGTCACAGAAAATGACTCTTCCATGGATAAGGAAAGATGCTAATGCCTAGTAGAAAAGTTGATTTACCTTTCCTTTACTAGACCTAATATTGCCTATAGTATAAGTGTTGTGAGTCAATTTATGCACTCACCTACACAAAGACACCTAGAGGCAATAAACCAAATTCTTCGATATCTTAAAGGGACCTCTGGAAAAGGGCTTTTGTTTCAAAAGAATGATCATAGAAGAGTTGAATGCTTTGCAAATGCAAATTGGGTAGATTCAATTGAGGATAGCAAGCCCACAACTAGCTACTGTACTAAACTATGGGGTCACTTGGTCACCTGGAGGAGTAAAAAGCAAACAACCATGGCAAGAAGCAATGATGAGGCTGAGTACAAACCAATCGCTCAAGGGATTTGTGAGCTGATATGGCTAAGAAGACTGTTACAGGACCTGAGAGTTACATGGACAAGACCTATGAAATTATATAGTGACAGCAAATCAACTATCAGTATAGTTCACAATCCAATCCAACATAATAGAATCAAACATGTGAGAATTGAGCAAATTTTCATCAAAAAAGAGATTGAGAACAAAGTTATTATCCCATCCTACGTTCCTACTAAAACACAAGAAGCTGATGTTCTTATTAAGGCACTGTCAAAAGTGGACTTTGAAGCATTTGCAAGTAAGCTGGGAATGATTGACATCTATTGACCAATTTGATAGGGAGTGCTAGAATCCGGAAATCAACCTTGATTTAGAGGGAATGATTGAAAGGATTAAATTCTTGAATTGGAAGAGTAATGGGAGGAATTATCTCAAGTCAACTTTCGGTTTTTAGTTTTTTGGTAGTTTCATATTTTTGTATAGCCTAGAATAGAAAGATCTCTTGTATGTATATTCTATACAGTCGATTGTTTGTAAATGAAAAATCAAGGAATTTCTTCCAAGAATATTTGTTCACTCACTATTGTACCTTCTGCAATCATTCATTGCTCTGCTACGGTTAACCAAGGCATTACTCACCAAAAAGGGAAACTCAAAAGGCATCCCCCCTCCCCAGCCCCACCTTTACACCAGTAAAACAAACCTGCCTAGTGAATCCCTCCTTCAGCCCCATGATAGAGAGGCCTGCTCCTGGGAGAGTACTTTTTCTGGGCTGCTGCTGACTTGTTCCGTGGCTGTCTTTAAGATTAGTGGGCATTTTACATGACAGGGAAAAAGAGAGCAAAAGGAAATATTTGGTCAGCCCCAGGTCTGCATGGAGATTCCAAGGGACATAACAACATGCTTTGCTTTCTAGTTTTGCTAGGAAATCTTATTGTGGGTAATTACATTTTTTTGAAAGTGACACCCCATAGAGGTTCAAGTCAATTTGGAAGATCAGGGAAGCTAAGCCCTTGTTTTGTTGGACCATAAGATTATGGAGTGGATAGGGAAAGTGGTCTGCTGACTGGCATTACCTCTAAGTTATCCACAACTATGGAGTATTTCAAGTCTCATACTCCAGAAGTATGAGATGAATCCTTCCTATCTGCTACAGAATGGGGCCGTGGAAATCCAAGAAGATTTGACATGCATGGAGCAACCAATGAAGATCCTGGATTGGATATACTGGTGTTTTGTGTGTGCAGGCCTTCTCCCACAGGGATGTTTTTCTCTCATTCCAATGAAAAGGAGCCTCCAGAAAATGTCCACAGTTGACTTCCCTCTTACAGTTGAGTAGTATATCATTTTGTAGGCCACAGCCTACTCATAGTCAACTGTCCTTGGCAGTGGATTCTTCAGGTGACAGTCAACAGCCACTTTCTTTAGCCAAGGTTAACTGTTCTCTAGTTTCCAGTCAATGCCACAGCTGACTGTCAAGTCCATTGTCCTACTTACTCTATTGCCAGTGGAACTTCCAGTCAACTGTCGTGCTCCCATCTATTAACATCAAGTATATAGCGAGCAATATCACAGTCCATTTAAAAGAACATATGCATAAGCAGCCTTCTTCATTTACAACATACTTGATGGAAGTATAACAATATCATGCCCAATATTGTTATAACAAATATCATGCTTGCTTTAATACTCAAAATTAGGTGATAGCCAGCATACTCAAAAATGTTACAATAAGACGTGCTACCTTTTCCCATCACCTAGCCCATTGAAGCCCTCCATTTGCACGGTCTGGAGAAAGGTGAGTACATGTGCATGAGAACACCTCAGCAAGTCATGAAATGGCAATGCACAGATACACAATGCTCATGATACATCGTGTAGGCAACTCCTAGGTTCAAAGCCCCATTCCCTGAGTGCACCTTAGGTTCAAACCTCATTCCCACTCATGGACTCCACATACCTCACTGGGCCAAGCTTCTCACTAAGCATGACCACACTAGGCAAAAGAGGAGTCTCGCACGTGGCATTTAACCCACACACATCAAATACCCAACTCATACATGCAGCATGCTCACAATGCACACGTGGTTCATGGAAAATCATGCCTTTATAAACAGAATAATGCCATGCCCTGGAGTTTTAGGGATTAAAATCCACATGAATGCCATGCAAGCATGACAGGGATATGATGCAGACAGCTGCACAGCATGCTCATTGGGCATATGAGACCAACTGTTATGCAAGTGCCATGCAGATGCCACACAGACGCTAGGTAGGCAAGGAGCGATGACTAAAAGGGCTGCATGGCTGATTCCATGGAAGGAAGACCCTTGAGTTCTCTAAATTATTTTGGAAGGTACTAGAAGACCCTAGTTTGTCCTAGTCCATTCTAGGATTTGTATGTTCTACTATATTCTGGAATGTTCCAGTGAAATACCTCAGGTAGGTGAAAAGTCAAGGTCATCCATGTGAGAGTTCACATTTTGTAACCCATGATTGATTCAATCACGGCTATTGATTCGACAGCTTGAAAGCTATATAAACCCTCTCCTCATTTTATAATCATCCTCCAAGGAAAACAATTGAAAGCTTCTCTCCCTAGAAGACTTCCCTAGTTATTCCTCTCTCTAAAGGGTGAGTTAGCTTTTCCTTAGGTATTAGGAGTAAAAAAAGGCTGACTTCGCCAAAGGGAAGGACCTGGTTTGTGCTAAGTATTGCAGGTTCACTTAAGAGAGCAGTCGGTGAGTGAAAAGTGGTATTAGAGCCAGGTCAATGGGTGTTGTCCCTTTAATAATAAAATGTTCTCGCCTTTTATCAGAGAGAGAGAGAGAGAGAGAGAGAGAGAGCAAAGTCAAGAGCTTGCATGGCTGTCTTAAGGAAGGCTACACTGCCTAGGTGCTATGGCGGAGAAGAGGGAGGATCCTACCATTACAGAGGAGCAAGTACCTTCAAAGGGGATGTCAACACTGCCACAAGAGAGGAAAGAAGTCCCAAGATGTTGTTTGGCTTTTGACACTCAACTCACAAAGGTGGAGCTGGTTAATCAGGATGATAGGGAGCGCCTCTATTACCTTGACTGAGTAGTGGAGGAATAGATGGAGGTACTCCAAGAGTTTAAGGAGGTGATGCCTATTATTGTGCTCAATGTTACCAACTAATCACTTCAAGAGCCTAGGGAGTTCCAGAAGACATTGGACAAGATTGTGCATTCAAGCCCACTTGGAGGAAATGCAGCAAGTCTGAGTGTCGTGCAGGAGTCCACTTACATGCAGAGTCATAGTGGAGCCTAGAGCTACTAGCAAAGTGGAGGTGCCCAAACCAAAGGAGTTTTTAGGCACAAGGGATGCCAAGGAGACAGACAACTTCCTATGGGGAATGGAGCAATATCATGAGGCTGCCAATTGGGTGATGACATAAAGGTATGAGTTTCTACCTTCTACCTTACTCGTGATGTGATGCTTTGATGACATCTGAGACAAAAGGACAGCTCTATCACCGAGTGGGAGGTGTTCAAGCAAGAACTCAAAAAACAATTCTATCTGAAGGATGAAGCCTTCACGGCTCAGAGGAAACTCAAGAACATGTGACAGAAGGGAAGCATCAAGGAGCAGATATGAGGGTTCACTTACCAATTAATCACTTAAAGGATGTTATAATGAAGAAAGTCTCAAACAGTTATACCTATTTACATTGACTTCTATAGATATGGTGCCTCCTCAGATAGAAGAATTTTTTACACATAGAGAGACTCTAAAGATTAATTGGTAAGGCCTAGAAGAGCAGCCCTGAAAAGCTGTCTTCCAATTAAATATACCAAGATTAAAGCTTCTAAAATTTAAAAGATTTTTCCACTCCAATCGTGTTCTTCACAAAAATCTAAAAAGAACTTGTCCTTTGATTCAGGAAGAAGCTATAGAGTCCTTGAGTCACTGTTTGTGAAGGGAACAACTAGAGGATTAAAGGATGTTGTACTCCTATAAAAGATCAACAACAATTTCAATCTGTCCTACAATCTCCTGTCTTGATTTTCAGACACGAGATTTTGTGTGTACAGTTGTTGGACAGAACATTGATATTGCTGGTGGCATTATTCTAAGTTATGTTATGTGCTAGGACTCTTGAATTTGAAAATCTAACACTTCTATCTTAAAATACATAAACAAGCCTCAACCCAGATCACTACAAACTCTTTTCAACCATTATTTTATCAATATACTATCTTGCAAACTTCCTCAGTTACTTTTGCTGTGCCTTTTGTATTGTATTCTTTTTCCAATGAACTTCTTTATGTTTTCTTCCCTTATGGTTTCAGTGTTCCATCATTCTCCAAATTCTGTGTTTTTTTTACATTAATTCATTCATTTTTTTTTATTTTGGCAGCAAGAACAGCTTATTGTCCTTAAAAATAAATGTTTTACTACCAAAAGTTAACTTGAAAAGTTTGTTTCAGGTCCTTACAGAGGGACAAATAAATGAAGCAAGGACTGTGACTAACCAAATAAGTATCAACAGGTCCCTGATTTTGAAATGTTTTAAGTGGAATCTGCTCAAATGCCAATGCATATACAGGTCCTTATGCAATAGAGTAACAAATTGAAAAAAAAAAAAGGTACAGAGAAGAAAACTACCTCTCCTCCTTAAAGTTTTTAATACATCTTGGAGTAAAGTCTGCTTGTGCTTTTTTCCAAAAGACATTGAAATGTAAGAACCATTGGGTAACTCTATTGATACATCCAAATCTCCCCACCTTGTGAAAAGATTAGAGGCAAATGACCCATATGGCTCCACAGTTGCACCTATTGGCATCATTTAATTCAGGTATCAACACTCTTAATCTTAACCATAAATCATATAACCATAGAAGCAATTTCCTTCATGTAAATAAGAGAAATAGAGTAAAAAAATTCAATAAATTCCATGATAAAACTAACAGATCTACTTTTTAAGAGCTCAATCATAATTGAATATTCCACAGATAACTATGAAACAGAACCCTTTCTTCTTATGCATTATGTACCAGCTTTAGGGATTCAGAATGAAGCAGCCTGTCACTACATGGCTAGTCAATCTAAGCTAAATGGAATTCTTCTTATCAAGCAAGCAAGGAAACAACTAAATCCAACATTTGCAGTGGCAACCACCAAAGAAGCATAGGCTACTTGACAGGTCTAGACAAACATGGTTTTGCTTCCTAGACTCTTCAAGATTTAGATAGACATATCCTCTCAAAAAAACGCTCTTTCAAGTATCAATTGCTTCTTTGGTTTTCACAGAACAAACAAGAAAACAAAAGCACAATTCTCTTTTGGTCTTCTAGGTGCTAAAAGAAAGGGTTGATGCAATATTATTCTTCTGCAATCTTCCATTTCTTTGAATCTCATCAAGCAAGTAGAGTATATGGGACTTAAATCTTCAATAATGAGTTTGAAAAAGACTATTTCATGGTGAAACTATGTATCCCAAAAGCTCAAAGAGGTAGATTTCAATTTCTTTGTCTTATATTTTCCTTAAATAGTTAATTTTGTTCAAAAGTTATATGCCATTTCTTCCCTTTCTTCAAAGGAATTTCCATACAAGTGGACATTTATAGAAAACTTTCTTTTGCTTGGCTCATTGACAAGGTCTCCAATTAGTGCAGTTTACTCTAATCCCCATCTTGAATTTGCAACAAATGGCCTCACAGTACAACTCGTGGTGGTTGTAAATGAACTGAAGCAAAGGATGACCCAGAATGATGGTTAGCTTTTATGGATTATTTGATGTGGAAAGCTTGATGGAATGTTAAATGAAACATGTAACTATTTTTGGAATATTAAAAGACCTACAGAACCAAAGGCTACATTTAGTGGAGTTTTTTCAGTAAAAAATGCTGCACCTATCAGAAAGTTATCAATCCAAGTTAAACAAACAGGACAAATCATAAAAGAAACTAAACGAGTTTCAGGATCAAACATTAAAAATCTGTCGCTGTGGATAACAAAGTAAGAGAATTTTCACTTTTAAGGTCATTTCTTGACAAATATTTTGTCAAAATAATTAGAAGTGTTCTTAGTCAATTTTAAATAAAAACCTTTCCCAATGACATCTTAGATAGACTCCTCTTTTATATCAACAACTGCTTTATCCTAAAAAGAGATACTACAATTTCCTTTGCTAAAGATATCAGGGAAATTCCTCCCCACAGAATGGGGCATTTTCACACCCAATTTCGCCGTCCAATTAAGCCCTTATATTTCTGTTGCATCTCATACACAAATCAACAAACTTTGCGAAAGAAGAAAACTTTTGCATTTCATCCGTTCTTCAATAGAGTTAATGAAAGCATAAAGAAACTATATAATTTGGCGTTAGTACCTCTGAGACTTTCTAAAGATCGAACAACAACTCGAAGCTCCTCAATGAGTCGGAGTCTTGCGGACCAGTCATCTCTTGTGGGATTGATCGCAGCAAGAATATCCCTAAGAGTGAACTCCAAAGAATTGTCGGAACTCATCTTTCACCGGCGAATAACATCAAATCTGGCCGATGCAGTTGAAGATCTAAAATTAGGTGTAAGAATAACCATCCATGTTGATTGGAGACAGACGCATCAATCCTAGAAATGCCGATCACCCATTCTAGCTATGAATTTGATTGCGATATAGAGAGATGAACCCTTTGGAACAGCAACAGTGGCCAGAAAATCAAGCAACTAAGACTAAGAGGAAAGCAAGAAAAGGAGAAGGCAAGAGAGAAGCACTTTGGAGTCTCAACGTTGTTGCTTGTTGAAATCATCGAGTTTCGAGTGAGAGAAAGGGCCCGTTTGGCTGAGAGGGTTTTTAAGCTCTTATTTATAACAAAAGCACTCTAAAGTTTTTAAATTACACCACTTTTAAATTATTAAATTGTTTGTATAAAATAAAATACTCTTAAAATTATTAATTATATATTTATGTGTTTGACATGAGAAATATTTATAAAGTCCTAAGAAATTATAAAATATAAAAACGAAAATTATTTATTTTATAAGTACATTTATTAAAAGTAATCTTTAAGTAAAAACTTAATTAATTACATTTCGTAACAAAGTATAACATATTGTCACTAACTATATAATAAATTTGATATTTAATTAATAAATATAATTTAAATCTAAAAATATATTTATTTTAAACCTATTTTAAGTAATAGAACAGTATATATAAAAATCTTAAAATATATTTATGTATAAATCGTAATTTAAATAGAGAAAAAAAGACTACTATCACCGACAAAAGGTGAACGCACATAATGATGTAATGATACATAATAACATAAGTAGTTATAATAATAAATAATAATAACAAAAATTATAACTACAAATGATAATAATAATAATAATAATAATAGTATAATAATAGATAGTGAAAACGCGATGGCACCATGACAAATGATATTAATAGTGGTGTGGTAATGAATAACAACAATTATAATTCGTGTTTATATCAGAGATTTAAGTATTTCATAAAAGTTTTGTGTTTATGAGAGTATAATAGTTTTTTTTATCAATTCTTTTTCTTATTTAAATGTTGCAAAAGAAAAAGTTAAACTTTAAGAACCTTTTAAAAAGTATTGATAAAATATATTTAAACTCTTCAAACTAGCCAAACATGTAACTAAAAAGAGCTGGCAAGTCCTTAAGCTTTAAGGAGCTTAAACACATCAAATTGGAAAAAGAATAATAGACTTCACTCACTACATGACTAAATATTAAAATAACTTTCAATTTCTATGTATACAAATATCATCATTTTAAAATTTATTTAAGAAAATATTACACTTCTCTATAATAAATTTGAAAAATCACTAGGTTTGGTTTAATTACAGAAAACGATAGAGTGGTATTTTTAGAATAATTTTTTTAATTACCGTTGGGTAGATTTTTTATTTAAAAAAATAAGTTATGCAATGCTTTAAATTTTCTGAGACTTGTGTAGTGTTTTAAGTTAATAAGAATATTTAAATAAATGTGCTTTAAGTTGATTGTTTATATTTTACGCATTTGATAAAATAAAAGTTTAAAACTATCAAAAGTGATGAAAATAACTAAAAATGAGACACACTTCAACTTTAAATAAATAAAACAATAACGAAATTATTTTTCCAATTAATTTAATAAATAATTCTTTGAATTTATATTTAGATAATTAAATTGAATTTTAGATATAAATTTGAAAATATAAAATATTAATAATAATATTGAAAAAAATGTTAAATAATAATATTAAATAATTAAATAATATTTAAAAAGAATATTAAGTAACTAAATTAATGATAAATAATAAGTTTGACTTTTATAATATTAAATAACAATAATAATTAAGAATATTTTGACTTAATAAAATAAATTAATAATCTTGATAATTATTTAAATAATAAATTTGATAACTACTTAATAAATGTGAGGAATTATATTAAATAATAGTTTTAATCAATTAATAAGAGAATTTATATTTATTCATTTAAAAAATAAATTTGATTATTAATTAGTTAATTTATTCCTCACATTTAAGTTTAAAAAATAAATCCTATGATTAATTAAAGATTATGGTGAATTATTATATTAGTAATAAATTTGATGAACACTCAAAATTGACAGTAATAACGAGTTGAATTCTGAAACCAGAGATCATGGTGGCTACGAACATATAGATGAGGAGAAAATGTAGTCCTAGGGGATAGGTCTAGTAATTGAATGAATAATATATCGGTGTTAATTCGGTAGGTTACGAATTCAATTCTCGCTTCATGTAAGAGTTAAAGGCTCAATCTATGATTTACTTTCCTTAACGTAACTAAATGTACAAATATCGAAAGTTACGCAAGAACAATCATCACTAAAAAGAGAAAATGGAGATGCCTCCCAAAGATAAGTTTATTGTCCTACAATTTGGAGACTTTATTTGAAATTTTTTATTTTTAAAGGATATAATAGTTGTTCGTCAACTTGAACTGTTTTGATGTAGTTTTAAGTTTTAAAAATAAAAAGTTGGCCGATATTAGCTTTTCAAAAATACTGTGCTAAAACCTTTTAAGCTAAGTAATATCTTTGCTATCTAAAATTCACCAAACACCTCTAATTTGTTCAAAATACTAATAATTAATTTTAGTATTGGTATTGATATGCTTTTTTAAGTTTAACTAAACAGATTCATAATATTTTATAAAAGTAAAATATATATATATATATATATGAAAAATGCTACAAGCACAATCATTCTGTCAATTTAGTTGGCAACTTAGTCAAAATTACAGATTTACCATTAATCTAAATTACAAATCTATCCTTATTTTTTCAATTTAAATTGAATGCCCTACCCGTCTGAAAGCTTATTCTTCCTCGCCTACTCTTTCTCTCTCTCTCTCTCTCTATCGTGTGTTGTCCTCCACTTATGGCCACCCAGCTTCTTATTTATTCTCTCTCTCATATGCTATGTTTTTTTTGGTCACCATCGTCGTTGCACCCACTTCCAATGCAACCACTTATATCATTGTTCGTCACCGTTGAAGCTGTCGCCATGAACACTTCTAGTTATTGTTCACCTATGTTGCCTCCACAGTCATTCGTCTATGATGTTTCCGCCATTGCAATGCCTCCATCTCATCCTCTTTCTCTATGAGTCTTATCGTTCTCGCCCGCATCTTCTCATCTCCTATGGTTGTTCGTTATTCCCCACCGTTGAGCTGTCGCCACCACCTCAATTGTCATTTGTCTCTGCTATTCCAATGCCACCACCGCCATCAAATAATATATATATATATATATTACATATGTATATATGTAATGCCCCATAAATAGTAAATTAATTTAATTATTGATTTATTGAGTTAATCTAAATTAAAAGAAATATTAAAGTTAACTTGTTGTTATAAATAATAATAAATTATGTGGTTTTAAGGAAATAAGAAATTAGGGTAATTAATTAATTATTTTGGAATATTTCTAGAATAAGAAAAAAATTGAAATAAATTAAATTGTGGGATTTTTTGGAGTTTCAGGCATTAGTGTAATTAATTAAGGGGGTGAGTGTGTAAATAATGGAAGTTGGGGGTGGCTGGTGCGAATTCCAGAAAAGGAGCGAAAATCACTTCAAATATAATATAAGTTGTATATATGTTGAAGGAGGCGTGCGGGCGTGGGCGGTCGCGCGCGAGGCGGCCAGCAACAGACGCGGGTTCGAAACCGCGGGCAGGCGTGCGCGAGGGTTGAATTTTGGCTGATTTTAATCAGCTAAATGTGTCCGAAACGACGTCGTTTCGGTGAGGCGGTGGCCTCCCCAGCGGCTGCTCCAGCGCTGCCACGTGGCCGCGCCTCCTCTGCTCGTTTTTTTCCCAATTTAAGCCCGATTTCGGGCTTTTTTTTTGCAACAAATAGTGAGTAAAATTTTCAGAGAAGAACCGGCGTGCGCGAGCTCGAAATTTGGAGAAATTTGGTGGAAAATTCAGATTAATTCAAGTTTAATTGAAGATTTAAATTGCCAGATATGTAGACAAGCTAGTAATAAATATTCTGTACGGTCGGAATTTCGTTTGGAGTCCGATTTTGTTAATTTTGGCAAATAATTTGGGTGTTGCAGTTTGTATAATTTTTGCCGTTTTTGGACCAAACGAGCCTAATGATATCTTTGTTAAGACAAGTTCTTTATACCCTCTACATCGTTCCTTTTGTTATCAATTTATTTGACCTCCATTCGCTTGTTTCGACCGTTAGTTAAATTTGAAAATTTTGAACGGTTAGTTTTAAATTTAATTAATTAAACTGGTTTTGTGGATTTTATTCGTTGGTTGCCTACGGGGGGTTTGTGCCACCCCCTGCCTGTAGGAATGATGTCATACTCACCTGAGGCTAGGTTCTTAGCTGTTAGGGTATTATTATGAATTTTGGTTGTTTACCAGCTAAAACGGTTGTGCAGTGGGGGGCTAGGATCGACAGTTCGATGAAGGGGTGACTGTCGTACGGTCTATCTTAGGCCGCCGGCTGGTCTCTCCTATCCACTGACCGTTGACCGATGCCAAGCACTGTTGACTAGCTCTGCCGTTAACGGTTCATAGAGTTTTCTTGGTCTTACCAGATATTATCGACGGTTCATAGAGGGCTTTGCGCGGCTAACATCACCTATGATGAAGTTGACAAGGAAATGTGTCAGATTTATTTGAGACGAGTCTTGTGAGAGATCTTTCCAAGAGTTGAAGCAGTGTTTGACTTCGGTGTCAGTACTGACGATACCCAAGAGTGGTGAGTTATTTACTGTATACAGTGATGCCTCATATGCAGGGTTAGGATGTGTTTTGATGCAAGACAGCCGAGTGAATGCTTATGCGTCCAGGCAGTTGTAGAAGTATGAAGAGAATTATCCTACCCATGATCTGGAATTAGCGATTGTAGTATTTGCTTTGAAGATTTGGAGGCATTATCTTTTTGGTGAGAGAGTCCAGATATATACCGATAACAAGAGTCTCAAGTATCTCTTTTCACAGAAGGAACTTAGTATGAGACGGCGCCGTTGGTTAGAGCTACTCAAGGATTATGACTATGAGATCCTCTATCACCCAGGCAAAGCTAATGTGGTAGCAGATGCTTTGAGTCGTCGGGGAGTGTCAATTGCAGCTATGATGGTGCAAGAGTGGTTCTTACTGGAGCAAATGAGTGATCTTACCATTTCAGTGGCATTAGACAACCCTACTCTCTATTGTGCTGCCATGAGTATCCATTCAGATCTAGAGGGTCAGATTCGCGATCGACAACGACAGGATGTGGAGCTTGGCGAGATCATGACTGATATGGAGAGATTTGGGCCATTGGGGTACAGCCAGAGGAACGATGGTTTGCTATTGTTCTGTGGACAGATTTGTGTGCCGAGTGACAATGATATTAGGTAGAGGATCCTAGAGGAGGCTCATCGTTCTCCATATACTATCCATCCTGGAGCGACGAAGATGTATCAGGGCTTGCGACGTCAATATTGGTGAAACGGCATGAAGAGGAGCGTAACAGAGTTCGTATCACAATGTTTGGTGTGCCAGCAGGTCAAAGCTGAGCATCAGAGACCCGTAGGATTGTTACGACCTTTAGCTGTGCCGGAGTGGAAGTGAGAGTGTATAGCTATGGATTTCGTCTCAGGATTGTCGCGATCCATTCGAGGATTTGATTCGATTTGGGTGATTATTGACCGATTGATTAAATCTGCACACTTCCTACCTGTTAAGAAGACCTATCCTATTCACCGACTGGCCAATCTATACATTGACGAGGTGGTGGATTGCACGGAGTACTAGCCAGTATTGTGTCAGATAGGGATCCTCGGTTTACCTTTCATTTTTGGGAGGTGTTGCAGAGTGCTATGGGGACCTAGTTGACTTTCAGTACAGCCTTCCACCCTCAGACTGACGGGCAATCGGAGCGGACTATACGGACTTTGGAGGATATGCTCTGTGCCTGTGTACTGGACTTCCATGGGAGCTGGGATGATCATTTGTCGTTAGTGGAGTTTGCCTACAATAATAGCTTCCAAGCCAGTATTGGGATGGCACATTTTGAGGCGTTGTACGGGCGACTGTGTAGATCACCGTTATGCTGGACTGAGATTGGGGAGCGAACACTGCTTGGACCAGAGTTGGTAGAGCAGACGATAGAAAAGATCCAGTTGATTCGAGCTAGGATGAAGGCAGCTCAAGACCATCAGAAGAGTTACGCGGACAGACGGCGTCGGGACTTGGAGTTTGATGTGGGTGATCATGTTTTCCTTCGAGTCATGCCGATGAGGGGTGTCCAAGGTTTTGGGCTATCTGGTAAGTTGAGTCCTCGTTATGTGGGACCGTTTGAGGTACTAGAGCGAGTCAAACCGTTGGCCTACCAGTTAGCTTTACCCCCTCAGTTAGCCCACGTACATGATGTTTTTCATGTTTCTATGCTTCACAAGTACGTGGCAGACCCCGGACATGTTATTGATTATCACCCACTCGTGGTGCAAGAGGACGCGTCATACGTCGAGTTGCTTGCTAGCATTGTGGATCGGAAAGAGAAAGTGCTCCACAGCCGCACGATTCCCTATGTGAAGGTCCAGTGGCAGCGACATACCCCTAAGGAGGCTACTTGGGAGCTAGAGGAGGATATGAGACGACTTCACCCTCAGTTGTTTGTCTAGCCAAGTACGAATTTCAGGGACGAAATTCTTTTAAGGGGGGGACGATTTGTAATGCCCCATAAATAGTAAATTAATTTAATTATTGATTTATTGAGTTAATCTAAATTAAAAGAAATATTAAAATTAACTTGTTGTTATAAATAATAATAAATTATGTGATTTTAAGGAAATAAGAAATTAGGGTAATTAATTAATTATTTTAGAATATTTTTGGAATAAGAAAAAAATTGAAATAAATTAAATTGTGGGATTTTTGGGAGTTTCGGGCGTTAGTGTAATTAATTAAGGGGGTGAGTATGTAAATAATGGAAGTTGGGGGTGGCTGGTGCGAATTTCAAAAAAGGGGCGAAAATCACTTCAAATATAATATAAGTTGTATATATGTTGAAGGAGGCGTGCGGGTGAGGGCGGTCGCGCGCGGGCCGGCCAGGCAACGGACGCGGGTTCGAAACTGCGGGTAGGCGCGCATGAGGGCTAAATTTTGGCTTATTTTAATCAGCTAAAGGCATCCGAAACGATGCCATTTTGGTGAGGCAGTGGCCTCCCCAGCGGCTGCTCCAGCGCTGCCACGTGGCCACGCCTCTTTCGCTCGTTTTTGGCCCAATTTAAGCCCGATTTCGGGCGTTCTTTTTGCAACAAACAGTGAGCAAATTTCTAGAGAAGAACTAGCGTGCGCGAGCTCGAAATTTGGTGGAAAATTCAGATTAATTCAAGTTTAATTGAAGATTTAAATTGCCAGGTATGTAGAGAAGCTAGTAATAAATATTCTGTATGGTCGGAATTTCGTTTGGAGTCCGATTTTGTTAATTTTGGCAAATAATTTGGGTGTTGCAGTTTGTATAATTTTTGTCGCTTTTGGACCAAACGAGCCTAAGGATATCTTTGTTAAGGCAAGTTCTTTATACCCTCTACATCGTTCCTTTCGTTATCAATTTATTTGACCTCCATTCGCTTGTTTCGACCGTTAGTTAAATATGAAAATTTTGAACAGTTAGTTTTAAATTTAATTAATTAAACTGGTCTTGTGGATTTTATTCGTTGGTTGCCTACGGAGGGTTTGTGCCACCCCCTGCCTGTGGATTTTATTCGTTTAATTGTGGATTTTAATTAAACGACTAGGTTCTTAGCTGTTCGGGTATTATTATGAATTTTGGTTGTTTACCGGTTAGAGCGGTTGTGCAGTGGGGGGCTAGGATCGGCGATTCGGTGATGGGGTGACTGTCGTACAGTGTATCTTAGGCCGCCGGCTAGTCTCTCCTATCCATTGACCGTTGATCGGTGTCAAGTACTGTTGACTAGCTTTGTCGTTATGTGATTATAGCGTGACTAGTATCATTTATTTCTTGTTGCATGTTTTGGTGTGCACATGGGTACGGGCTACATGTTGGAGTTTTCATGATCTGGTTATGCTTGGTCACGAACATCCTAACTTGGTTATGATGCATCCAGCACAGGCATATACATCGCGTGTGGTTTACTGTGTGGGCGGAGCATGGCTTGATGCCTGGATGTATGGGCGCCAGTGTATCACGTTGATGCTCACTACGCCATTGTATTTTTATGTGCATTGCATGGTTACTGGTAGTATTTAGTTCTCAGACGGGAGTATCGTTCCGAGAGAGCCTATGGCTCGGGTGTTGGGAGTGCCGACATGGACACGGGTGACGGGAGTACCGACTCGGGACAGTGCGTACAGGTTTGTTGAGGATATTTGTTGCCTTTCAGGGCAGTGGCAGGTTGGTATGGAACTTGGGTGCCAGGTGTCTTGTGTGGGCCTCAAGGACTGGTATGTGCTTTTATTATGCTGCACTGTTGTGTTGTAGCGTCTCATGGCTAGTGTGTACGTACGAGACTATGTTTGGGGTGATCTCTTCTTCTATTTATAGCATTTCTTTTCTTATAACTTGCTGAGTCTTGCGACTCACCTTACTTTCCATCATTCCAGATAAGGGTAAAGCGAAGGCCGTGGGCGAAGATCGTTCCACCTAACAGCCAGCTGCGTTGGTAGGGTGTATAATTAGCTGCCCCCGTCATCTCTGATATTTTGTTAGAACTTCTGTCTTTTATTTTTGACTGTGCCAGATTGTTCCTTGTATCTCCTATTTATTGGCACAGGGTTTGTATATATTTATATACTTTGTGACCGCTGTTCCAGCGGGGTACTTGTGGGCATGCATGTTTACTGTTTTTGCTTCTGCTATTGTATTTTTTATGTATGCATGCCAGGGTATTTTTGTCTTGTGTTTATTTTTTTTCCCTTCCGTAAGCGCTTTCGTTCGGATAGACCGGGTGGTTGGGATATCCGGACGAGGGTGCTTATAATATATACACATACTACATACATATATATAGTTTGATTTTCATTTTATAACTTAAAAAGTAAAACAAAATTACAAAATAATTTTGTAAAATTAACAAGCCAAACTATGCTCTTAAAAGTTTCAACATGTTAGAGCCAACATTTTTAAATGTTGCAAAATAGGTTTAATTTGGTTTAGATGATTTTGTATAATATGTTTTTAGTTTTTAATTATATTTAAAAAATATATTTATGTATATTTATATATATGTAAACTTTATGTGTAATATACATACTTAATTTGTGTATATTTATATTTAGATATACTACTTTTAGTTTATATTTTTGTTTAGAAAATATGGGCGAAAACGAGAGCAAGTTCAATGACATTAAACAACAAATTTGTATAATATGTATAATGTCATCCATGAAACACACTATTTAGTGTAATTGTTACAATAAATAACATTGTCATGTTGCCTAAATCTCAATTCATTAATAAAGTTAGTGATTAAGAGGGGAAGAAGAGCTTGATGAAGTAGTTAGTGGCTATATATATACCCGAGAAAACTAATCATCTATGTTGCAGGGAAACGGAAATAGGAAACGCGAAAATAGTATTTTTAAAAAAAGTTAGAAAATAGAAATGCTGAGTAAACTGTAATTTTAAAAAATATAGGGGTGTATGTGAAATTAATATATAATTTATATACTATAAATAATATTAAGTTATAATTTTGTAAACCTTATATTTGCTTTTCTCTGCCTTGAGAGAGACCCACCCCGCTTGCTGTCAATGGCCGACTGCCGCCGCTTTCTCTATCTGCAATTGTCGCCGACTCGCCGCCTCTCTTGCCATCAACACATATGTTGCCCTCGCCCTCGTCGTCGATCTCACATCTCTCACAGTCAACGCGTCTCTACCATCGTTGCTGCCTCTCTCGCCATCGACGTGTCTTTTGCCCTCACCCTCGCCTTCGATCTCGCCTCTCTCATAGTTGAAGCGTTTCTGTCACCGTCGCTCGCCTCTCACCCTCGTCACCGCCCACCGCCGTACACCATCTCTCGCCTTACCGTCGACCGTCGCTGCACACTCAATATCTTGCCTCTCGGTGACCATTGTCTTCCTCGCTGCAAGAGACCGTGGTTGCTAGAAACACGTTTCAAGTGTGAAACGTGTTTCCCACATTTTCTGTAAATTGTGAAATCGCCCCCAGAACGTTTCGCAATTTACAAAAACGGCTCTAAAACCGTTTTGGATTGTCTTTGCGTTTTCGAAACGGGAAACAGTTCGGAAATACCGAAACGGCGCCTCCAAACTGTTTCCGTGCTTCATAGACTCTCATAAGAAATTAACATGAATATACTTTTAATTTTGAGAAAAATTTTGTATACAACTTATAATAAACTCATCATAAAAAAAAAAAAATTAAAGAAACCCATCCATCATCATCAACAACATCAGCACAAGAAAAACAACCAAAAAGGGGTCGGTTTGAGTAGGTGAGAGAGTGAGAGAAAAATAGTAGATGAGGGACGGGTTGAGGAGATGTCGATGGCAACAAAGGTGGAGGAGATGGCGACGATAGTGACGGGGGAGAAAATAATGGTGGTAGCAAAGAAGGGAGGAGATGCTGGTTCAACAAAGGGATAGAAGGCGTTGGCGATAGCAAAGAGAGAAGACATCTAGTCTGGATCTGATATCTCTTGCACCTCCAGCATTATTTGGTTCGTTCTTGCTCTCTAACGTTTGTTGTCATTCTCCATGCGTCTCTTATGTTGGTGGCGAGCCCAATATCTAAGAGAGAGAGAGAGAGAGAGAAAAAGAGAGAAGTCGTCTTGCATGGTCTCCTACATCGATGACAAGCCAATCTCTAAGAAAGGAGAGAGATCGATACAGAGTGAAATTTTTTTTAAAGTGTATTTAAAATTTTGAATTGAATTTATGGTGATATATCAATGTCAAAATATGAAGATAAATTTGATTGTCACGATATAATTGCCCGCTAAGCATTATATCACGGGGCGGCGGGGCGACAGGACAAATTGTAGTGACACGGGGCGGGATTAATAATCTTACCCCTATCCTGTATGGCCCCAGTTGGCGGTCACGATCGAAGTCCGTAATCCAAACTAATCTCAGCAATCTTTCAAAGCCGTCTCGTTTGATCGTCTGCGGCGATCTCTTTTCACTTATCATCTACTCGTCTCACGGACATGGCAAAGCTGGCGGAGAGCACCGGCGGCCGTTCCCGGTGGTCCCTCGTCGGAGCCACCGCCCTCATCACTGGCGGCACCCGCGGAATCGGGTATCCCTCGTCCTATTCTCAAATGATTCCTGTTTTTTTCCTAGGGTTTGAAGTTTTGAACTCTGATCGGCTGTGTGAATGTGTTCAGCCATGCAATCGTGGAGGATTTGGCCGAGCTAGGGGCGTCCGTGCACACCTGTTCGCGCAACGAAGCCGAACTCAACAAATGTTTGCAAGAGTGGGCCGCCAAGGGCTTCACTGTAACCGGTTCGGTGTGCGACGCCTCGTCTCGCTCCCAACGGGAGCAGCTTTTGGAAACAGCATCGTCTGTCTTCAATGGCAAGCTCAACATCCTTGTAAGTGGGTATTACGCATCACTTGGTTTGACTAAATAGCATTATTATGTTAGCATACAATAGAAAACGGAACTGACATTCACAAAGAAAGCCCAGACCTACGGGATATGCTTTTTGTATGCGTATGCTTGGTTAAAGGATTTGTTGTTCAAGAAGTCAAAAGGTTTTGATCAGTTAGGCTAGGCTTAAGAGTAACCTGGGCTAAACCGCTATGTGGATTATTGTAAGACCCCATATTTGAAATGAATAATATATATATATATAACATATTTCGTTATTTCATAACGTTAGAATAGTCATCCTTAAAGATTTAGGAGACAGATTGTCAACTTTGGTCAGCCGAATTGACTGGAGGGAGTGCCCTGGAATCGAAATGTCTAATGAAAAGGATACGAGATTGATGAGCATCTCGAAATATGATTTATGACACTGAAATAAATTAGATTTAAAACAATTTTCGGTACAGTTTCGGATCAGACTGAAAAACTGAATTGTCGTAAGAGGTTTTCAAAAGGGCCAAAATGCGCGACAATCAAAGATGAAACAACCCTTAAGTGGCCTTGAGATGAAACAAGGGGTTTCGCAATCAAAACATAACTTTGGGCCAAAGTGTAATTTTTAAAAATTCTTGAGGGAGGTCAAAACGACATTATTTTCGAAACTTCGGGGGTCAAATGAGAAGTTTAGATCGTGAGGGTCTTAACAGAAGTTTTGAAAAACTCAAGGGCCTTATGGAAATGGCCAAAATGCATTTCAAAAGTTGAGGGATGAAAGTGCAATTTTAGAAAAAGTTGGGCAGGCATGGCCGACCAAACTTCCGACCACCCATTCCATCATCGCTTTCGACCACGGGGAACTCGAGAAAACGGGTTAAGGGACCTTAGGGCCTGGCCTGGACCGATCAATAGCTGACAAAAGGAAGCAAAACAGATAGATTTGCAGCCGAAAGTTGGCCACTGTAAATTGGGTTTTGGGCCATTTTCGGTGGCTTTTGGACGGATTTAAGGCAAGAGAAGATGTTAGTGGCTTTGGATTCCATAGGGATGGTCGTTTAGAGGCTTGATTTTGAGTATAAAAAGAGATCTAAATGACCGATTTTTCTTCAAAGTTTAGGCTCAAAATCGGGCATGTTAAAGGGCAAATTGAGCAACAAGGATAAGGGGCTTTTAATCCTTGTGAGTGGTAGAGTGATTCTGGAAAATTTGGTTAAGTTTTGTGTCAATTTGAAGGGATTTTGAACGTTGGCCGAAAAATTGTGCGGGCGGCGGAGGCAATCTGAAAATCGGCCAATTCGACCTTTTCTGACGGGTGGTTTGGCCATCGGAGGGTGCCCCTAGAATTGATTTAATGAGGGCTTTAGTGTGGTGGAGTTAGATCGATCATCGAAGGTGGAACCAGGCGGCGGCGGCAGGTAGTTCGTTGGGGAAGACGAACCAGAGGTGGCGTGTGAGGCACACGTGGCAGGCGAGTGGCTGTGAGCGCGTGGCCGCACGTGAGAGGTAAGAAAAATAGGGAAAAAAAAGAAAAAAAGAAGAAAAAGATTGTGGGAAAAAATCTTTTTCCAAAAATTCCAAAATTTTCCAAAAAATAGAGGATTTTATTTTAAGAATCATTGTGGGAAAAATTTTTGGAAAACGCTAAGGAAATATTTATTTTACAATTTTTGAGGAAAAATGAATTGTGGAAATTAGAGAAAAAATAAAAATAAATTGAGAAAAAATAGGGTTTAATATTTATTTGAATAAATATGAAGAATAGGGTCTTTTTGTGGCTCAAATTGAGTGATTGTCCAACTTTCAAGGCTTAGCACGCAAATTAAGGCGGTACACATTATTCAAGGTCATTTGAATCTTAAGTTAAATATAAGTGGTTCGACCCAAAAAGCCTGATTTTAAGTATATGGTTTATCGTGTTGTCATGCCTTGATGTGAGTATGGCATATAGATTGCATTTACATGTATTAATGATGAAATATGCATATGTACACGATGATATTATTGATCATGCATTCGCATAAGGGTTTGAGAGTACGGGTCAGGACCGTTGCTCTTCCAAGGGTGCACCCATACACATCGGCCTGGTAAGGAGGCTGTAAAAATAGGGAGTAACATGAAGGTATGGTCGGCTCAAACCGAAATGAAATGGAAAAGGACATTTTGCATCCATACACGAAATATGTTTATTGTTCCCTTACTTAGATGATTCATCATCTATTCTGGGCTTTGTTCTTGGAATATTCGAACATTTCAGATGTTGTTGTAGCAGAAGTAGATACGGAAGATGCATGTGACGACACTTAGCAAGTGCATGATGATCTATGATTAAGATATTGAAATTGATGTATTTAAGTTTCTACTAAACATTCTAAACATTTTGAAAGATAATGATGTTATTATCTGAACTATGGTGATTGTAATATTAGTTTCAATTCTTAGCTTTCACATTTCATGTTTACAATCATTCTCTTTCGAGATATACGTATGAAAATTTTGGGATGGATATGAGTAATTATTTGGTTTAGTTGTAGATTTAAATAGAAAAAAAAATTATTATCTCAGAATTGTCCTAAGTTATAACACGACTTGATAATCTATATAAACGACTTGATACAAAAGATGGAGAAAGGGATATATATAAATTAGCTAAAGCAAGAGAAAGAAAAACACGGGATTTAAATCAAGTGAAATGCATAAAAGGTGACAATCAAAATGTTTTAGTAAATGAGGGAGCGATTAAGGAGAGATGGAAGGAGTATTTCACAAAATTATTCAATGATGGTAGTGACACAAGAGTTAGGTTGGGACATCTTAGTAACTCCGAAGGGAATGTGAGCTACACATTCTATCGACGCATAAGTTCAAATGAAATAAGACAAGCTTTAAAAAAGATGAAAAATCATAAGGCAGTGGGACCAGATAATATACCAATAGAAGCATGGAAATGCATGGGAGAAGAGGGCATCTCCTGGCTAACGCAACTATTTAACGCGATCCTTAAATCAAAAAAGATGCCAGATGAGTGGAGGAAGAGTACTTTGGTTCCTATATACAAGAACAAAGGAGATGTTCAAAACTGTGAAAATTATAGCGGAATTAAGTTAATGAGTCATACCATGAAACTCTGGGAGAGAGTAATAGAGCAGAGACTTAGAAAAGAAACAAATGTGTCAGAAAATCAGTTTGGTTTCATGCCTGGCAGGTCAACAATGGAAGCTATATATTTACTGAGGCGCCTAATGGAAAGGTATCGGGATCATCAGAAGGACCTACATATGGTGTTTATAGATCTAGAAAAGGCCTATGATAGGGTCCCTAGAGAAGTATTATGGAGGGTTTTAGAGAAGAAAGTAGTCAAAATAGCCTATATACAAGCCCTTAAGGACATGTATCATGGTGTAGAGACAAGGGTCAGAACATGCAGAGGGGATACTGAACCATTTACAACTACAATAGGACTGCATCAAGGTTCTGCACTAAGTCCATACTTATTTGCCTTAGTAATGGATGAACTCACTAAAGATATTCAGACAGATGTGCCATGGTGTATGCTATTTGCAGACGACATAGTGTTGGTGGATGAAACAAAAGAAGGAGTGAACACTAAACTTGAGTTGTGGAGAAACAATTTAGAATCTAAGGGATTTAAATTAAGTAGAAAGAAAACAGAATATATGGAATGCAAATTTAGTAAAAATGCAAGAGTGGATGATGTTATAATAAAATTAGAAGACCAAATCTTACAAAGAAAAGACCATTTTCGATATTTGGGATCAGTGATTCAAAAAGATGGAGAAATTCACGAGGATGTCGCACATAGAATTAAGGCAGGTTGGCTAAAATGGAGAAATGCATCGGGAGTGTTATGTGATGGTAAAATCCCATTAAAATTGAAAGGAAAATTTTATAGGAGAGCTATAAGACCAGTTTTGCTGTATGGCTCAGAATGTTGGGCAGTCAAATACCAGCATGAGCAAAAGACGAGTGTAGCGGAGATGAGGATGTTAAGATGGATGTGTGGACATACAAGAAAGGATAAAATTAGAAATGAAGTTATTCGTAATAAGGTAGGAGTAGTGTCAATCGAGGAGAAGATGAGAGAGACTAGACTAAGATGGTTTGGTCATGTGAGAAGGAGACTAAGAGACGCTCCTGTGAGGAGAGTTGATGAAATGGAACAATTAGTCACAAAAAGAGGTAGAGGTAGACCCAAGAAGACTTTGGGAGAGACATTAAAGTTCGATATGAAGTATATGGATCTAAATGAAGATATGACAAACGATAGAAATACATGGAAGTCTAGAATTCATGTAGCCGACCCCACATAGTGGGATAAAGGCTGGATATGTTATTGTTGTTGTTGTTGTCCTAAGTTATAACACGCTCGAGAAAGTGAGGTATTACAATTATATACCATGTGGATGATATTTTATATTTGCACGGCATAGAGAGTGCAACGAACAAATTGTGTGCTAAAATGTTATAATATACAGTAATAAACTTAAGATGATTTTTAATGAAAGATTAACATTGCACAAAAAAAAAAAAAGTTCTATTTTTGTATAACTTGAAATACATAAGATTTATGTAATATAATATGAAACACAACTATATCAATTATCTTCATTCACCACCATCTCATGAAATTTCTCCATGTGAAGATGGTGTTCAAACTTCATTTCATCATTACTCTGCCAGGGGATATTATCCACTGCCGGTCCCAAGCCCGGATAAAGGAGGAGGGTTGCGTTAGGTAGCCGACAGCCAGCGTAAAACCTAGTCGGATCCAAATATGAATTCTAGACAAACTATCTGTTGGGATGTAACCCACATAGAAGTCTAGAATTTATGTAGCCAACCCCACATAGTGGGATAACGGCTGGATATGTTGTTGTTGTTGTAATATGAATATATTCATACACTTGTATTACAATAAATTCCTATTAATATAGAAGTTTTTGCATGAATTTGTATTATTAATGCAGTTTTTAGAAGTCAATTGACATTTAAATGTTCTGCCACTAACTCTTAGTTGGGATAAGGTGCAGTCAATGATGATGATGATGATGTAATATAGTTGGTCAATGTGGTATATATCATAATATGTAGTAATATAGTGTGTTGCATAATATATTATAATAGTATCACTCAAAACATTTGAGTTTTGTAAAATATCAGAGACCTGCTTTTGAAAGATCATTTAATGTTATTGAAATTATTGAAAACTCTCTTGTTTGGTCAAGTAAGGGCAATTCAACAAATTTAAGCTACCTTTTTTCTTGATCAAATATTTAGGAGCTATGACCATTTTGATGCTCCTTTCTGCCATTCATAAATTGAAACTGATAAACAAGGATGAAAATAAAAATTTATCTAAGTATTGAACCGGAGTGGAATGTGAGTCAAAATTTTCTTTACTAAAGAGGTGACAGGATTGGGAGATTGGGGAGGTGCATAGAAATTCCAATCCAAAACAAGCATACCCTTTTGAGCTATCTATTGCTTTGCGTGCTAGAACCAACTGTCAGCTTGATAGTCTACATAACATAGGATTTTGGCAGGAAAAATGTGCAATCTTAACTTATAAGTAACTAAAGTTTATGCATGTGATCTCACTTATTTCCCTAAGACCAATGGCAATATTCCTCAGGTAACTTAGTGATATTTACTTGGTATTAAATTTATTGTTTTAATATTTATCAAATCAATCTGAGTTCTTAAGATACATTTTAGAGGTTTGCTGTTGTCTTCATCAAGTGTTTTATTTGCAAAATGACTTATGGAAAGGCCCCTTTATCTACAAATTGCCTCATTCATATTGTTAGATGACATTTTTCAAAGTTCAATTGCAAGATGAAAAAGTGGAATCATTTTGCCAAAACTAATCGGAAATGTTTGGTTGTTATGAATAGTTTATCTTAGGAGCTTATAAATGACAAGTATAGGATTCTAAAGATCTTCAGCATGGAATATATTCCAAACTTATGATTCTTCTTAATTGCATTTGTATAGCCAAACAAGTTTTCAAGGGAAGTAGATCTTGAACCAAAGTTCACTAGAAGCAGAGATGATGATAAGCTAGAATACATGTATCTGAGCTGACCCACCTAATAGATTAAAGCTTCTCCTTGTAGTTATATCTTCATCGTATCATCATCATATGCTTTAATCCCACTAGGTGGGCTTTCAATCTCATTTGATGAATTAAAATGTATGAAGCTTGGGCCATATAGCACAATCAGCAAACTATATGAGTTGCATAGGTCTCAAAGTATCTCATTACGTGCACAGTAATAGAGCAAAAAGAACTAAAAATAATTGTTAATAAATAAATAGCTAAAGAAGGAAAAACCAAGGTGGTCAGAGGCAAAATGTGCCCTTAACATGCTTTTACATTATATTGCTTGTGATGCTAGCTGCCCAAAAAAGTGCTAGCTTGGGTGAGGCAAGATGCTAAATTGACAAAAAAGACTAGGCTAAATTACCAAAAAATTCTTGAACTTTGCCCTTTGTATCAATTATATAATGAACTTTAACTTTTATCAAATACATACTTGAACTTTCATAATTGTAACAATTCAAATTCAAATTAATGGAGCAACTTTACATCCAATATGGGGAAGAAGGTCATGTTTTTGTAATTTTTTTTTTAAAATAAGATTCATTTTTTTTTTTTGAAAAAATAAAAAATATGAGAAACCATGTTTTTCTTCCCCATCTTGTAATGAAATGGAAATTATATAAGATGAGGAAGAAGAACATGATTTTCTAGATTTTTTATTTTTAAAAAAATACGAAATCTTTTTTTTTTTGGCTTTTTTATTTTTCTCATTTTTGATGAATTTTTGTAAAAAAAAATTAATTTTTGGATGCAAAGTTGCTTTGTTAATTTGAATTTAACAGTGTTATGTAATCATTACAGTTATGAAAGTTCAAGTATATATTTAATAGAAGTTAAATTTCATTATATAATTGATATACGGGGAGTTCAAGATTTTTTTAGTAATTTGGCGAACAAGCTAATAAATATATACTTATCATAAAAAGTGAATAAGATATTGTGTATAAGATTTCTAAAATAGTCTTAAATACAAATTCTTTTAACAATGTTCAAACAAATAACTTTGAGATCTTACAAAAAATGGATATTGTTCAAATAAACATTTTTTGGGATCCTGCAAAAAGTTTATTTTTGGGTTAGATCTTTTTTCCCTACTACTACTTAGTGAAACACATTCAAAAGCCATTTTCTTGTAGCAATAGTAACAATGCTAAAAAAGTAAAAAAAAAAAAAAAAAAGTAGGATATTTAAAGCAAATGATGAATGAACCAAAAATAAACTAAGTACATAATATAATAGCCTAATTATAAACCTAAAGAAGCAACACTTAGAGAGAGAAGACAAAGGATTGGGGTCACCCGCATCGTAAGCCACAAATACCAGACCAAAGGGAGAGTGAGAGAGAGGGATGGCCACTAGAAGTGACCTGGAAAGCTAACCGTGTGTCGTCAAGTGCTTTGGGTTCTTTAATGAGTGACTTAACTTGTTGGAACCCCTTGGAGTGTTAGAGCTTTGGCCAATCACTGGTGGCTATAGTTATAGGGTTCCTCCCTACCCCTTGGAACCGTGATCTGGATTACACGTTTTGAATCGGGGTTCTTTTTCGTTCTGGGATTGTGAGGAACGTGATTTGGATCCCCATGGGGATCCTTAGTGATGCATTAATTTAGTTAAAACAGTTAAAAACTAGGAAAAAAAACTTAAAGTAGAATAATTTTCAATGAAAATTAGAGAAAAGAAGGCTTGCCTATCTCACTTTTTTGTTTTTTCTATTACATTTTGAATTATATTCAAACTTAACTTTGTTTTCATGGGATTCTTCATTCCATAAGTTGTACAAGCACATAGAAAATAATTCAAAACAACCAACTCCCATAAGAGCAATTGAGCAAAATATCAATCCAACTAATTTCGACTCAAATACAACTATAAAATGTACCACGACCTGCAGTAACAAACCAATTTAACCTTCCTTCTCTGCATTACAAAATTAGCATACTAACATATCTTGTATTTGTTCTCGTACACAACCTAGAATGTACCATGTTCCTAGTAACTATGCTAGTGATTCATCTATGTCATTGTAACCTTTTCAACTACAATGGAAAAAAGAAAAGGGAAGAAATTGAGAAGGCAACTGATGGTGATTGAATGAACAATAGCGATGACTCAACAGTGATCTCCTTTCTTTCCCATTTTCGCTTCAATTTTCACCAATTGTTTTTGGCTTGTAAGTGCCTTTGAACCTAGAGGTGCTCAAGGATTTAGGCAAGCAAGGTGCTTGCCTCATACTACATTAGGGTAAACATTGCCTGCTTTTTTTCCTTCGGGTAAATTACACAAAATGCCTGAGGTTCAGCCAAAAGACAGAGATACCCTTACCATTTGAGAAATGATGGTGATATCTCCCCTTACAACTCTAATTACACTTCCCCCCTATTGTTGTTGAAATTGTTAAAGTGAAGAAAATACCTTGGCATTTTCTCTCATTCCCCCTTTATCTCCTTTGTCCAATGAATTGGTTCGAATTGGCATTTTCTCTCATTCTCCCTTTATCTCCTTTTTTGTCCAATGAATTGGTTTGAATTGGCATTTTCTCTCATTATCTCTCTCTCTTTCCTATTTTAGCCATTGCTAAACCTGGGAGAGAGAGATTGATAGACAGTCAGATTTTGGCTAGTTTGCCATATGAGGAGAAGAGGAGGGAGGGGGAGAGAAAATGTGAGGGTATTTTTGTCATATTAAAATTTGTAGCATCGATGAAGTAACAGTAGGGGGGAAAGTGTAGCTATAGTTGTAAAATCAAAATAGGTATTTATCATTACTCAAATGTTAAGGGTGTCTCTTATCTTTTTATCAAACCTGGGTGCTGACTTTCTTAGCTGATTAGGATCGGAGAGACTTTTATGCCAAAAGATAAATAAGGGGCAAACCAATCTGCTTTACATGCCATCTTTTTTCCGATTTCTTGATTTTATATTCCCAGGAGGCTCCTGCCTTGAAGGGCTGTTCTAAAAAAATCCGTGTCAACAATTGTGTCTTTCTCATTATTTAGTAATCTGCTTCTGCAAAGTCTCTAGACTGATTTATTTTTATGGATATGTTCACTACCAGGCATCTCTCAGTTTTAGGTTTAGACTGAAAGGGCTGCCCAAGGTTTATTTGCATGATTTTCTGTATCTCTAATTAATGTTGGGATGCTGAATTCGAAATGTTTATAGATATGGCTTCTCATGCTCCCTGGACACACGGGAGGCTTACATTATGTGGTTTTCTCACTCTAGATAAACAATGTTGGCACAAACATCAGGAAGCCAACCACTGAGTTTACTGCTGAAGAATACACCATGCTCATGTCTACAAACCTTGAATCTGCTTACCATCTTTGCCAACTTGCCTATCCTCTTTTAAAAGCATCTGGCAATGGAAGCATTGTTTTTATTTCCTCTGTTGCTGGTATAGTGCACATTGGTTCTGGATCCATTTATGGTGCAACCAAAGGTATGTTACTGGTAAGAGAAGCTCTTTTTTGCTGTCACATTGTATGATGAAAACTTCATGAGTGTGAACTGAGTTGCTTTTGGTTCCCTTTTTTCGTTGTTCACAGGTGCAATGAATCAACTTACGAAGAATTTGGCTTGTGAATGGGCAAAAGATAACATTAGATGCAACTGTGTTGCGCCATGGTATACGAAAACCTCACTTGTAGAACCTGTAATGCTTTCTCTCTCTTTCTCATGCTTATAATGTAAAAGCTTTCCTCTTTTTTCTTTTGATATTCTGAATTTTGGATCAGGGTATTTGATTGGTTTATATTGTATGAAATATATAAATGAAATTAACATCCTAAAAAATAGACTTATTTTGACCATTTATCAACGTATTGTTGTTTTTTCTTCATTACTGCTTTTGTCATCATATATTATCATTGCTTGTCATTGTGGTGTAGAATGGAATAGTGTGCATTAGCCACATTTGGTTCCTTGTTCTTGTCTTTATATAAGTCATTTACATGATATTGAAAATTCATTAAGTTGAAAATAATATTTATTTTATTTTTTGTTTCTTCATAACTTCATTTTCTGTGTGTTGTTTTGTATTTAATCATTTTGATTATTGCTAATTGCTATCAGTTTCTGTGGGAACTTGTGTTAAGAGAACTGAATGGGACTGGCTGCTTCAACAGGGAAAACTAGGAACTGGTCAGTGAACTGGTTTGGTTCAACTGGCCGGTTTATTTGTTTTTGTTTCCTAAGTTTTGTATTTTATTTTTAAATGTTAGAAGATAACTATGGTTTGGAAGTTTTGAAAGTAATTGGGGTCAACTCTTTGGATTAAGGTTATCTATAAGTTTGTTGATTCAATCCTATTTAAAATAAAGAATTGCAAAATAATGAAAATATTTATAATGATACGTAATTTGTATAATGTTGTTTTATAATCAGTTTTTTGAATTTATTGAACTGTAATTTTGATATTTGTTCTTTATTTTATTTTCATCCTAAACTTGAGTTAATATCGTTGTATGGACTTTTTCTAATTATAATATAATGTTACTTAATAATCTTTTTAAGACTATATTACATGATGATCTTTATCATTTTTATTTTTATATCTAAGTTTTAATTATTATGTATTTTCTTATTTATTTAATAGAAATAAAATCCAGTTCAACCGTGGTCCTACCATTGACTTACCCACTTCCATTTTTGGTTTGATACCCTGGTCCGGGTTTCAAAACATTGGCGGACACTGATTATCTATCTAAAGCACCTTACAAACTAACATGAGATGATTCCATTCTATGTGAAGCAGCTAGTTGATAACTAAATATCCAATATTTTTAAGAAGTTGGTGGCCAATGTTATGGGTACGCCTTGATATGCCTTTCTAATATTACAGTGTGCCTATTTTTTTTTTTTCTGCCCTTTATTGAAGACGTCTAGTGATTACCATCATAGAGGAATAAATTGTGTTCTTTTCTGTTTCTTCTGTTGTGCTATGGGAATATGTATGCATATTTTGAGTTAGCTTTTGTGGGTGAATTTACTGATTGTTACTTGTGATACCTGGGTTGATCTTTATATCCAACCATACGGGCAAGTTGAAATTTTCCCTTGCCTACACACTGGCTTTTTATCTGTAGGCATGTTCATGATGCATTAATTACTCTTTTAACTCTTTGTGAAGTAATATTGTCTGTAAATCTTCAATCAATTTGCAAGTAAACTCCCATACACAAATGAGTGTTTGCATTTCATTAATCTAAATAAATATCATTACAAACAAAAATGAAAGATCTGCTCTACAAGTTCAAGTACTTCAGAATGAGAAGAAGAGTCCTGGAATTTAGGGATTAAAATTTATAAATTTTTATTGTTGCACCCTTCCCCAAAATTAAACTGCTCAAATTTGTTAAATAAAACTAGCTTTATTGGGATTACATGATTATTACCTCAACTTGAAACTATCTTCGCATTTAATTTTGATCAATCTATCAATGTCTGTTTGGGATTTCACATGGGGAAATTCCATTTTAATGGATACCATTGCATAAAGAAGATGAGATTATGTTTGTTATATCATCCATGTGGAATTTCAAGGGAATTGAGATTCTACAAAAAATCTTGAAGTTACAGGAGCATACGACTGATAAAGACTTGTAACTAAAGCTTTTATTGAAATTCCTGATGTGGTAGTTGATCATTTCTTGTATCTGAAGCCTTGATGCTTGAAAACTTGACGTGTTTTCAGTATTTTCTGGATGTGGGTAGAAGTCAAGTTTATGGGCGTTTCTCTTTCCCCCAAATCTGTCCAAGTAAACTGATAAACTCTTGCACTTCTGGGCTAGAAAAGATTGTACGCTGATGACAACAAATTTCAATTTTACTCTTGAGAGGAGGCATTTATTCAAGTCTGCTGACATGTGTACTTACTTACGTATATATCATATACTTGACTGTACCTGTAGGC
Source organism: Diospyros kaki (assembly GCA_036245055.1). Classification (NCBI taxonomy): domain Eukaryota; kingdom Viridiplantae; phylum Streptophyta; class Magnoliopsida; order Ericales; family Ebenaceae; genus Diospyros; species Diospyros kaki. The sequence goes on along the minus strand of BSEG01000001.1, from coordinate 42,595,818 downwards.
AAACCTATAGCCCAATCTTATAAACATCTAGAAATTTAGAGATGGTGCAGATGTTGTCTTTAACGTTGTTATTGGAAATTTTGATGACCATTGTAATTTTGGCATCTTTGAGGAAATGCTACGGGGTTTCTCATGCACGTTTTTAGTATGCAGGAAATGAAAGCTTTCATGGCTTAAAACGTAGCTTCTTGTACATCGTGTTAGTGTTCTAGCCTAGTGCTGGCTAGTCACAATTACATTGGGAAAATTTACGTGCAGAGTTTCACACTCAGAAATGAATGCCGTATAATACACACACGCATATATACATAATATAGGTTTTGGTAGGTCAACTCCATATAGATGGGCAAAAGTTGAAATTCTTCCAATTGAGTTTACTTAGATGAAATACATTGTATTGTTATGTGTTGCCTCGGCAATTCATATGCTACTTTTGAATCAAGTTGACTCAACTAAAAGCAACCATGCTGTTTAAATTGTGCACTAAACATAACTTAACTACCTGTGCGAGTATGAGCTTTAAATTTTCACTTGTTTGACACAAACACATGATTCTGAAACTTCTGGTGCTGTGCAGTTACTGGCTGACAAAGATTTCGTGAATAAGATAATCTCAAGAACTCCTCTGAGACGCCTTGGTGAGCCAGAGGAAGTGTCATCCTTGGTGGCTTTTCTCTGTTTGCCGGCTTCATCTTACATCACTGGGCAGATTATTTCTGTTGATGGAGGAATGACTGCATGCGGTTTCTCCATGACTTGAACAAATCACAAATTAGACGGTCTCTACTCAAGGTATGGACTATATCACACTATCTATATGCCCTTTTCTGCTTTTGTTCTCTTTATTTTTGTTTCTCTTTACCATGAACTGCTACATGGTTTCAGAGGCGAAATGTGTATTCACGATGTTACTTCCATGGTCCTTACTCGTGGTATGTTGTCAATAATTCGAATCTACAGTGGACTGCTAAAGGAGAATGATTCTGTTGAAATTATATTAAGCTGTTAATAATTTGAATCTGCAATGACTGCTAAAGGAGATTGATTCTGTAGAAATTATATTAAGTTAGGCTTTCATCTGTTTCTTGCTCTAGCTTGGCGCTTGTATCTGAAATTACCCCGAAGCATGTTTAATAGACCCGTTAAAATTTGAAAAAAGAAAATACTATGTTAAGGAAGAATAGTTTCAGCAGCTCAGCAGGGATAGAAATTAGAACGGGAAGTTAGAATTATGTAGCTGATCCCACATGGTAGAATAAAGCTTAGATATTGTTATTAGCAGGGATAGGTGGATAGGAATTAATTAGTTACATTCTTCCGAAGAGTTACAATGACTGTTCTCTTTGTTCCTCTTATTCAAAGGGGGGTGGGGGAGGAATCCAGGCGTTTCCTAGCAGCTGTTTATGGTTGTTTAAACTTTGTAATAATTTTAATTAATAAAATCATTGCCATTTGACTGGAAATGAAAATAATATTTACCACATCGGAGTCCCACCTTTTGTTAGAAATACTTATTTTTCAAATTAAGTTCATTTCCTTTTTTTTTTTTTTTTTTTGGGGGGGGGGTGTTGGTTTCCCTTTATTTTATCAAACGAGACACATTGCTTGTGGCACCCTTGTCTTTCTAACAAGGGCACAGCAGAGTGAGTTACTAGTAAGTAATTTTAAGGAAAATTTTGTTATCTAATTAGTGAATGAATAAATTTTATGTATTTTTTTTTATTAAATTTGTTAATTGCAACATTTGTTAATGGAACTTGTAGAGAACTCATTAATTGGCTGAAATTAAGCGACGTAAACTAACGATTATGGCCCATTTAGGTTAAAACTAGAGCCTTTAAGTAAAGGCCAAAAAAATCTCTTAGGGTTTTAAGGGATATCTGCTGCTCTGTTTCTATGTGCACTCTATAAATACAAATATTCAATGCATATCTGAGCGGCCTATGCACTTATGCTCCACGTAAATAATCTTTTATGTAGAATTTATGATAAAGAAAAAGAATCTTTTTTTTTTTTTTGTTGCTAATTGTCAGTTACTTAAGCCAACTCTTTTTTCTTTTGGGAATTTACATGCAATATATTTTAGGTTTAGATTATGTTTGAGAAAATATGAGTACTTTGAGGTTTAATATTAAGTTGTTATATCTCTCCTATTATTAGTTAATGTCAATTAACTATTTTAAAATAATCAAAATACCTTTATATTTAAAAATATTTTTCTCCATTCTCATCCCCCCCCCCCCAACTCCCCCTTCCTTTTGGTTTACCAGTGGTAGAGGCAGTCCTTTCTCTCTATAGATAATGTCAACATCTTTTGTATTGCCATTATCTTCCTCCTTGTTTCTCTCTCGATGCAAATTGAACCATTTGATTTATAGAAGGGTTTTTTTTTTTTTTACGGTGACAACAACGAAAGAGAGAGAGAAGAACTTTACGGCATCCACGACGTAACCTCAAATTAGATTTGGGTTTTGTTGGAGATGTTTTCTCTCTCTAATCATCAAACTGATATTTGGGTTCAAGATAAACATTTGGTACTCCGATATGGATTTAAGTTTGAATTGAACTTAGAGTGTGTTTGTTTGCACATATTTATCATGAAAAATATGTAATTTATGAAAAACAATCAAACACTATTAATTTTTTTATGAAAAAATGTATAAGGTACAAGTATTTAAAGTTTTTTTTTATGGAATTCATTTTTTAAGAGGGTAAGATGGTTTTTGTTTTCTAACCAATATTACTTAGAATTAAATTTTAAATAATACAATCAAACACACTTTTACATTTAAATTTAAGACGCATCTGGTTTCAATTGTCAACATTAGATTTAGGTTTGAATCAAACCTAGTCTAATTTTGATCAAACTTGATACCTAGTGGTCTGGTGAGCAATGCTTTTTATTATTTTAAAAAAATGATAAGAGAGAGAAAGAGAAAAAAGAATTAAAAGGTAAAATAATTATTTAATTATTTTAATAATAAGAAACGTTATTACTATTTTCAAGAGAATTGGTAGTGCAATTGCGTCAATTCTAGTTATTGCAAATTTTCCTTTTTCTTGTTTCAAAAGGTGAAATCGTTCATTCCAGGTGTCCCCCACCCTCGACCCGACAGGACGTGGGGGGATTTAATCATAGTGACCCAGTCGAACGTAGTGGCAAATTTTTTTTTTTCTTAATTGGGGCTTGGAATCAGCTTCAATTAAAAGAAATAGCTTTGGCACTATAATTGTTTAGCAAACTAATTACTCAAATTCATTTACAACAACATACAACATATCCAGCCGTTATCCCATTATATGAGGTTGGCTATATGAATTCTAGACTTCTATGTAGGTTACATCCCAACAGATAGTTTGTCTAGAATTCATATTTGGATCCGACTAAGTTTTATGCTGGCTGTCGGCTACCTAACGCAACCCTCTTCCTTTATCCGGACTTGAGACCGGCAGTGGATAATATCCCCTGGCGGAGTAATGATGAAATGAAGTTTGAACACCATCTTCACATGGAGAAATTTCATGAGATGGTGGTGAATGAAGAAAAAATTATAATTTCTTAAAATTATTATTTTAAGTAAAGAAGGGGAAATTAAGTTATTATTGCATCAAGAAGGCTTTTTATTTTTTGTTATCATAATCTATGTTTCGCATTATGATTTTGTGTAAAGCATATGAATTTTAGTATTAAATGATCATGAAGGAGGTCACACACAGAAGAAATGAACATGATGATCCTAACTTACTGGTGTGTATGGTCTGGTTTACTCTGATTTTGAAGGAATTTTGAGATTAAATTGGCCAAACTAAAATCAAAATATTTCATCTGTGAAACCAAACAAAATCGAACTATAAAATTATAGTTTGTTTTGGTTTCAAATTATAAATTGAATAAAATAAGACGCGTGTGTGTATTTATAAACTTGTTGAAGTGTCACTAATAGCAGCCGATTACCATTTTTGTTCTGCAGCCATAATTGTTTTGTTAGATTGTTTTTATTCCAATTATTATTGTTTAATATTAATTTTTAGATTACACTTTTTTTTTCCCTCACTGCTCCTATTTTATATTTATTTGCTTAAACCTGATTGATTGTAACAGATATACATATATTATAATACTATATATAAAATATAATATGGTTTACAGTTTTTTTTTAAAAAAAAATTCAAACCAAATTGGTTTTCTAAGAAACTCAAAAACAAGCTAAATCAAATTACACTCACCGGAGACGATTTAAACTAAAGTATGCAGGGTAGTATTAACCTACCATTCATTGTTAATCCTCTCATATGAACCTTAAAATATACATTTGACATTTCATTAAGAATTTAGTGACAAATTTTAGGTACTCAGTGGTCCTAATGTCTCTGTTTTTTGTTCTCTTTTTTAATACACGTACCGTACCATGTCCGTCAACAAGTGAGGCAGGAGTTGATTAAATGAGTTTCACGTGGGTCAATGCTCTGCTTATCGAGGAAATACGAAGAAAATACTTTTATAGTGACACACGACACGTAATGCCTCTAATAAAGAGTTTCGTGTTGCATAAATTTACGAATATGTACATGCAATCATAAAAAGCATAACATTGTGTTGTGGCCATCAATACTCAATTGTTTGTAATTTACGCCAAATTAAACAAATATTTGTCCCAGTTTTTCTTCCTTCTCAGACACACATGGAATGTGATGACTTTTTTTTGTACAAATAATGTAAATTATAAGACATTAATTTAGGCATAATTTTTTTTTTAAAAAGGTGATTTTATTATGAGTGAGTGTAATGAACCGAAGGAACAATGATGAATAATAAACTGCAATTAAAAAGAACAAAAAGAAATACGTAAGAGAAATATAATAATGTCATGATAGGAGCAATCAACAGGAGAGGAGGGCTGGCTGATGGTGATGGGTATTAAAACTCATGATTAATTTTTCTTTGTGGGGTCTTGTCTTAAGAGAGAGATATAGTTTTATAACTTACTTTCATGTGTTTATTATTTCTAATTTTATTGTAGACGCCATTAATTTATTCTTTCTTTCTTTTTTTTTTAATAAAGTCATATGACTCTTGCGATAATTATACAGGGCTAAGAGGTTTAATCATTTGGAGTGACTGACTGAGAAAACTCAAATCTGTTCCGATTGATTCGATGTATTTGAAGGAATCGTGTTTGACAATTTACATATTTGAAATGTTGTTTATTTATGATGGAAGTAATTCATTATGACCACTCGGCAGCATCACAGAGTGATTTTTGAGAAAATATATGTTGTGAGAACTTTGATTTTATATTTTTCTTAAGTTAAATAACGCATAAAATTATTTTATTTATTATACTGACAAAATCACCAACATTACGTAAGAATATTTTTATTTGTTTAACAATTATTATTATTTAACTATAATAATAATAAATAAACTCACCAGTGTGTTGTTGTAGCCCAGCCCAAGTTGCTTGCCACGAAATGGAAGGGAACAAGTTACGTTTGGAAGTTGTTTTCTCTTAAACTTCAACAATCGCGCATCTTTGGCTTTTGGGGGAGGGGGGTGGGTGGGGTCGGTCGGTCGGTCATTTCCATTTTATGCCAGCACAAGCAACCGCTACGTGTCATTCTCTCCACTGAATGCACTTATCGTGGGATTCTATTACCATTCCCATCTGGCTTGTATTTATATATATATATATATATGATGTGACATCATCATCTAATATTATGCATCCCTCTTTATTATTATGAGTCTTAATTGTAATAAATATAATTTTTAATTTTTAATATAGCAAGTTTACTAATTATTTTAAGTGAAGTATGAAATAAGTGACGGTGTTTTAGTTTTAGAGTAAATTTAGTCATTATATTTTAAATAAGGCCTATTATTATATTTTATTATGAACGAATAAGAGAGTTTCGAATATTAAAAATAAAAATGCATTAAATGTATTTTAATAACTGTTTTAATAAAGACTCATTTAATTAAGTTGTATGAGTTGAAATATAGTTTATATAATATATATATATATATTGGTTCCATTTTGAGTCATTGTCTTGATGGATGGTTAAAGTGAATTTAGTGGTGACTGTTGGTTTAATACGTTAAGGCTAGCTAGAGTGTTATTTTGTTCACCCTCTTTGATGGTAAACATCACCTCACAAAATTGTGAGGGTAAAAAAAATAACAAAACAATATGAAAGTATTAATTGTTGTTCTGTTACTTTTTCACCCTTACAAAAATTGTGAGGGTGATGTTCACCCCGTTAAAGGGGGTGAACAAAATTGCACTCGACTAGTTATGCCTGATATTTGGATTAAAGAATGATAAGATAGAATTAAATAGTGATTAAACTAAATAGTTTTAGGTTTGGTATAGTAAATGTTGAATGAGGTATAATAATAATTAAATTAAAGGAAGGAATTAAACAACAATTTTACAAATCATGCCACAGTGATCAAAATTGGAGATGTCAACATACATATATATATATATATATATATAGATCCACATCCAACTAATGGGACACTATTTATTTCCCTCTTTTTGGGCTAACTAAATTTCAAAACAAAAAAAATATATCAGACCAACTCACAACTCACACGTTTTGAAGGGGCACACAAAACAAAAGTACAAAATCCCGCACCATCGTCAATCCTCACTTCACTTATTTATGCTCTGCAAATTTAATAATAAGCTGAACCAACGAACCAAGTCATGCGCCCAATCCATTCAGTTCCAAAATAAAATTTCTGTTGCCAAGAGAAAGAGAGAGAAGATAAATTAATTTATTCAATTTAGATCTTTAATATATAAATAAAAAAACAACAACAACATAAAGGCGTTAGGATTTCACCGCAACCCAAATGCATCATCATCATTATGCTTATTATTATTATTATGCAAAACCAATGTCAAACCAATTATTCGGTTACGGGTGGATACTCCTCAGCTGCACGCTTGTCCCACTCCTATTGGATCCTCCTCCTTCTCCTACTAAATGTTAGGTTAGCTCTTCTATCTATCTATCTATCTATCTATCTATCTATCTATCTATACTCTTCTTATTTTTTTAAGGCCAATTTTAAGATATATACTTGCAGCTTTTGTAAATATATCTTTAATTACCATCTCAATTACATCATACTGCTGTTTTTTCAATTATATCGAATTCTTTAGTGATTGATATATTTTTAACTCTTGTTTCTTTATTTTGCATTCTATTTCTTATTTTTTACACTACTCTCTCTTATTTTTACATTGGTTAAATAACGTCGTTGCATTGGTCCTTTTATTTTAATTTATCTCATACCGATTATTATTATTTTGCTACAATTTAATTCCCTCTTTAAAAATTTTTCGCCAAAAAATTATGATACGATGATACATAAAATAAAATAAAGAAGAACAGCTACTTGGTTGTTGAGAGACCCAACTTAATTATTTGGGAAGCAACTTCATCTTTTGAAAATTCTGCAAAAAAAGTATATATATATATATATATGCTTAATCCCATGTATATATAACAATTTTAGCAAAAAATTGGGAGATGAATAAAAGAATCCTCCTTTCATTTTAGTAAAAATTTCTTGAAAAATTAAAACAAAAACGATTTGAAAAAAAAAAATAAATTCAACAATGAGTTTTTTGACAACTGTTTTTTTTTATTTAAATTTGTTTTATGTATTTATTATTATGTCATAATTTTACCAATATAAGATAGATGCTCTTAAGGAGTCTCTTTGAAGCATGGATGAGCAGATGATGGAGAACTTCAAAAGAGAAATTATATTAGTTAGATTAAGAAGGGATGTGACAATTTATTAATTACGTGACAAATAGTTGCTTTTGTCTTGTGGAGGGAAATGTAAAAACGGAGAATGAAAGGACGGCAAAAGAATAATAATAAGTAAGTAATGACAACATAAGGGAAGAAAAGAAATCAAGTCACCCGAGAGGTCGAAACGTGGAGGCTGGCGCGAGCAGCGGCGGAGACGGGTTCCTACTTCTGATCCACGTCAACCTGGACACGTGTCAAGGCATACGGCTTACCCGACCTCAGATATTCTGCAAGCGTCAAATCGTTGTTGACATGTGGTCCCCCACGTGTCTACACCTGCCCCTACTTCCCTATACCAGCAAATAAAATATATAACTATATATACTATACAAAAAAAGAAAATAAATCAAAGGCCAATTCCATGATCCATTCATGCCAACCCTCCAGGCTCCATGTCGCGGGGCATCCACATTCCCCCCAAAAAATAAATTTCTTAATAATAATATTATTAAGTATCATGAATATTAAATTTTAAAGACACTTCCTTATAATAATATAATAAATATATTTATAGAATATTTTATTTATTAAGTACTAAAAATATTTATAATTTAAATAAAATATATTTATTACATAATATTTTACAATGATTTTTGAAGACCCTGCTTACTCACCATTACCATTTCTTAAATAAGTCTTAATTCTTACAGGTTGTTGCCAGCTCGGTGAGATATTATGGGCAGGAAAATCAATTTACAATATCGGAAATGAAAAGGAGGCAAAGATAATCACGTACGATGCAGGTGCGGTGTTCCCAGACGCTTGATTAAATGCGTTAAACGGTGACGTCGATGGGAACAGGAATCTCGTATTTGAGAGCATCCCGCCACGTGGTGATAATCCTCCGCAACAGCTCGTTTAGAAAAATGGAAGAAATTTGGGGGAGGGGAGGAGGGGGCGGAAATAGAAAAACTCAAGAAAGCGAATAACAGCGCAGGTCGTCTCTCGCAGGACCACATGCGTGTCAGGAAGTACAGCCGTTTCACCCCCTTCGTGTTTGCGTATCATTCGTCCACGTTTCACTCTCCAAAAAAGGACATCCACGTGGTCGATTCGCGGGACTCAGCCATAAGATGGACGGCCAGGATCGAGCGTCTTGTATTCAGAGTTCCTACGTCACACCAACTCTACGTGTCCCGGGACGCTGTGGGCAGCTGCCCGGGCTGCCCACACACCACCCTTTGCCCCCCTAAAGCTGAGATGTGGTGTCCTTTAAATGGGTCCTTCAGGGCGTGCCGAGAGATCTCTTTATTTCTGTCTTTATACAACTTTCGCTGGTTCAGGGCTTGGATTGGGTTTCTGGGGTTTGGATTCGGAAGAAGAATCAGTCTTTGGAGTTTCACGACGTTTGGGTCTGAGTTTTATCGTAGTTTTTAGCCATGGCTGGGATGTGTTTCGGAGTTGTTGGTGAGACTGAGACCTCGGCGCCGGTTGAGCCGAGCTCGCGGGCGGCCAGGCGGAGGAGGATGGAGATTCACCAGTTAAGGTTCCTCGCCGCCGATGTAGCGGCGGAGAGTGAAAGGAAGCGTCGGAAGGTGGAGGATGCTTTGCCGGCTTCGCCGTCGCGTGTGTGCTCATACGCGGTTAAGAATTGTATAGTGGAGAACAATGGATCGGAGACGAAGTCCGAGAATCGGTGTGCGTCTCCGAGTTCTGCTTTCCGGAGCGAGCATGAGGCGGTGGAGGTGTCCCCGAAGTTCGGTATGACCTCTGTGTGTGGGAGGAGGAGGGACATGGAAGATGCGGTGGCGATTCACCCATCGTTCAGCCGCGGTAATCCTCGGAATCCGGCTGGCCTGCACTTCTTCGGCGTCTACGACGGGCACGGCTGCTCGCATGTAAATTCTCCAATCAAATTCTAAACTCGAAGCAAAAGTCTCTTCTATTGTGTCGGTGGAGCTTTTGCTGATCTTTTTGTGCTCTGATCTTCGCAGGTGGCAATGAAGTGCAAAGACCGATTTCACGAGATAGTGAGAGACGAGGTGGAAGGCGGCGTAGACGCTTCGTGGAAGGAAATGATGGAGCGGAGCTTCTCGCGTATGGACAAGGAGGTCACTGATTGGGACAGCGGCGCCGGCGTCTCGGCCTCCAACTGCAGGTGCGAGCTCCAGACTCCGCAGTGCGACGCCGTCGGATCGACGGCTGTGGTAGCGGTTGTAGCGCCGGATAAGGTTGTCGTCTCCAACTGCGGCGACTCCAGGGCCGTGCTTTGCCGCAACGGCGTTGCGGTTCCGCTCACCTCTGATCACAAGGTGAGGCCTTACATAACAAAACATGACTTTAAGATTTAGTTTGAATAGGCATCTCTTCAACCTTCAATTTTCTATGGCCCATAGATCCAGATCTGGATCTTCGGCACTTGTATTGTTCCCGTTGGTGTTGCGATATTTTACTCGTTTCTTCTGGTTGTACTTTTCAAGCGAATGTGATCGTTTACCTGAATTAGTTCTCATCCTTCTCCTGAATCAATCAGCCTGATCGAGAAGACGAACTGGAGCGAATTGAAAAAGCCGGTGGGCGAGTCATATATTGGGACGGGCCGAGAGTTCTCGGAGTTTTGGCAATGTCTAGAGCAATAGGTAATCCCGAAACCATCAATCCCCAGATCTTGCAGTACGAAACGATTGACAGTTTCGAGTTTCAAAGAATACGTTCTTAATCTTAAAGACGTCTCTCTTCTTTTCAGGCGACAATTATCTGAAGCCGTTCGTGATATCGGAACCGGAGGTAACCGTGACGGACCGGACGGCGGACGACGAGTGCCTGATACTGGCGACCGATGGCCTTTGGGACGTGGTGTCGAACGACACCGCGTGCAGCGTGGCGCGGATGTGCCTGCAGTCGCAGAAGCCGCCGTCGCCACCGCAGTCGCCGGGCAGCGAAGCCAACGTGGCAGCCGGCGGCGAGGGCTCCGACAAGGCTTGCTCGGACGCGTCGATGCTGCTTACCAAACTGGCGCTGGCGAGGCACAGCACGGACAACGTGAGCGTCGTGGTCGTGGATCTCCGGAGAAATCTATAGCGCTCTGATTTTCATCTGGGGCTACATTGTTCTGATTTCTTTTCCCCTCTTTTTTTTTTTATTTGTTTAATTAATAGATAATTAGGTGGTGGTGGTGGAGTACTGTTTGTTATATTCGGGTGTAGCCTGCCTTAGGCAAAGCAAGCAAAGGATTAAAAGGGGAGAGAATACTTTTTAAGTTTTGCGATTGTATTACTATTCTAAATGTAAATGACGTCATCTTTCATCCAGCTTTTCAGAATATGATGGAAGTACACATTTCTGTTTTAAAGCCACGTTGACGTTACGTCCCTGCTGCAGAAGAAATTCAATTTTATTTTTATATATAAGTAATTTCAATTTATTTAAAGTTTAGTTGTGTCATAAATTATTTTAATAGGAAAAAATATTAAAAATCGTTTTAGTGAGGCAAAAGGCATATATATGACAAATTATTTTTGATATCGTATTATTTTACATAAAAAAAATCAATATGAAGTGTAACATTTTCTCTCCTTTTTGAAAGTAGAGAAAAATATTTATCCTCCCTACTGTTATGGATTAATTTTTAGCTAATATTTTTTATATTAATAAATTATAATTAAAATAACAATGTTGTTTAAGAACTTTTGAAAAAAATGTTAAATTTTTTTTGATCATATCACGTAGTTGAGTAGTTTTATTTTATTATTAATTGACAATTATTAATATTATATAATTTTTTTATATATTAAAAATAATTAAATAATTATTTTAACCATCTTAAACTTAGAAATATCACTAATTAATAAGTGATTAAGAAATTTTTTAAATAAAAAAATATTTTCTTATTTTTTTAGCTCATAATTTAGTAATAAAATATATACATTTTTTATATTTAGAAACTATTAAAGTTTTTTTGAGATTATTGGTTTCTCCCTCACCTACAATAATTAATTTTTTTATAAATACTCAAAATATTATTTTCTTTTTCCTTCTCTCCTTTTTTTAAATAAAAAATAAAGTTTTTATATTTGTAAGATAACGATGACATGACATTAATGAAAATCACTGTAAGCATCCTCCCTCCTGAAATCCTTTTTTTTCTCCCCTTTTTCTCTATTTCTCTCTGGCTTTCCACGAGATAAGGTTACTTGTGGAGTGGACCGACCTAGAATCCCATTGAAGGAATAAAGATTACAAGGAACCCTAGTGAATGAACTAAATTATTTATTTACCAAAATAAAAATCAACTAAATTATTTGATATTAACCTACTTAAATTAGATGACTAGATTAATAATTAATTTGCCTCTCTAATCAAGCTCCTATTTTTAATACTGATTACATATTTAATTAATTTAATATTCAAAATTTTGAAACGAATGGATCAAGTCCCCAAATATAATAATATTAATTATATCTCCAAATAGATTTTTCACTTTTCAATTATTCAATAACATCTTCATATATATAAGCTTAATTTCAATGATTACAAATATCAATAACAATAAATTTTCACATAGAAGAATGATTTACTTTAATCTTTTTAAAGTTTAGAAATTGTATTATTTTTATTGTAATTTAAAAATATTGCCTTCAAGACTTGCTGAAAAAATTACTTAATTCAATATTTAAGTGAGATGTGAAACGATACAATGATGATGATGTGGTAGCTGATCACCTTCCTTCTGCTTGATGCCAAGTACCTATAATAGAGTCAGGGACTTGCTCTCTCGGTCTTACTCCAACACTTAAGTCAGATTACAAGATCAAATCAAACTCAAGATGCATAATTGTTAACTTAGAGAAAGTAAAGAGGGTTCGATACCCTTACCCGTTGCTGATCTTCTTTCTTTTATACTCCTGATAAGGTAAGGATTCTTTTTCAAACTACTGGGATCATTATCTCGTTCTTCGCGGAGCTGAGATCTTAGCTATATGGATTCTTTAATCGCCTTTGAGGAGTTCGAGGTGACTCCCATCTCTTTGATCCTCGGTGGGATGGTTGATCTCGAGAAATCTAAATAATCCTTACTGAGTAATAGATTAGCTGGTGTGGTGATATGCATCTGTTATGTGTCATCTCCAGGTCTACGTAGGATGATGCCTGGGGAGTGGCTCCTTGACGGACACGTGTCACATTTGTCAATGGCCGTATTCTTAAGATATTAGAATAATTATGGATCCGAGAGTATTTTTCCTTATGAAATGACAAATTGTAATGAATAGATTAGATCATCGAGATTTTTCTCTAAATTGTGATGAATAGATTAAATCATTGAGAGATTTCAATATAATTTTTTAACTTATGATTAAGTCTTCTCAGTCAATATCAATTAGGAATAGTAATTATTGATGAATTTAAGGAGATATGCTTTTTTTTTAATTAATTAATTAATTACCACCTACCTACCTTCCTATAGGAAAAGGAAGGGCGGGCCGGGGTCTATTTTAAATTTATTAAAGATTAACTTTGAAATAGATTAATTAGTTTCATGGCTGCTAAGTTATAAGATTAATAATGAGTCGTGGGCTAGGAGCCATGATTGGCTTCATCCCTTATTAGCTGCTGCTAGGACAAATTTTTGGTGACAAACTGATCTTATTAATAGAATCATCATCATCAGATTCTAATGTTTTTTTTTTAATATAATTAGTCTTTTTCAACTCAACTCAAAATTTGACGCCTAAATTCACCAAAAATTCCCGAGCCCCATGTAATGGCATATATACACCATTGGCCCGCCGGACCGACCTTGACCCATAAAAACACAACACGTATTATCATGTCATGTGTGCAAACGTTGGATAGATATATATATATATATATCAATAATTTAATTAATTTTCTTGTCACTATATATATATAGATCTTCAAGAAGGAACGTAGTTTTCTATTTGCCTAATGTCTTCTAGTCTCGATCGGGAGCATGTTGAATATGCTAATTGTATAATTATTGAATTATTTATGATAATTTATCTTGATAGGTCTATACGAATTTCTCAAGAAATTATTTATCTTTGAGCTGCCTTAACTCAAACACACTTAACTCGAAAATTTCTTACCTACATTCAGTCCAAAAAATATTTAGGTAGTGTTGTTTTTTTCTTTACTTATTCTCGATATATACTATCATTCTTTGAACTCTTGAGGTATTACATTGAATATACTAATTATTTAACTATTGAATCATGGCAATATATATTATATATTATTTAACTTGGTTTGTTTATATTTATAAAATATGAAAAATATATAAATATAATTTTGTGTTATTATATTTATGTATTCCATTTTTTCTTTAAAAAAAAGATTATATGTTATTTTATAGAAATGTAATATAATATTGTGAAATACGATTAAATTAATTTGTGTATCGGTTGATTGCATTTTTTTAATTATATAAATTAAAACATATTTTATAAAAGGCTTACATTAAGTAAAGGAAATTTTTTACCCTCTTGCTAAGGATGAAATATAAATAATTGTAATATATTTGGATAGAGAATACAAAGAGACTATATATATATATATATAGTAAATAGAATAATAATAATAATAACAATAATAATAATATTAATATTAATAAATATTTTTCTTTTCTCTTCTTTATACCTCAAATCAAGATAAGAGAAAAAATGTTATTGTATTTTTTCTCAAATACTTTAGTCAGCTAAGCCAATAGACCAAATCAATAGTATTTGATGTCATATTTGAATTATGGAGGATTAAAGCAATTAATCTATCTACCTAAAATACCAAAAGTACTGTAGACATCTAGTGGGTGATATCGATTAATGGAAGTGAGTCCTTTCATGAGAGAGAAAGAGAGAGAAGAGACAACAGAGTTAAGATCCGTCATTGATCATTTACTTTATTGATCTCAGCTTAAACACTTAGAACTAATACATCGTTTTATGTAATTACAAAATTGCCACTGAAGTAAAATAACGAAGATACAACAAATACAAAGAAACAAAGTCAAAGTAGAACACAGTAAATAAACAATATAACAAATACAAACCAGTAAAATCTATTACTCCTTCTCAAGATAGACAATGAGGATTAACAACAACCATATTGGATAATTAAGGAGAACAATTGAGGAATTGGTAGAGCTTTAGTAAATAAATTTGCTAGTTGATGCTGAGATTGGATAAGAAGAAGCTTGATATGACCAACAACCTCTTTGTTCTGAATAAAATGGCAATCAAGATCGATGTGTTTGGTAAGTTCATGAAAGACAGGGTTGTTGGCAATGTGCATGGTAGCTTGATTGTCACAAAACAACAAAGCAAGAGATAGAATAGAAACGTGAAAATCCATCAAAATTTGATTAATCCAAGTAATCTCGCTGGTGATAGAAGCTAAAGCCTGATATTCAGCTTTAGCTGAGGATCAAGACACCGTGGTTTGCTTCTTAGACTTCTACAAGACTAAAGAATCATCGAGAAATACACAAAAACCAATAACTGAACAGGGTGTATCCAAGCATGAACCCTAATCTGCATCTGAGAATGTCCAAAGCTGTAAAGAAGAAGCTAAAAATGATAAACCCTGACCCAAAGTGGATTTAAGGTATTGTAACAAGTGATGGATTGCATCTAAATAAGGCTTGCGAGTATAAAAGATAAATTGACTAAGCTTATGAATTGTGAATGTGATATCAAGTCGAGAAATGGTAAAATAGACTAATCGACCAATAAGACGTTGATAGACTGATGGATCCTCAAGTAGCTTACCATCATGCATACTTAGTTTAAGATTGTGAACCGTAGGCAAATTAACAGGTTTACAACCAAGAAAACCAATATCTTCTAAGAGCTGTAGGGTGTAAAATCTTTGAGAAAGAAATATCTCATTCTTAGATTGAGCAATTTCAAGGCCAAGAAAATATCTCAATCTACAAAGATCCTTCATCTTAAATTGACTATGAAGAAAAGACTTGAGAGAGTCTATAACAGTTAAATTCAGACCAATAATGATGATATAATCCACATAAATGAGAAGAACCACAAAAGAATGACCATTGCCTTTGGTAAATAAAGAATAATCAGATTTAGACTGCTGAAAACCAAACTGAATAAGAGCCTGAGAAAATTTGACAAACCATTGTCGGGAAGATTGTTTCAAACCGTAGATGGATTTATTCAAACGACACACTAACTTCTCCCATTGAATAACATAAACTAAAGACTTATATCTATGAGGTAAATTTATATATATTTCCTCAAACAAATCCCATTTAAAAAGACATTATTGACATCTAATTGAACAAGGACCCATTGTTTCATAGCAGCTAAAGCAAGTAAAATTTTTACCGTAACAAGCTTTGCAGCAGGAGAATAGGTGTCGAAAAGTTCCAACCCCTTTTGTTGAGTATACCCCTTTGCCACTAAATAAGCCTTATGCCTCTCTATGGAACCATCAGTTTTATATTTAATTTTGTAAACTCACGTATAGCTAATGGTATGTTTATCGGGTGGAAGAGAGGTAATAGTCCAGGTATTATTCAAATGTATGGCATCCAGCTTAGCTGTCATGGCATCTCTTCAATGAGCAAATTGGACAACTTGATGATAGAATTGAGGCTCAAAATCAGAAGATACAATAAGATGGAAGGAACTATGAGCAGGAGAAAATTTGGAATAGGTGAGATAATGCGTCATTGATGACTCACTTTATTGATCTCAACTTAAATACTTAGAACTAATATATCATTCTATGTAATTATAAAATTGTCACTGAAGTAAAATAACGAAGATACAACAAATACAAAAAAACAAAGTCAAAGTAGAATACAGTAAACAAATAATACAACAAATATAAATCAGTAAAATCTATTAAGTACTTTACAAAGAATAAAGAGTGAACTTACAGATGCTGAACTTAAAAAATAAGAATGTAACCTGGCTTCACTTCAATCTTTAATTACATCCACAAAATCTTACAACAATAAAGATAATATATATAGTAAACTTAATTTTGTTCAAATAAATAATAAATAGCAGAACTTAATAATTAAGGTGGTGGGCTTAGTCTTAGTTATGCAAAGATGAAATTAAGAGAAAGAAAAGTGATGTCATGTGGGTGTGAGTTTTTAATTGTTGGGAGGCAATGTGTGGACGAAGAAGGCAATGCGTGGTATGGTACGGTGGCAGCAATAACTAGAATAGTTAGGCGGAGGAGGGAAAGCAAGAAAGCAAACGAGAGAGAGAGAGAGAGATCCTGTTCAATTATTGTTGCGATGTGTTGTGGGGCCCATCTGAGGTGTTTGCCAATAAATATTTATTTATTTTTAATTTTATTTAAATAGGAAGGATGGACGGACGGACGGATGGATGGACGGCTTTCCCTTTCCCCTGATTTGACCAAAATGGATCACCCACCATCTTGTATGTATCTAGCAATTAGCATCCACCTACCTCTCAATCATGTTGTGTTGTGCCATACATGTTAAATTTATTTATGTTTTGGAAACTTTAAATGCGACTTTTAATAATGTAATAATGCACAAATCCCAAACTTGTGCCATTACTTTTAATAATTAGCATCCACCTCTCAATCATAATATACAAACTTGTGCCACAATAACTCTTTAATTTTAATAAGTGAGTTTGCCACATTTTTTTTTCTTTATAGTCAAATACGTACAAATCCCAGAACTCAAATCCATGGGTTTTGCAACCAAACCCATCATCAGATTATTTTTTTTTTAATTTTTGTTTATTATTTTTGTTAAATTTAACTCAATTTATATTTATTTAATTTAATATAATTTAACTTTAATTAACATCATTTATAATGATAGTGTATGAGAAAAAAAGATAAATCAAGAGAAACTCTTAAGATATTTTTAAATTACATGAATCTCTATGAAAATGACTCAAATCACATGGGTCTTATGACAATTTTATCTTATAAATTGCTTTAATAAATATTTTTCTTCTTAACAAATATCTTACGTAATTTTGTATTAAGATTGTCTTTTCTCTATTGATCCTAATGATACTTTATTTCCTATAATAATTTAGTGTAAGTATTGTAAACTTTGTAATATAGTGAAGCTTTTTCATATTTTTTTTTAAGTTTAATACGACAATAACAACAGACATATGAATGATGTGTTATCGTGAGAAAAGGAACATATTTGACGCGGGGGGGGGGGAGAAAAGAGAATAAGAAGAAGAGGAGATTTTTAATGTAACTTAATGTTAATAAAAGTTAATGAAGAAGAGATTTTTTATTTTTGATAATCGTTCTTAATAGAAAGGATGTTGTCATATATTTTATTTTCAAACATCAACCTTAGTATTTTATTTTCAAACATAATTGGTGCAAGTATAAATATATTTTTAGGATAAATTACACTAGCAATTTTAAAGATTTGATAAAATTTAAAGAGCATCTCAATTTATAAAAAGACCGAATAGATTAATATGTCCTGAACTTATGGTCAATTTTTAATTTTATCAAATTTTGACCTTTACTTCAATTTGGTCATTAAATTTTTACTTTTGTTTCAATTTTATTCTCAATCCAATAAGTATGTGTCCCACCTTACGTGGCAATTGATGTGGCTTGATAATGCATGGACATGTTAGCAACTTGGGTAAATTAGGTAAGATCTGAGTTAGAACTATGGGTAAATTGGGTCGGGCTAGGTCGGATCTGAGCCAAGTCTAGCGTGCTTGAAATGGTTATAATTTTTTGAAACCCTGGGAACATTTTCGAAATTGTGATATGGGGATGGTGACAAGAGGCAACAGATTGGAGAAGGTGAAGAGAATCTTTCAGCAATTCAACGCCAATAAAAATGGTGGGTTGAATGGGGAGGAAATGACGGCTTTCATTGTCGCCATAAACCCTAGGGTCAAGTTCAGCGACAAGCAAATAAACGTGATTCTTGACAAGGTTTTCTGGACCTATGATGAGTTCATCGACAATGAAAAGGGGTTGACGTTCAATGGGCCGTTGCAGACCTATGATGATGGCACCAACGATGTGGATTGCGAATTTGATGTGCTAGGCCTCGAGCTGAAGGTTGACAATGTGTTGAAAGAAGCGTTGTCGTCCTCAATAGCGAATAAGAGGGAGGTGGAGCAACACAAGAAGTAACGGACAATAGCCTAGGAGCTGCACAATGTATCGTGTTCAACGATACGTGGAAGATTGTGGACAATTTAGAGATTTTTGTTCTGAAAACTTGAAGCCATACCAAATTTCTCAATCCCTATCAATCGCATTGAATTAATTTTCATCAAACCCAAAGCCAAAGCCCCATCAAACAACAAAACCAAAACCACTATTTATTCTTTCTTCCCACGTTGTTCGTCCTCACCAACCACAAACCACGTCATTGTCGCTGTTGCCATTACCATAGCCATGGCTCAGAAGAGAGAAAAAAGAGGTTGAGCTCAGGGTCCCTGATACCCTCGTTTACAACGCCAATCCTGTTCCCCCATTCTCTAAGCTCTCTAGCGTCGAAAACCTTCCCACTGCCTCCGGTAGTTCGCCGAGATCGCTGAATCTTACGGTGGATGCTACCTCAATATGTGTTGCCTCAGGAACTGATGATCTACCACAAAGATCGTCGAATCTGACGGCTTCTGCTTCTGCCTCTCCATCTCATCTTTTGCCAGAGAGATCATTAGATCTGGCTTTATCATCCCTGGTCTGACTCTTTGCCTCATCTTTTAATTTGAGAAATTTGGTATGACCCAAAAGCAATGTCATTTTGTTGACGTGTTCATTATTGAATATGTCAGCACGCCATATTAGTTGCCACGTAAGATGGAACATATATTTGCTGGATCAAGGATAAAATTAAAACAAAAGTAAAAGTTTGATGATCAAATTGAAACAAATGTCAAAATTAGATAAAATTAAAAATTGATCATAAATTCAAAATATATTAGTCTATTCGGCCTTATAGAAATTATAATCGCTTCTTAAAACTTAAAACTTATATTACCTAGGAAACCTTCCATTGAACAACCACATTTAAATTTTTTAAAAATGTTATGATTTCTCAAATTAAGTGGAGAATGCGTCCCCTATTTCACCAACCTCAAAGGATGTTGTTAGTTTAACTCTTTTATTAACTTTTTAACTCTCGAATCAACAGTCGAGCATTAATAAGCAATGCAATTCTTTCTTAGCCTCAAAATAAAGAAGGTATTTTCTCCAATACCATGTATGTATTGTGACATTTACTCTTACTCTTCATCAAAAATCATGATTTTTGAAGCTCTGCTGTGCTTTGATTTGGTTCCCATGAAACTGGGGAAAGCCAATGCCCGGAGACAAGGCATTGACGAGTCAACGTCAAAGGCGGACGGAAGACGCAAACAGGAAACTGGTGTCAAACGACGACGTCTCAGTCCAGTACTTGCCGTGCATCCATCCATCTCCCTCTCAATTAAATTCCTCCTTTTCGGGCATCCTGACGTTGCAGATGAAGATGAAGATGAAGATGATACGATAAGCAAGCAATAGCATTGTTTGTGGATGGCTGAGGGCGACTTGTCTTTGCCATCATGGACGCTGGCTGGCTGGCTGGCTGGCTGGATGGGCATGGTCCTAAATGCCTAATTAAAGCAGCTCAACAAAGTAGGACACCTTACATCAGACAGCTGGAGATCATTTCTTGTCCCAATCCTGCCGAGAATAAATTATTTTGTGCGATCCAAACATCACTTTTATTCAAATTTTAACCTCTCAAATTAATTGGTTATTATTATTACGTGTCAATAATGTATGTAGTTTGTAAATACATTGGGCACTAAACTTTTATACCATGTGATTCTTCGTACAAAAAAAATAATTTCTCGATGTCGGGACATAGTGTCAGCATCTCACTGGGCTGGCCTGATTCCAACGGCGAGGCGGGGTCTCTGTCGCCGAAGGTGGATTTGGATTTGGAGAGGACTTGGAAGGACAGTACGCAGGATGGCTCCGTTTCTGTCACGTCGGCGGCCCGCCCACCAATTATTCAGGCAATTTCGCCCCACATATGATGATGCATTTGCGTACGGATTTAGAGTCCAAAAGCAGATGATGATATTTATATGTATTGTATAGATCTTTCAGGTCCCGAAATTTTTTCATTTCAAGGTCTTGGGTTTAAAATTTTGAAGTATTTAATATGATAAAATAAAAGTATTTAAAAATCAATCAGTCTAGACTAATTTGGATTATCTTTTAACATTTTGTACTCCTATATGTAACAAGAGTGTAAAAATAACCATTATTATCTTAATAATAAGAATATAATAGTGAAGACTTAGTAAATATATTTTATTTTATTTTATTTTTAAATAGAGTGTATTTATTTTACTTTTACTTTTACTTTTAATGATATGTCACCGTCTAATAATATAAGCATCTAAGACAGAATCAGTATCTGAAAATTCCAATTCCAAAGCATCAGATTCCTACACTCTGCCTTTAATAGATGATGATTGAATTGAACTGCTTGTTATTCCATGAATTTATTTATATAAAAATTAAAAATTATTTCTAAAAATCATTTTATGTACTCAATTATGTTTTTTCCTTTTCACCATATGGAAATAATGTAGAAATAAATATACACATTGACAAATAAAGTGGTTTTGACTATTTAGAAATAAAAATAATTTTTTTTTCAAAAAAAATTAAAAATAAAACATCATTCATAGAGTATCTTAGCCCTCAATTTGTCAATGGAAAAAAAAATGAGAAAATCTATAAACCAAAAATTGAATCTAAAAGAAAATTACAATAATAGAAATCTCAAGAATATAATTAAATGATTCAAAAATAAAATATTAAAATATAGTAAAACTCCATGTGGCCAAAACTTCATTGACAAATGAAATGAAATTAGCGGGTAACTATTGAGATGAATACTACCCATTTTCATCCCTTTGAACCTCAAATCATATCCATTATTTCTCTTGACACGTCTGTGGATTTTCTCTGAACTGAACTGGGGATGCATGGAAATTGGAATAGATGCTACTCTTTGATCACATCACAAGATCATAAAAAGGTACAAGCTCCATGGAAATTGCGTTGTAATTTCACAAGAAATGGCATCGACAATGCCTCCCAAAATTGGCAGCAGCATCTTGGCTTGTATGGCAGAGAAAGAAACAACGAGGAGCCGACCATTTATTTAGAATTTTAAGGTAACCACAAATTTGGCTGGTTGTAACCTCAAACGTGCAGGCAAGATAGATTGCATATTTTCTTTTGACTTCAAAGGTCGCCAAATGTCTATTGTGTATGGAGGGAGAGTGATTCCAGCAAACAAAAACAAACAGAATCAGCATTTATTTAACAATCCCCAATAACAGAACGCATTAGATTCCTACAATTTGCTAAGTATTGTTTGGTCCCAATGTCACAGCTTTGACTTGGCGTAAACTGTACAAAAAATTATTAACAAGAATTTTACCCATCACATTATGTATTATACACATGGCCTTTTTATTTAAAGAAAATTAAAAAAAAAAATAAATCCTTGAGCTTGTGAATGTCATTATTGGAATAAGATCCAATAATAATATATTTAATCATTTAAATTATTATTTATATTTTTGAAACCACAATATTTTACTTGCATTCAACGAGTAAAAAGTAGTTGAAATTTCTAAAATTTATTTGCATCTTCAACTTTAAGCTGTAAAAATAATTAATTTGCAATTAAATAAAAACCCAGGAAATATGGCATTTTCCCACTCTTGACAAAGAGAGTGTTGTTGATTGGATATCTTTCAATCCTATTTATCAAGATAATGTTTGTTAATTAAGATATACACTAGAAAAAGGAGACATGAAAAATATTCTAGATAAAAATATTTTTTATTATATTTGTTAAATTTATTTGAAAAAAGTCATGTGACTTCTTATTTTAAACTTTTTAGATAAATTTATCTTTTTCTCTCATTTGGATAAGTTATTTGGGACCTTATAGATAAATTATTTTGATATAACATGATTTTACTTATTTTAACAAATGTTATGGTTATATTTGTTAAAATGAGTAATATAAAACTCTATCAAAATAATTTATCCGTAAAGTTCAAGATAAGTTATCTAAAGGGGAGAAATGATGAATTTATCTTGAAAGTTTAAGATAAGAAGTCATGTGACTTCTTTCCAAAAAATTTGACAAATACAATAAAAAATACTTTTGTTCGAAATACTTTTTATATTCTATATTTTTTAATCTATGTCTTGGTTAATAAATGTCATCTTAGTATATCTCCAAAATTACCAACTAATTACCAAAATTGCAAGCCTACCTTGTTGTAAGACCTATAGCTAGTCGTAAAACCTTAATTTTAGGATTTAAGGGGGCGTTTGGTGTAGGAGAAATTTTTAGATTCCTAAAAATATTAGGTTGAGAATGTAAGAAATATTAGATTAAAAATTTACATTCCCAATCTAAAAACTTCTCCCCTAATAAACACACCCTAAGTTTAGTTTGAGTTTACTACTAATATAAGATTATTTTTATCGGACCCTGCACACACGTACGCGTGATGGCAACTAATTTTCAGCAATTTAGTCGGCCTATGTTAGGCCCAATCGGCTTGACCTGCTAGATTTCTTGGTCCAAGCTAGTCGGCCTTCGTGAGTGACATTACAATATATTTGGTTTTTTTTTTATAAACTAAAATAAAACTATAGTTTAAAGACATTAAATTAGATCAGACCAAATCTAATGATTTATACTAAATTATGGACTTTTCTAAAAATGAAGAAAAAAAATTGATAAACTAATTGTACATCTATAAATTTGAACGTTAGGTTCGGACTGAAATTTTTGAATTTTGTTTTTTTTACTAAATTGATTTTTAAAATTTTTAAAATAATTACTACACCCCTCGTTTACTAGTGGTGTCAGGTAATTTAACAATACACCCCTCTATACTTTGAGCCTTTAGTTTGGATACTTTTAACATATTTGAACTTTTGACAATCAATCTTTAAACTTTTTTGAAATAATTATGATTTCTTCTATGTAAAACAACATTAATTGAATTAAAATTAAAACTCAAAATTCCAAAAACTGTAGGATCAAATTACCCTAAAGGAAAGAGGAGTTGGTAAATTGCTTTTAGATGATGATGAAGGCACTAGACTGGGGAAAGAGAAGAGAGCTTCCCGTGGATAATAAAGAATTAAAGAGTGGGTGTTAAAATTAGGCACGAGGTCTCATGGGCCAAGCGTTTTAAGAACAGGCACAATTGGGTTATCAGAGGATAAGGCTAAATTGTATTTGAGGTTGGGATTAACTTAATGCTGAATGGGCTGAAAGTAAAAGCCCAAGTCCAACTAAAAATCAACATTGACCCCAAGTTTGTTATTGAACCTGAGTTGGTAAGTTTAAAGGTCCAAAGTTCAAGAGAAAAGGACTGTGAAATCAACCCGAACCAGTTTGGGTCCGAAATTGTTTGAAAGGGTTAGGATGGGTCAAAACAAAAGGCCTCGTAAGGATAACAAAATTTCGATGTTATGGATCTAATAGGATTTCAAGCTATTTAGAGTAATTATATATGGAGCTAATTGTTTTTGAATGAAAGGGATGTAGACTAAGAAAAGAACCATAGATTTAAGTATAAGTTTCCATTTGTATATATATTTAGATAGTTTTTGTTAATCAAGATATAGATAAAAAAAAATAAAATATAAAAAATATCTCGAATAAAAGTGTTTGTCATTGTATTTGTTAAATATATCTTTCTCTTCTTTAGATAAATTATCTTAAACTTTATAAAAAAATTATTTTAATATAATTTTATCTTATTTATATTAACAAATACTTCAATAGATATATTTATATATTTGATAGTGAGCTAGGATGTCATATGCTGAAATGAGCCAGTCACAGTCAGGCCCATGAGATGAACTTAGAAAAAAACCTTAGTTAATTTGAATTTAAGATTAATAATTTCCATGAAATCTTTGAAAGTATATAAAATGATAAGAAACAGACGTTTCATGGCCATACAATTAAAAAGAGTACTCCTTCCTGCCAGATTTCCCTTTTAGCACACACTTCTTATCATACCCAAGTGAAAGTAAGTTGGATTAATGTGTTATATAATATGAAAAAAATTTATAAAATATATTTTTTGTGTTATATACCAAAGTTTTGTATTTTATAATACATCATTTATGTTTATGTTTATGTGATACAAAATATACAATTTTTACTTACGTATATAAAACACCCACATCATTATCTAACGTAGAATTTTGCCTTGTCTATTAGCCCTTGCACCACATATGTGTGAGGCCAACCAAGGCATGGCATTGTCACTTTCTACCTGTACTTAAGAACACCTGCTATTAGACATGGCCACGGTTCATGAACCGTCGATTCCGGTTCAAGAAATATTTGAACCTGAATCGAACCGCCCAAGGGCGGTTTGGGACGATTCGGTTTCGATTCCGGTTCGTGCCGGTTCGGTCAACGGTTTGGACCGGTTCGGTCAACGGTTTGAGCCGGTTCGGTCAACGATTCCGGTTCCGGTTCAAACCGAATTTTTTTAATTTTTTTTAAATATTGTTGTATTCAATTTTGGTCCTTGTTTCGTTGTTCGGTTCGGTTTGGTTTCGATTTTTAATTGTTAAATGTAATTGTAAATATAGATATTCTCAACCATATTTTTAATAAAAAACACTACTAAAAATTGAAGAAATATAAGTAATAATTTCATTAAAAATAATTAAAACAACTAAACAAGTATGTAATACAATACAAGTAATTAATTTTTACAAATGTGAAAAATAAAAAATAAAAAATAGAATTAGACTTAATTTCATTAAAAAATAATTACAACAAAAATGTAATACAAGTAATTAATTTTTACAAATGCGAAAAAAAATAAAAAATGGACTTGGATCCTACGCATCTTCATTAGAGTCGGAAGTCGCCGTTGTTGAACCATCATTAACCCATTCGTCAGATGATGATGAATGGATAAGTTCTTCTTGACGTCGCATGTTAGCTCTTTCCCAATCATCGAGGCAAACTTGAGCTTCCAATGATTCTGGAGCCAATCTTGATCTTCTTTCGTCCAAAATGTTGCCTCCACTACTGAATGTTTGTTCAACGGCTACAGTTGAAGCTGGAACTGCAAGAAGTTGACTTGCAATAATTGCAAGAGTTGGAAATGTCTCATTGTGCCTTTTCCACCACGCCAAAATTTCAAAATTTAAACCTGTATCATCATCAAACTCAAAAACTGTGGTTAGATAAGTTTCGAGCTCCGAATGTGAGCTCGATCTAGGTTTTTTCCTCCTTTGATCTAAAAATTTATGACCCCATTTCATTGGTTGGGAGGAAGAGGAATGCGAAGCCATTGATGGAAATGATTCTTCACTACTATGAGCAATAACATATGCTTCATATAATTGATTGCATAAAGTTCTAACCTTAGAAATTATAATATTCACATCAATTTCTTCATTATTTTCTAATCCTAACAACGAATAATAGTTAGACAAACACTCAATTAAACCATCAAATTTACACCTAGGATCAAATACCATAGTAACAAGAAAAATTTCAGGAATAAATTGATAATAACGTAACCATTTTTC
Source organism: Diospyros kaki (assembly GCA_036245055.1). Classification (NCBI taxonomy): domain Eukaryota; kingdom Viridiplantae; phylum Streptophyta; class Magnoliopsida; order Ericales; family Ebenaceae; genus Diospyros; species Diospyros kaki. The sequence goes on along the minus strand of BSEG01000001.1, from coordinate 42,569,397 downwards.
TCTCATTTCTAAAACAGCATGACAAATTTCTTCAACATTAACTCCTTCCATTAATACACCGGCCACATTCATTGCTTCTATTAAAAATTGATGTGAAGTTGGTTTATAAACACTACTAAGTGTATGAGTAGCATCATTAAAAATTCGTAAAATATTCAAAATTGAACTACAAACATTCCACATAGTTGGAAAAATAGGATATTGTGGAATATAATTTGCTGCAAAAGAACACAATAAATCTTTATATTCAAAAGATTGATTAAGTAATTTAAAAGTTGAGTTCCAACGAGTAGGAACATCTTTTGAAAAACGTTTTGGGGTTTGACCATTGGAGGTGCAAAAATGTGCCCATGCTTTTGCAGTTCGAGGGTGTACCCAAATATAAGAAATAACATTTCTAATTGGATCTAAATAAGAATTAAGTGACTTAATACCATCTTGAACACATAAATTTAAAACATGACATGCACATCTAACATGAAAAAATCTTCCACCAAAATTTGGTTGGCAAATTCTTTTCAATTCATTAATAGAAGCAGTATTAGCCGATGCATTATCAAAAGAAATTGAAAAAATTCTATTAACTAATCTATATTCTTGTAAAATTTGTTGAATTAATCTACAAATATTTTCAGCATTATGACTTTCATCAAAACATCGATACGCAAGAATTCTTTTTTATAAAACATAATTTTCATCAACCCAATGACAAGTAATACCCATATATGAATGAGTTTGCCAATGATCACTCCAAATATCACTACAAATAGAAACATTAATATTATTGTTTTGAAAATATGTTATCAATTCAATTTTTGAGTTTTTAAACAATTTTAACAAATTCCTTTTCAAAGTATTTCTAGGAATTGATTTAAAACTAGGATTAACAAAGTTTTGACAAAATCGAGTAAAACCTAATTTTTCACCAAAACTAAAAGATAAATGATCAATTGCTACCATTTCAGCTAAACCAGACCTACAATTAGCTTCATTATAATGAAATAATTGAGGAGAGTTTGAAGAGGTAGCAAACCCGGATATTTGTGTTTGATCGCGGCTCAATCCAACCTTGAGCGGGTTCTTTGTTTGCAAATGTCGGGCGAAAGTACCATATCCACCTCCTTGTTTGAATTTGTATACCTGATTACAATAATTACAAGATACATCAAATTTACCATCTCCTTTTGGTGTTTTCTTGAAATGAATATTAAAAATATCAGAAGTAGAAATTTTTCCACCTCCCTTTTGTTGAGTTGCACTCTCTTGTGTTTGAAAATTTTGAGTTTCAAACTCAACATTTTTAACATTTTCAAAATTTCTACCTTCACTTGCCATTTTTTTTGAAAAAAGTATGATAATAAAAAAATATAATAATGATAAAATAATATAGTAAAAAATTGACAAATATAATGAAAATATTAGTAATAATATAATATAATAACAAGTAATAAATAATTAACAATATAATTGAATAAATTGACAAATAACAAAATGAGAAGATTGAAGAAATTGAAATTGAAATATTAAATGAGAGACAAAATAGAGAGAATAATAGCTTAAGACTTGAGAGAGAGAGAGAGAGAAAGTGTGAAAAATGAGTGGGGGAGGGAGGGGTACATATAGATAGAAATTATAAGATTAAAAAAAAAAATAAGAGAATTTGGCTGCTACCCGTTGGCAGCAGCCAACGGTCCAAAATTGGACCGTTGGGGGGAGGGGGGGTGCGGTTTCGTGGAACCGCGGGGGGAGGGGGGAGGTGCGGTTCCGTGGAACCGCGGGGGGGGGGGGGGGCGGAACCGCCGGTTCCGGTTCCGATTCCGCGGAACCTCGAACCGAAACCGGACCGAATTTCGCCGGTTCGGTCCGGTTCTGGTTCGGCCGGTTCCGGGTCTGGTTCCGGCCGGTCCGGTTCCGGTTCGAACCGCCGGTCCGGTTCAATTTTGGCCATGTCTACCTGCTACTGCTAGGCTCCTCTGCTTCGTACCAAGTACCCACCAACCACCCACTCAAAAAATTAATTGCCCCTCAAAGCACCAAATATATAGCATTCACGATAGTACACTGTACACATGCCCATCGATTTTCATTCCCCTAGAATTAATTCATGGTATGTAATAATAATAATAATATGATACATTTTACAAAGTACTTCCCTATTATTTGTGCTTTGGACTGGCAGCAGATGGAGAGACACTCGATGTAACACCCAAGAAAATTTTTGAGGATAAAACGAAATTTGGTAAAGGGCAAAAATTGAAATTTTGAGAAAAACGAGACTTTAGGGCACACTATCACAGCTTTGGACGACCAAATTAGTCAGAGAGAGTACCTCGGACCCTAGATTGGCCAAGAAAATGGTATAGTATCGACAATCAATTAAAATTATGATTTTTAGTGGTGAAATAAAGAAGATTGGGAACAGTTTTCGGTACAACAAAAATACAGCTGCCCATTTAGGTCATATTACCGAATTGCTGTAAACGACGTCCAAAAAGTCAACGGAGAGTGTCGTGGAATAGTATTCGATGTGTAGAACAACCCTTAAGTAGTTTCGGGTTGAATTGAGTGGATTTAAGGTCAAATAAATCAGTTGGGCTAAAGTGTAATTTTTTAAAAATGCCCGAGAGAGGTCTAAATGGCAATTTTTTGAAATTTTCAAGGGTGAAATGAGAAATACTAACCTTGAGGGTCTTAGTGATAGTGTTAGAAAGATCAGGGGCTTGAGAAAAGGGGCCAAAATGCAAAAGAGAAATTTCAGGGGCCTAACTGCAATTTTCAAAAAAGCTGGCCGCGCATGGCAGATCTGGCCGCACGATTTGGCCGGAAAATCCGGTCATTTGGCCGTCAAGTCTTGTCAAGGAGTAGTCTAGGGTGTCCTAGGAGGCGTGGGGAAGAAGCATGGCCGGAAAATCGGCCACGTGAGGTCGTTTTTGGGCTATAAATAGCCGAGGGTTCGGCCGAGGAAGAAGCACCAAATCGAGCTCGTTCTCGAACGATTTTTGGAGAGTGGATAGAGGGCTTTTGGTCTCCAGGAGGTGAGGATCATTTTGGGAGCGGTTTGAGGCGTTTTGGTGAAGGTTTGAGGTTGTTTCGAAGGTGGCCGGAAAAGCCCTAGGCGGACCGCGACCGACACCTGCAACTCTATTTTTAATCGACTTTTCGAATTCCTTTTGGCATGGAATCGGTGGGGTTGAGATCGACTTGAAGAGGGATTTCGAACGACACTCGATTTGCAGCCATCGGAGCACCCGGCGACGGCCGGCTAGAGGTTGAAGAAGGTGGCGCGTGACTGCCACGCGCCTACAGATTTTGCCCAGCCACTCGCCCACGCGTGAGGGCGCGTGAGACGTCAGGTAATTTCAAATTTTTTTTAATTATTTTAAGAAAATTATTTTATTAATTATGGTGCAAGAAAATTTGAAAAATTGTTGGAGAAAATGGTCATTTTGCAATTTTCAAAGTGAAAAAGGCTTATGAAAAATAGGAAAAGGAATTAGAAAATCCTTAGAAAATTTTGGGAGATAGGAATTAATTATTTATGAATTTTTATGAAGAGAAATCAAGAAAAAATATTGAGTAGGTATTTATTAGAATTTTTGAAGAGAAATATAAAGAAAATAGGAGGAAATTATGGAAAATTGGAAAAATAGATATTGATGTGATTTTGAACAAATGTGATGGCTAAGGTATCGGTGAGACTCGAGGTTGAAGTACAAGAGCGTCAGGTGCGAGAATCAAGGCTGAGCACGCAAATCGAGGTAGGCGCGCAAATCGAGGTTGACCGCGCTTGACAGTTGGAAATCCGTCTAAAGGTGAGTGGTTCTTCCCGAAAGATTTCAAATCACATATGAATGGTTTTACTGTGAGTTGTTCTGCCGAAAGATTTCAAACAACATATGAATAGTTTTATTGTGAGTGTTCACTCCAAATGATTGTTTACATGTGCATTAAACGTTGATTTTAAGTATTGATCTAAATGACGCATGTATGAGTTTAATGATGCATGATTTTTCGACCATTGGCTTGTTTGTGTCGTTCATGTGGTATGTGGGTTGTTAACCTGTGACGAAGCCCAGAGTGATAGCACTCGAGATGCGTACCTGGATTAATGCTTGGTGACCACTTGGGACGGGACTGAGACGGACTTCACCCTACGGGACCCAAGTGGCGGGGCTGCGAGTGGACACCACCCTGGTTGTTGGCTCAAGTGGCGGAGCTGCGAGTGGACACCACCCCAGGATCATTTGAGCAGTAGCATTAATGCCGAGGTGACGTCGATTCCGGGGATAGTGCTGACGTGACACTCTTAGGGCTAGGGTTGTGTTTTGGAATGCTTGAGTGGGAGCGTAAAGCCTGACAATGACCGTGGGGTGATTCCTGGGTTCATGTGTCGAGGTTGTCCCTCTTAAGCAGGATCGGTTTGCCAATGGGTCGATTTGGTCGTGTCGCCTTAGAGAGATTGCGTTTTCCCCGGTTAGGGTTAAATGCGTTGCGATTCTCTTAGGCTGGTGCATGTTGAGATTTATCGATTTTGTGTACATGTTTCTGCATACATTCATGAAAACGTTTTTGAACTCTCACTTAGATGATTCAGCATCTAATTTGGACTATGTCCCTGGAATATTCAAACGTTCCAGGTGAAAGCAATGACGTCAAGGGAAGAGTGTCGTCGGGATGTAGCAGTTGGTTTTATCTATGTTTTCAAGATTCAGAGATTATGTAATGTATTTTCATGTGAAACATCGATTCGGTTATTGTAAAAGAAATTATCAGTGATATGTATATATATTTGAGGTTTCGATCTTGCTTCCGCTGATATGATTGATGATGCCTGTTTTAGTTTATTTATTAAATGTTGTTATACTAAGAAGGTACGATCGAGATTGTCGGAAAAACGGTTTTGATAGCTATTGAGGGATTTATGTGGTGTTTAATTTAAATTGTCTCAAAATTTCGAATTAACGCACGCTTAAGAGAAGTGAGGCGTTACACTCGAACTAACAGTTAAAAGAAATCCACAACTGATGTAGCGTTGACAAAAATGTCACATATATAAATATAATAAAATTTTAAAACAATGATAATATTAATTAATATGGTGTTTTTCAATATCAGTTTATTATGAAATAAAAAAAAAATCTTTATGATCGGTACTATTGTTTCATGCATAGGTGTACTAATTGATGCTCCACTGGCCACTGCAATATATATCATTTTAGTGAGATTTTTTTTTAATATAAATTTAAGTTAAAATTGATTAATTCCCCTTTGGGTAATCCTAGCTTTTTCCAGATTTATCGCAAGTACTTCCTTATTTGCGTAAGTATGAGATGCATTGTTTGACAGTATAGAAGTACAACGATACAATAACACAAGAGTTATACAATTTTTAAAGTGATAAACAAACAGGGTAATCACTCTTCTAACAACAACAACAACATCCTTATATAATTTTTATACCGAAAATACCACAAAAATCTAAAAATATACATTTAGAGTAACTTTATAAAATTCTCAATTTTACACTTTGTAACGAATTGGTTACTGTAATTTAAGTTTTGTTATAGTTTAGTTAATCTTTTTAAAATTTACATAAACTTTATATTCAAGTGATTAATTTTGATATTTATATTAATATATATCATGTTAATATTTTTTAATAAAATTTGACAAAAAAATCAAAAGAGGAAATGAATTGTAATATATATCAAAATTTAGTGATTATGATAAAAAAAAATTAAAATATGATGATCAATTTATTATGAGGTACAAAATTCAAAAACTGTGTAATTTACCGTATACATATATACTCAAAAATTTCACCATAGTCTTTAATAATGTTATCAAAATTGTGGCTTAGATAAAATAATAATATTGGTGAATTCCAAATCTCAAATGGTAATCTTGTGAGCCCCAATTAATCTTTTACTAAATCGAAAATGATATAATTTTTGGGGCGCCCAAGCTATATAAAATGGAATAAGTTCGACACGTTACCGTAATAATTCTAACTAAGCCATTTTATCTTTTTTCCAGGAAACCCATTAAGTCAAAAGCTAGGTTACAAAAAGAATGGAAGAAAATCATAGGGATAAGGCCACATGTAAGCTGCAAGAAGCTTCGGCTCTGCGCGCGACTGAAATTCTTTAATTAATGAATGATAATAATTAATTAAAGGTCTAGGGTTTAGAGGGTACAGTAGGGGTTGGTGTTGGTCTCGGCTTAATAGTTGTGCATGGCATCGATCATGTACGCAAAAGAATATAAAAACAAACAAACAAACAAAAGACCCGTAAATAGTGCAGACGATGTCGATATGTATGTTTCTCGATGCTATCCATCCAAACGTATGTGCCTAAATAAGCCCTTTGTTACAATAGTTTATGTTGAATTAATTGATTCTATGGAGTGGGTGGGGGTGGCGTGTTTAAATACGTTTTGGAAGGGAGCTAATTGTTTATTTTTTTTACAACTGTAAATTTATATATATATATTGTTTTTTTAAATATAAATTAAATAAATTTCAGATACATATAATAATAATAATTCGTAAATCATGCATATCAACTAAGTCATTCAGAGGTTGACAGATTTATACCACTGTAGAAGTTTGAAAATATCGTTTATTGATTCTTTGAATTTTGATCGAGTTTTTAATTTTTCTTAAATGTTTAAAACTTTAGAAGTTGAAACAAACAATCAAATGTAATTTTTACAATGTCCAAAACGATTTCAAAAAGTGGGGAAAAAAAATGTACCAAATGGTTTATTGAGTAGAGAGATTTAATGGTTTTTTTTTTTTTTTTTCATTTAATGATTAGGGTTTGAATCTCTATTAATAATTTACTAAAGTTAAATTAAAGCACGACCTTTTGGGTTATTTGCTTTCTCGTCATTAAAATTTCAAAGCTAACTCATTATTATTGCTCGACTCCTGCCCATGCCTGGCAAACGGGTCAATGGGTTCCTTGGTAGCCAATGGGCTTGTTGCTTGCAATTTTCTGGTTTTGGATTGCCCCCTTGCTTCTTTGCTTGGATGGGATTAGCCTTTCCTTTGTTGTTGTTGCCATTAGGCCTTTGATTTTAATGTAAGAAAAAAAAAAAAATTTAAGCTAGAGACCCAACAGTACTGACGCACAATCTCCTAGGCAACCCGGAAAAAGAAAATCTACAAGAAACAATATATAGCGACATTGCTTCAGGAAACAGACTGATACTTAATTTTCAATCTATGTTAGATTTTACCTGAGTTCACATGAGGCTTTTGCCTGTCATCATATGATCAAACTAAGGACTGAAAGCAAAGATCAGAAAAATAAGTTATATATATATTTCATTGAACTTCCTTAATGTTGCGACCACCATTGTTATTATCTGAGGGCACATTAATCCTAATGGAGCACTTCACTTTTGGTGGGTCACCAAGCCTCAGCTCAAGATCCAAGCTGTCTTCCTCGCATCCCTTTCTGAATCCAAGTCTCTCTTTTGAAGAAACAGCAGTGGTCTTATGTCTCTTGTTAGAAATTACCACATCACCGTCACCGTAGCCGTCGCTATCGTCGTCCTCGAACCCGCATGTTTTATTGTGAGAAATAGCCAAATTCGAGCCCATAGACAAATTGGTTTCAGCACAATCATGATGGCCCTGAACTGTAAAATAATGTCCTTGCCTTCCTTGAATCTTTCCAAATGCAGTTCTTGAATCCAGTCCACTTTGCAGCCTGGCTGCAGCGGCCTCATAATTATTTGACCCAGATGGTGTGCAAGTGTGAGTTAGCTGATCCTTTAGTTGTTCCTGAAAGCAAACGACATTGGAGAGAGAGAGAGAGAGGAATGAAGCAAATCAATTCTGAAAGGATCATCAATATATAAGGGGACATAGCTACGTTTTCTATGCCTAGCGTGAAGTGAAGTGGTAACAACATATTCAATCTTTATTCTACTATTTATTATATGGAGTCCGAATTTTATCTCTTCGGTCATTTTATCTATAGTTCTATATTTTGTAAGACGCGTTTAGCATTAATTAGGGTAAAGATTGGAATTCATGAAACAAACCAGGGATGCGTATGAAGCGCCGTCGTTGACCAGTGATACACAAGCATGGAGATTGTGGTTTTGGAGATGATGAAGAAGAAGCTTTTCATTCTGTGGGCTGACAGATTGCTTAAGCCTCGCTCTATCCCTCCTATGGATGTTCATGTGGCCTCCAAGAGCCTGAGCAGACCTAAATTCCTTTCTGCAAAAACTGCAAGAATAAGATCTGGGGGGCCACACGAACCCTCCCAGAGGCCCCGCAGCATCATCCGCGAAGGCCTGTTCTTCCCATGAGGCGTCGACCCGATTCATCGTCTCTTTCAAGATGAAAACCAACCAAGAAGCTGATGAGATTATTGCTCCATATATATATATATATATATATATGCTTAGAATGGGAGACACAGAGAGATAGAATATTAATTATAAAATGGAGGCAATTGAGAGAGATATATAGGCTTAGCTAGGGCATTATAGATTATAGGGGAACTAATATTAACTAGAGATCGATGGTATTAATTTTCTCTATGGGTTCAAATTGAATGCGAGAAAGGAACTAAAGAAGGAATCAAAGAGGAAGAGGAAGAATTATGTGCAGCTGAAAAGGTCTTGTTTTTGGTACTGGAAGACTGATGAGGCAATGGTGGTTGGCTGTGATTTGGCTTTTATGGTGAAATTACTCTGTTGTTTGTGGCCACCATATACATAGTCGTACGTTGTCATTACTAGAAAGGACATTACTTTTCTTTTGTGTCCTGCAACTATCTGCGCGTAGCTCATGCATATGCATAATCATGTACTGTTAAATATTTGTGATGTTGATGCTATCCAAATGGAAAAGAAAAAAAAAAAACATGTTCTAATTACATAAAATTCATATAAAATAGTGTTCTTTTCTCTATGCATGTTGACTGGTGCCCAAGTTGATGCACTCTTCATAGGTTTGGGTTAATCTAGCCAAAAAAAAAAAAAAAAAGTGATGTTGGTTGGCTCATATTGCTTGAGTTAAGGGACCCTATATTGTGGACTAATGGCAATGAGTTTCTCTTTAAGCCATTAATTATCTAAAAATTGGTAGATCCCATTTTTCTTGTACATATTGATTTTTATCCAAACTGTTGACTTTTTCAACCCTTCGTGCCACCTTGAATGATCATTTCACTCAATTTTTGAGATTTTTAAAGCTATTTAATATAACCATCTTTCATGCACAATGATCATTTCACACACACATTTGAAGTTTTTTGAGGAAACAAGTGTATTGTGTTGTGTGAAATAATTATTTGTCTTGCTAACATTTGATTCCCCTCAAGTTTCCTGCTTAATTTGTTATTGGGGTACGTTTTTAGATAGATATCCTGCACTATACATTTACTTTGGGGAATTGATTTCTTTCTTTTAATTTTCTTTGCTTTCCTTCTCCTGTCAGATTCTCTGGTTTTGTGGGCTCAATTATCATTGTTCTGTAATACTGCTAACTAAGTTGGTTGCTTCAATTATTTTATTTAAAAAAAGACGTTATTATGAACAGAACAAGAACAAGTTTTTAGTTTATTAAGGGAAAGTGTGATTTCAAATATGTGAATATCAGAAACATTATTCAAGTGACGTCGAAGCATATATATATATATATTTAATTTGGTCTGAGCAATTGAATGTTCCGATATTAATGCATGGTTGCCTCTGCTTAAACGCAAACAATTAATTAAAGATTTTTGGGATGACCCAATATCTCGATTCTTCATCATCAATCTTTCAACCCTCATATTTTTCTAAGTGTTAGGAAATAATTTCCTTCAAGATCACGCCAATTTAAAAGTCAAATCAAAGCATTTGAATCTCTCTCTCTCTCTCTCGCTCTCTCTCTCTCAAAATAATTTTCTCATCCTTTAATGAATTGGTGGTGTGTCGTACTCGTAGCAAAATGCATACACGGTTACCATGCCATCCTAACTAGTCGTTCTTAATTATGAACTGGCACTGGCAGGCCTCTTGCACAAGTTAGTCACCGGCCTTTTCTTGCTTAGAAAAAAAGCAAGTTTTTGAAACCCCCCCCCCCCCCCCCCCCCAAAAAAAAAAAGGCCCCAACAGGATACCTTTTAACTTTATAAAACAAAACGAAAGGAATATGACACATACATTTGTGCAAATATAGTGCATTATTGTAGGGTTATCAGGTAGCTTGGTGGTAAAACCAAACAATGAACTGCATGCCTGCTTTTAGCATTTTTGCAATAATAGCTAGCTTAGGTCCTTAGTTATAATGGATTTTTTATTTCTCAATAATTGAATTATTTATATATATATATTAAACTACATAATTTTACATGTGTTTTGCATAAACATTTTATTTATTTGTAAACATCGATCGATCATTCACCTATAAATTAAAAAATAGAGACGACTTGCATGAAATGATTCCTTTCCCCTCCAATGGCCCTAGCTAGAAACCCTAAATTCCAAAAGATTAGTTAATTTGATAATTAATTAAGATCATTGACTGGTGAAGGCAAGCCGTCTTGGTGAATTAATTAAGATACCATATAAATATACTATTTTAGATCGTCTTAATGAAAACTGATGGATTCTGCCTGTTATGTCTTTATTCTCAACTTGGTACATGATTAGTGGGCACTTGGCAGTTACATTTTTCAAATAATTAATCTTTGTGGACTCTCCCCTATATATCCCTGTCTCATCATGACTTCCATATTATGTCATAATCAAGTCCAATTATGAAAATAAATCTATATGTCGGCAGATTAATTTGTCGCTGTTAGATTAATAAAAAGTCTTAGCACTTTTTGTCACGTGCCATGACAAACAAAAACAATAGTATTTATTTATTACTAAACCATTTTTCATAACAAACTATATATATATATTCTGTTAAGAATCGTACAGGTTTTGATTAAGTATATTTCGTGCTTAGGTTAACCATGAGAATTTGTTGTTATTATCTATTAAATTAATGTGAATTCCGATAAATTTATTGAATAATAAATGATATGAAAAATATTTGTGTAAACTTATGCTCAAAACAATTTATTTCTTTTAAATAATTTATAATGGCCCCATGGCTTCTCGATCGCTGAATAACTCCAAAAGAACAAATTAGTTGTCTTGGGTTGATCTCAAAATCTTGCTCATGTATTAAAAGTCAAGATTTAGGTAAAATAATGGTAATATTAAAAATTATTATTATTATTATTATTCTGAAAACTAAAAACAACAAAAATAAAAATAAAAAAGGTAAATTGCACCCAAATCTCCTGTAATTTGAGTTATATAAGTTATTTGTACGTATATAAGAGTTCTCATGTGATGTAAAAATATATATTTTTAGACCATAAAAAATCTCTATCAATAAACTAAAAGAATTTGACCAAAAAATTAAAAGTCAAAACATAGCTAAGAAAGTCTTGTAATAGTAATACTCGTGCATGCATGCATGTTATCATCTGTGAAAGTAAACCAAAGATCTTTCGTTAGATAATGTACAAGAAAATGGCGCCGCATGGACCTCCGTGCCGTCACGTTTGCACTAACATTCAATGTGTCACTCATTCTACCTCCCTTGAAAAAATAAAACAAAATTAAAAACAATGATTAGGTAGCATTATTATATTTAGATGCTACGTACGTTGAGAAAATGTTTTTTTTTTTTTTGCATCCTGCAATAGATGTGATAATTGGAAGTTAAGTTTGGATGTGTATCTCTATATTTAAAGAGTGAAGTGACTCGTGACAGTGTATCCAATCCTATATATTAGGGTTGATCTAGTCCCACGCTAAGAAAAAAAAAAAAAAAAGTTACAGACTTTTTTGTATAAGATCCACAGTATCTGGACATGGAGATGAATTCCAGTTTTGATTCAAATCAAACGACTTAGATAGATCCCTGAACAGAAAGCGAGCCCATTTTGGGCTCCTTGAAGCCTGCCTTATGGGATGTCTGATTGACCCAACTTTTGTCATTTTTTTTTTCTTCGACTCTATTTTATCTTCTTCAAATAAATTTTGTGAAAAAAAAAAAAATAGTAACCAGTCCACTTCTTCGGGCTCCCACTTTAACCCATCTCAGTCTCTTCCCCCCAAATCTTTGTCTCCTATGTGGGTTATAATCGTATGAGTTCGTAGTTATGTGTTTGAAATTTTGGGTTACAATTTTCTCGTGTTACATTTCATATTCTTGGCCCAGGTTTTAAGCCTGTGTAAATTCCTTTTTATCTTTGGGCTTGATAGACGACTTTCTTTTCATTTAAATACTTTCGAGCCCATTTCACTCTTTAATTCATTTGGGCCCATGTAAGCCCAATAGATCCCTTTGGGCCATCGAGGCCTATTAAGCGTATTTTGGATTTGGCTACACACTTTTGGGCCTTCCAGGAAAAAACATTAAAAATAAAAAATAAAAATCACTTTTGGGCTGAATATTTATATAAGCTTAACTCTGGAAGATTCTTGACGCTTACCTTATTCGTGAATGATGAGATAAAAAAAAAACATATAAGTCAACAATTAAATTAAAAAAATATTCTAAAATTGGCCGCGACCATATCATATAGCATAACGACGGCATGGGGTATTTTGTCGAGGCATTCTCAAAATTTTTAAATGTATTATTAGTTTGTGTTATGGAAATGCTTTTTTTTTTTAATAATGAAAATTTGGTACAAAAACAAAAATATAGGATTAAAATATTATATGATATATAAATATCATATATAATTTAATTTATTATATAATACTAGAAGATACATTTGTTGTCACTTAACCATTGTGCTTAAAACAATTGTTAGCATCACCCTTTTACTCCCATTAGCTAAAGAAATGATTCAATTATATTTATCAACCAATAAAAATTTTTAAAAATTAAAACTAATATATAATAAATACATCTTATCTAATAAGAAAGTATATTTATATTTTCTTAGTACTTACTTCTGGAATAATCGTTAGCATTAACTTTTTATTTATTATTATATATGTAATGGAATTATTATATATATTTAATAGCAAACCTAATTAAATGAAACCGGAATGAGAAATGATTTTTGAATACTCAATTCTGATATTTTTAGTAATACTCATATATTAAAATATTATATATTTATATTAATAAAACATAAAATACAATACATTAATATATAAATATCATAAAAAGATCACAACAAGGGAATATATCTAAATAGCATTTTAAAACTGAAATAAACTCCAACCCAGTGGGGTTGAGCCGCGTGTTGGTTTAATAAAAATGTTTTAAATAGAAAATATCTAAATTTAAAAAATAATTAAGAACGGAAGAGTAAGTAAACAGTAAGCTATTTCTTAGTATGTAATAAATGTTTTAATAAAAAATTAGTGAATGAGATATGACACGATTATGGATATGGTACCGTACCATGCCAATAATGGTACAAAATTAACTAAAACTTGTAAATGTATGCATCAAAGTTCATCTTTTATTTTACTTCAATTTGAATACTTTCACACTAGCTTGTACTAACTACGTACTAGTCTCTGTGTTAGAGATTTTTCAGTATATATTGGGTGGGTATTTATGATTTTTAATTTTTTTATATTTAAAATTAAATGCATAACTTGCAAATAAAACTTCATTGTTTTTAATAATAAAAAAGAAACTTGGAAAGCAGAAGGTCCGTTTCAATTTTTTTTTTTTTTTTACAATCAACTATTATGTATTATTTGTTGTCTAGTTAGTGTATTGATTTTCACATTTTTGTATTTAACTTCCCTTTTTGAGTTGGAAAACAATAACCTGAATCCTATCATGTTGTTTGATTTTTTATGTCATTTGTTTAAAATGTTTTAAATCAAAAAGTACAAATAAATATTGATTGGCTTTTGTAGTAATTATGAAATATAAGTAATTTAACTACAAGAGTGAGTGAGAGCTTAACTTACTTAGGGAGCGTTTGTTAAAATGAGTAAGACAAAAGATATCAAGATAAATTTGAAATGCATTCCGAATCAAGATATAAAATGATTAAGATAAGGTTGGAAAATATTTCAATATTTTTATTAGAGTGTTTGTTAAATTTTTTTGAATCCACTAATAATTGTATTTTTTATTTTTATGTGTTTATTAATGTATATTATAAGCACTAAGATAAGAGTTTTTTTACCAAAATATCCCTATTACCAAATTTATGATTAAAATAGTATTTTATGATTCATATGAATTGTCAAAAAAATTAAAATTAAAAATAAAAATAATATTTTATTTTCTAAATTCATGTTCAAAAATAAATTTAAAAAGAGTTGAAAAGTATAAATAATTATTGTTAGAATTACAATAATTTCACCTAGATAACTAAAAATAGTCAAAACATATTTTCATAATAGGTAATAAAATATAAAATTAAATAAAATAATTTAAAAATTGGTGAAAAGAATTATATTAGTTAATAAAATATATATGTAGAGAGAGAAATTTAAATTTTAAAAATCAATGAAATGAATAATGCCATTTAAAATTTAAAAATTATCAAAACATATAACAATTTAAAAATGTATTAAATAATATTAATTATAAGATTTAAATAAATAAGTTTTTTTTAATAAATTTAAATATTTAAAATGCATTAAATGGCATTAACTATCTTATAAGAGGCATATAAGTAATTGAGGCTTATTTTGAAAGAGTCAGATAAATTTATCTTGAAAAGGGGAGATAGGAGGTCACGTGAAGACTTTTTCAAAAATTGTCAGATAAGCTTAACAAATACTAGAAAGATCAAACATCTGAAATATTTCTCATATATAACATTTTCTTGATTAACAAACACCCCTTTAATGTATTAGAAGCAACACAAAAATAGCTTTCAATTGTTATCATGCTAATTAATAACTGTTATTTCAATTTTGTGTTTAATTTTAAATATTTTCATTATCAAAATCTAAAATCGAACCCTGCATAACATTGTTAAAAACCAAGATGCATAAATTTAGAAAAGGTGTTAAGAACCAATATCCCCAAAAGTAGGATGTTTTCTAGGAAAAATGTTTTCTAGGAAAGGTGTTTTAGCTTTTGTGATTATGTTTTGTTTGCTTTATCTGTTTCATGTACATATGTAGCTATTGTCTTGTTCAAAGAAGCTACACAAAAATATATTCTTTCAAAAATTCTTACATGGTATTAGAGCATTATCGTTGTAATATCCTAAGGTGCCCATCTCTCTGCTAATTGTGTACACAACAACTTGCAACGCAGCTATCAGATCCACCACACTGATCGTCGCCAAGAACGTCGACCGCCATCTGCCACCACATTCAACCATGCCGCCCGTCGTCGCTGCACCCAGCCATCATCGCACCCAAGAGTGCCGCCCTTTGCCGCACCCAACCACACATACCGTTGTCGCCGTTGCTGCAAGCATCGCTGCTTTGCGCCGTCACTAGATCCATCATCAATCTGTTGCCAGCCACTGTGCACTCACCAGATCCGACTGCCGCCACTTGCTCACCAGATTTGTTGCCGACCACCGTTGAAGCTCCTCGTGCCGTCATCAGATCTTCTATTGCATCTAGTGTTGACCACTATTTAAGCTTCTCACGTCGTTCGATCTACCTCCGCCAGCCGTCATGTGCTCAACCAGAGTGGTCGACGTCGTCCACAACCCTCTTCCTGCTGTTGTCTCCAGATTCGACCGTCGATTCGCTGCCGCCACCGCCCAAGTCAACGCTTGCAGCTGCTGTTGTCGCTACCTAGCCTTGTGACTACTCCAATCAGACCTGATTTCAAGTCTGTTGTGTTCCCTTTAATTAATTTCCTAAAAAAAAAAAGAATCCAAATATCAAACCAGATCTGGTTTGATCCGATCCCTTCAGATCTGTTCAGTTCAAATCTAAACCATCCAACCAAATCCTACCTATCAGATTTTTTTTCTAGATCCACTCAGATCTATTTAGTTCATATCTAAACCATCCAACCAAATTCGACCCATCAAATTTTTCCAGATCATCTCAATTTCAAGCGTCAATTCCTTCCAACTTTCATGGCAAAGATTTATAAACCTTCCAAGATAACTATGTCATCTTCCAATATATACGATGATCCAAGCGCAAGCGACCTGTTTTATCTCCATCACTCTGATAAACTAGGATTAGTTCTTGTGCCTCAACCATTGACACAAAACAATTATCCGCTTTGGAGCTATGCCATGCTCATGGCTCTCATCACCAAGAATAAGAATGGTTTTATAGATGGATCCATCACGGAGCCCTCAATGACATCTACCAAATGGACTCGCTGCAACCTCATCATCAAAGGTCGGATTCTCAACACTATTTCTCCTAACATTGCTCAAAGTGTGATGTATAATGACAGTGCATTCAAGATCTGGCTGGAATTGAAATAGTATTTTTCTCATGCGAATAGTGTGCATCTTTTTCAAGTTGACTAAGAGATCCATGAATGCATTCAAGGGGACATGAGCATTAGTGATTATTATACCAAATTAAAGGGTTTGTGGGATGCACGTGATGCTTTAAGCCCTTTTCTATCTATTGATGGTGACGTGGCAAAACAATTGCAAGAATACCAATAAATGCAATGCATTATTCAATTCCTCATGAAGCTCAACTCAATTTATGCTGGAGTTAGAGGGCAGATATTACTCATGGATCCCTTGCCGCCCGTGAACAAGGTATTTTCCTTCATCATTCAAGATGAAAAACAACGAAATGTCTCTTTACAGGTAATTGGGAAAACCCCAAATGAATCTACTTTTGCTATAAAAAATGGACCACTACATTCCAACAGGAATTACTCACCAAGAAATCCACACCTCAAATGTGATCGTTGCAATCTTGTTGGGTATACCACTGTAACATGCTGCTAACACCTTCAGTGTGATCATTGTGGTTACAAAGGCCATTCCATTAATGTTTGTCGCAAGCTTAAGCGAGCAAATGCTCAAGGGGATCCGAAAAATCCCACAAACAGTTTTGCCAAAGCTCATCATGCAAATTTCAAATTCGATAAGACTGAAATAACTTTTTCCTCATACAGTCTCACTGCTGAACAATATCATGATCTCCTTGAACTCATTGCTCGAACAAAATCTGTTAGTGCTGCCAATCAAGTATCAACAGTGAGTAACCTTTCAAGTATCTCTCCTAACTCTCTCACATCTAATAAGGGCATTCGATGGATCTTTGACACGGGCGCCACTGTTCACATGGTTTGTTCCTCTTACTTCTTCACCAATAGTATACATGTCACCAATCGTTATGTTCATTTACCAAACTATACTTTTGCCCAAGTCACACATATAGAGACAATTCAATTTTCAAGTTCACTGGTTCTTTATAATGCGCTTTGTGTTCCTTCCTTCAAACTCAACTTAATATCTGTGGCCAAATTAACTCAAACCTCTTCATGTTATGCAACATTTACCAACAACCTTTGTTTCGTGCAGGACCAACATTCAGGGAAAACAATTGGGACAGGAATTGAGCAAACTGGACTCTACTACCTGGACGAGTCAAAGTCTGCTAAGTGTTGTGTTTTCGTTGCCGCCACCACTTCCATCAATCCTCGTTTTTGGCACCATCGTCTTGGTCATCCATCCAATAAAAATCTACAAGCCATTTTTTTATGTTCAGACTTTGTCAAAGCTAGTTTTGTCAATGATTGTTCTATTTGTCCACTTGCCAAACAAACCAGGCAACCTTTCTCTTTTAGTTTTATTAACACAAAATCTTGTTTTGAATTGATTCATGTTAACATTTGGGGTGGTTATCATGTCCCAACCTTACAAGGGGCCAAATACTTTCTCATTATCGTAGATGATTTTTCTCTATATGCATGGGCTTATCTCTTACTCAACAAGTCTGAAGCAAGAAATTGTTTACTTACCTTTATCAACCTTGTTGAAATCCAATTTGA
This sequence comes from Diospyros kaki, assembly GCA_036245055.1. Lineage (NCBI taxonomy): Eukaryota > Viridiplantae > Streptophyta > Magnoliopsida > Ericales > Ebenaceae > Diospyros > Diospyros kaki. The sequence goes on along the minus strand of BSEG01000001.1, from coordinate 42,551,444 downwards.
TTCTCGCATCAAAATCATTCGTGGTGATAATGGCCTTGAATTTGCCATTCCAAACACATATCATGCTAAAGGGATCATTCACCAAACTAGTTGTGTCTCCACCCCACAACAAAATGGTGTTGTTGAACGAAAACATAAGTATCTCTTCAATGTAGCTCGTGCCTTACTTTTTCAAGCCAATCTTCCCAAAACCTTTTGGGGTGATGCTATTCTCACCGCGACCTACCTAGTTAATCGTATCTCAACCCCTGTTCTTCATGGAAAAACACCATTTGAGGTAATATTCCATACACCACCCACTTATGATCATTTACGTGTTTTTGGTTGTCTTTGTTTTGCCTCTACTCACCACCACAAACTAAGAAAATTTAATGCTCGTTCTCTTCGTTGTATCTTTCTTGGTTACCCTTATGGCAACAAAGGTTACCGAGTATATGATTTAGCCACTAGAAAAATCTTTATTTCTCGAGATGTCTTTTTTCATGAACATATTTTCCCTTATACTTCCGCTACTCCTATCTCTACTTCACCAACACGCTTGACCCTTCTCGTCGCGGGCCCTACCAATCCAATTTTTCCCTCCACGGCGCATGCTAACCCAAATCCACTTGCTACGACACCTAGCTATCCAAACTCGCATATCACGACACCATCTTCACATGCCCCAACACCTTTAAAACAATCTAATTCCCACCCAAACTCACTCGACGGGATGCCAGCTTTGCCTCTACCATCCCTTCTGACCTAATCTTTTCTTTTGCATTATAGATTCTTGATTATGCGTCTTTCGAGTCTGCTTATGTGACATTTCCTGATGCCTCACATGCTTCTCCCCCACTTGACACCCAGCTTCGATGACCCACACAAGCACCTAGCTATCTTCAACAATACCATGTAGAAGCTTCCTTACATGCTTACTCCCTATCGTTGTCTCACTCGGTGTTGACTGCAGCCACAGGTATTCCTCATCCCTTATCTCATGTCCTTACTTATGATCACCTTTCTCCTGTCCATCATGGTTTCACCACTTCCATTTCAACAGTCAAAAAACCTACCTCCTTTACCCAGGTCGTCAAAGATCCTAAATGGCGTCTCGTTGTGACTAAAGAACTTCGTGTAACGCCCTGCTTTTTTGAGCGTTAAATAACTTAGAAATTTTGAAAATATTTTTTTTTAATATAAACCATTTTCCCGACGACCCCGTTTTACCTTCCCAGCATACCAAACAAGAATCAATAAGCTAAGACATGTAATCAACATAAATGCGGAAGTTTAAAAATTGAAACCTGATATGGTATATAACTGAATTCATTATAATCATGACATATAAATCTGTACCATTTTTTATCTTCAAATACATAAATTTCATGGAGACTCATCATCAAGAAATATCAACTAAATTCCTCAATTATACATGATCATCAATATAGTACAATCTTCTAACTATGACTAAGAACATGTTGTGAATGCTCACGAATGAGCATATACCCGAACAAGTCACCGAACCCATCTGCCACGCCATCAATTATCCTCTTGCCATAGCTACAAATCCTAATTAGAACGTTGAATGTTCCAGGGGCATAACCCATTAGAAGATGAAACTTCTAGTGAGGGTCCAAAACATATATATGGATGCATGATGCAATAATGTGAACAAATATTCGCTATAGTGTAACTTCCCTAGCCCATAAGCCCGGCACGGAATCCTAGGCAGAATCTTGGCACATTCGACAAGATAATTCTAACTTTATTTCATCAATTACCCTTGGAAAATTACGACTACGCTCTTAGCTTGACATCTCATTCCCATGTACAAATATCAATATGATAATAATATCGTGTCATGCAAATATCATGACTTTCCATGTAATATGATAAAATGAATCATATCTTTCATAAATATCATACATAATAAACAATCATATCATATAGGATAGGACAACTCACTTTTTGAGATAAACTCAATTTTTCTCGAAAAGCATATCGCCTCGATATGTGTGCTCGAGCTCGATTTTCGTGCTAACTTTCGAAAGTTGCACCAATCACTTTTTATCGAACACATAAATCATAAAAAGCATATTTAATCACTAAATATCTCAATATTCTAATTTCTTTTATTTTCTTCCATTTTGCCTTCTAAAAATCCCAACAAATACCCTTGACACTATTTTCTCAAATTTTTTTCCACAACAATTCATAATATCCAATAAACTTCAGAGGAAAATTATTGAACATACCATGATGTTGCGTTTTCACACAAAACGAGGTTAATCGGTGCAAAAATCGAGACATCGGGATGGCAACCACTAAAACTTTTTGCATAACCCTCCATAAATTATTTTTTCTCTGTTTTTTCATAGTTTTTTTCAAATTTTTTGGAGACTGCACGCGCCCCTACACGCTGGCACGTGGCTCTACGCGTGAAGGCCACGCGCCGGCCTTCTTGAAATGCCCTGCTCCCACTTACGGGTGTTACTCGTGAATAATCAGCTAACTATTCACTCGTTAAGGCAATAATGAAGAGATGGGCTATGTTTCAATGAGAAATGCCCTAGGTGGGAACTAGGCTTCACCCCTCCCTTCGCTCCACTTAAGAATTTGAGAAAAATATTAAAGACCTTGCGGAACTAAACCTAAAACCTTGGTAAAGTATCACCCTTCTCTCGCTCTTAACGAAGAGCCAAGGATGACCTTTCTCAGGACTCGACAAAAAACAAGCAAAACCATACTCGCTTTACTTAAATATGGCGCAAGACCTTAATTATTAGAAAATAAATTTTGGCCCAATTATTAACCCATTTTTCTCATTCTAAATTGCATTAGAAAATATTTGGGTTAAGCTATTTTGAAAAATTTAAACAATTTTTCCTTAACCAAATCTCCATTTATTTTTCTTTTTATCTATTCCAAAATACACCAAATTTCTAACCTTTAGAAAGTAAATTTTTGGGAATTCAAAACATCAAGTTTTCTCATCCATTTCCCAAAAATCAAAGGAAATACTCCTTTATTTTATTTTCCAAAATATAGGAATTTTTTTCCAAAATGCCTCAAATTTATCTTAATTTAATAAATATTTTGGAGGCTCAAACCCCCTTTTATTTATTTATAGAAACTTGATTTTATTTTAGAAATTTCATAATTAACTTAAATAAAAAAAAACAGTGTCACAGTGGCATCAGCGGCCTAGCCATGTCTGGCGCACGCGGGTCGCACAGGCCGCGCGCGCTTGCTGCGGGCCAGCCGCGCCTGCTGGTCTTTTTTTTTTTTTTTTAAATCCCTTGCATACCAGAATTTTAATTTACAAAAATTAAAACATAAACCCTCACATTCACCCCAACATAAGGTTATACAACCACGAGGTACTTACACAACATACAACAAATTGGGATGCATATTTAAGTTTAAAACTCCATCAAACTCTTAAACACCATTACAAATATGAAGGCTACACAACTAGTCTTCCATACTCATAGCCCTTACCTCTTCCAAGATGCCCTTTCCCTTTGAGCTTTCACCACTTACAAAAAGGTTCAAAATGACCTTATGAGTTATTGCTCAGTAAGGGTGCAATACAAAGCAAATGAGAGCATAAATAATCATGTAATGTGAGATGTAATGCAAATATGAATAGTCCTCCTAGCCTTCACAACCTTTCAAGATGGAGACTTCAACCAACCCTTTTTTCCCAACTCCTAGTTCTCCTTATGGCCAAAGGTCCACTAAAGCACACAAATGCATATATATTGCAAACACATGAAATTCATAACAAACATTTGCTAAACATGCAAGATCGCCACCCATGGGGTCATCCATTACCTTAACTCTTAGATGATTTTCAAATGTTTCCTTTCAAGTATTTATTGCTTCCAACAACCTAAAGAGAATTTCTTCATATATTAGAAGATTTCTAAGATTTAAAGATGAGAAGGATTAAGAAGACTTCTTATTTTCTTTTCTAAGAAAATCAAATAGAAGAATTTTACCTTCCTTTCTCTTCTCCTATTCTTCTTTTTCTTCTTCCTTCCTCTAATTGTACTCTTGGCCAAGAAATTTGGCCTTTTCTTCCTTCTTCCTCTTTATATTACCTTTCTTTTAGTTTTTCTTTAATTATTTTCATTCCAAGATTTAATCTAAACCCTTGGATTTTATTGGTTTAAGAGAATTTATCTCCACCATTTACTACAAGCACAATCCATGTGCTTAATAAATCTTTAATCTCATTATTTGATCACATAGGATTCAATCTCTACCCTTAAGAAGAAACACAATTCTTGACAAAAAAAAAAGTTTTAATCCTAGCCATAAATTTAAAATGGAGATTGAATCCCCACCCTTCAAAAAAACATAATCCATGTGCTTAAACATCTTAGACCTTGATTTCTACCCAAGAGTTATCCTAACAATCCATTTTAATCCCTTAAAAATTAATTTTAATTATATTGGCAATCCATGCCAATTTTGAAGACTCACTCATGGCCCTTGGATCAAGTCTTTTTCCAAGACCAATTCTCAACCATTGTATTTCTTGAATTTTCAATTTTCTCATCATTTATTTAAATGAGACTATTTTCATATACATCACTTTGAAAGACATATTTCACATGATTTTTTATTTATTTTAATAAGATTATTTTTCCATCATAATTGCATGTTAACTTTCCAATTTATTTTTCCTTTTACCTTATTTGCCATAATGATTACCCTCACAAAAGACTAAAGTGACTATTTTTCAATCCTTTTTGATTTACTTTAATCACTCATTTTTACTCAAAATATCCACCCACAAAATGATTCACACATCTTTTCTCCAAGAATTTGCCAAGTGTCAGCCATACATTTAATTTGGTAATTTCTTTTTTCTTTAATACCTTATCTCCTTAAATGAGAACTTACCAAGTGTCACTATTTGACACCCACTTGACCTCCAATTCTCAATCTTGGCCATTCAATATTTCTCTATGAATTAATCAAAATTAAATCATTCACATAGATTTTGTTTACACATTTTCACCCATAATTATTCTCTTTTAATGGGATAATATCCAAATTACCATATTGCCCTTCTAGAGACATCTCAAATTTATAAACTTCCATCAGCCAACCTAGGACAATTCTGGAACGTCACATACCCTTATTTTCATAATTTATTTAATTAAATTCACACTCACACTTAGGGTGTTACATCTCACCCTCCTTAGAAAGAATTTCGTCCTCGAAATTCACTTTCATTAATATACATGATAGGTACAACATGGATACACAAGATCACATTTCATTACATCGTCATCAAACAATTTAGGAAATTGTTGACTCATCTCTTCCTCCGGCTCTCATGTCGCTTCTTTATTAGAATGGTGATTCTACTGAACCTTTACTAAGGGAATCGTCTTACTTCTCCAAGTTGTCTCCCAATGATCCAGAATCTTTATTGGCTGCTTTGTATAAGTCAGGTTTCGATGAACCTCTACTTCATCTCTCGATACCTTCAATTTTGGATTTGCAATAAACTTTCGCAATTGGAATACGTAGAATACATCGTGCACTCCTGCTAAAGTCTCGAGTAAAACCAATCTATAAGCCAAGGGACCTATACGCTCAATGATTCGATATGACCCTAAATACCTTGTATTTAACTTTCCACATTTTTGATCTCTCATGGCTAGCCTTTGAGGCAATGCTCGGATGAATACCCTATCTCCCACTTGAAACTCTAAATCCCGAGATTGATGATCAGCATAATATTTTTTACGGTCTTGAGCGATCTTCATAGATCTCCTTACTACTTCAATTTTCTCGGAAGCTTGCTGTACCAAATTAGTCTTGACCAATCGCTTCTCTCCCACTTCAAGCCAACATAAGGGTGATTGGTATCGTCTCCCATACAAAGCCTCGTACGATGCCATGCCAATGCTGCTTTGGTAGCTATTATTATATGAAAGCTCTACCAAAGGTAGAAACTCATCCCAATTTCCCCCAAACTCCAAAACACATGCTCGAAGCATATCTTCCAAGATCTGATTCACCCATTCCGTTTGACCATCCGTCTAAGGGTGATACGCAGTGCTGAAATTCAATTTCTTTCCCATTTCCTCTTGCAATCAAACCCAAAATCTAGACAGGAATTTTGAATCTCTGTCTAACACAATGCTAATCGGGGTTCCGTGCAATCGCACGATCTCCTGGACATAAATCCGTGACAGTTTTTAAGCACCCTGAAAATCGTTCCGAATTTCATTTCTTTTGATACTATAAATCATGCCTCGAAATACTCATCACGACCATATCATTTTTCTTCGGCATCTCAGCTCTAGAGCACTCCCTGCAATCTATTCGGTCATTCATACGGTAATAAATTATCCTTATACCCTCAATTTATCTAAAAATTTCCTTTTTACCCCAAGATAAATTACTTTTGAGTCCTTTAGAATTTCTCGGGTATTACACTTCGTGCTCTCCATGATAATGACACTTGGTCTCTCCAACTTTTGCCTCCAAACAAGAAACCCGTGGGTTGCAAATGGGTTCACAAGATCAAATTAATCCTGATGGCATTGTTGAGCGCTATAAAGCATGCTTGGTTACAAAAGGTTATAGTTAGATTAAAGGTTTTGATTATCGTGAGACTTTTGCCCTCGTTGCCAAGCTTGTTGCCGTTTGCTTACTCCTTGTTGTTACGTCTTCCATGAATTGGCACCTCCAACAATTAGACGTCAATAATGCCCATGGAGATCTAGAGGAAGATGTCTACATGTCACTTCTTCCTGGTTTCGGATGAAATGGCGAGACTCGAGTATGCAAGCTTCACAAATCTTTGTATGGGCTTTAGCAAGCTTCCCGTCAGTGGCTCATCAAACTATCCGAAGTCATCATCCTTGTGGACTTCATACAATCTAAATCAGATCACTCTTTATTCGTCCGACACCATGGTACTTCCTTTACTTTTCTCTTTGTTTATGTGGATAACATCATTCTGGCAGACAATAATTGTAATACCCGAGAAATTCTAAAGGACTCAAGAGTAATTTACCTTGGGGTAAAAATAGAATTTAAAGATAAATTGGGGGTAAAACGGTAATTTATTACCGTACAGATGATTGAATCGACTGCCAGGAGTACCCTGGAGCCGAGATGCCAAAGGAAAATGATATGGTATTAATGAGCACCCCGAGATAAGATTTATGGTGTCAAAAGAAATGAGAATGGGAACGGTTTTCGGTACAGCTAAAAAGGCAGCTGCCAAATAGGCTGCAATACCGAATTGTCATAGACGACTTTTCAGAAGTCAACGGAAGCTTGAGGGAGGTTTAGTTTTTCATAAGGAACAACCCTTCAGAGGTTTCAGGAAGAAACGAATGGGTTTAAGGCCAAAACGAAGATTCGGGCCTAAGTGCAGTTTCTAAAAATTGCTAGAGGGAGGCCGAAACAAGGTTGTTTTGTGATCTTCGAAGGTCAAAATGATGTTTTAGGACTTTTTGGACCTAAATGCAATATTGAAAAGTTGAGGGGTTAAGTGAAAAGGGCCAAAGTGACAAACCCGAAACTGGAGGGGCCAAAGTGCAATTAAGCAAAAGTTTGGCCAATCACCACCAAGTCTCCGGTCGTCGATTTCGGCCGATCAAACCACGGGGTTGCACGAGGCTTGGTCGGGAGACCAACTTTAGTAAAGGGCTTGGTCGGAGAAAGCAATTGTGGTGGCCGCAAATCGAGAAAAACCGACCGAATTTTCGGTCGTTCTTGGCCGCACCTGCAACTTGGTTTCTTGGTCGGATGAGGCTCGATCCAGGCCGATCTAAGGGAGGTTTAACCTCTATGAGTGATGGGCAAGGCGGCCAAGGGGTTTTGGTTGCTCGAAATAGCCTATAAATAGGCGTTCAAAGATGGCCGAAACTTAGGGTTATTTTGAGCTTCAAATCGACCCACTTATCGAATGAATTGGCATTCCATTTTAAGGGGCTTTTGTTGCCCATGTATCAAGCTTCATTTCTGCCAAATTTGAGCCATTTTGGTTGAAAGTTGAGGGAGATCCGAAGCTTCGTCGGAAAAAACGAGATTCGCCGGAAAATCGGATTTAGCAGTCAAAAAATGGCTCCAATCGTCCAATTTGAAGCCATAGTCTTGTAGAGGATGAAGAGAGGAAGCCATAGGTTCAAACGGGAGGTCAAACGGAGGTCGGATGAAGAAGTTATGGCGATTAAACGGAAGGCAGCGCAACCAGTCCGGCGAGCTGAAGGAAGAAGACGACCGGCGCGTGGGCCACACGCGCCAGCTGGGCCCCGCGAGTGGGCGCGCGTGAGACATCTTCTGAGGGCGCGTGGGGATGGGAAAAAAATCAGGAAAAATGATGGAAAATCGAGAAAAATGTTTTATGGAGGTTTGTGCAAAAAGATCTGAAGTTGGGATTCCCGATGTCTCGGTTTTAGAGCCAAAGTGCCTCGTTTTGCGTGAAAACGCAATATCCGGGTAAGTTCAGTATTTTTCCTTGAAAGTGCATAGCATATAATGAATTGTTGTGAAGATAGATTTGAGGAAATAGTCTCTATGGATTTATTAAGATTTTTAGAAGGAAAAATGAAGGAAAATGAAAGGAAATAGGAAATAAATGAAATATTGAGGATATTTAGTGATTAAATGTTATTTTATGATTGAGGAGATCGAGATGATAAGATTGGTGCAACTTTTGAGGGTTGGCACGAGAATCGAGGCGGGGCACGCATATCGAGGCGATGCACGCTTTTCGAGATATCTTTGTCTTTGGGCAAAGGTGAGTGGTATTCTCACAAGAAGTTATATTCATGATATATTTGTTGTATATGCATGTTATTATGATTGCAATATTCATTTGTCATATTGCATTGAAAGTCGTGATATTTCCATTGCACGATATTATTGTCATATTGAAACTTGTGCATGGGGATGGGATGATACCCTCAGAGTGTAGCCGTAATTCCCCTAGGGCGTTGAGGGAATAACGTTAGGCCTATCCCGTAGACGTTCGGGATTTGCCTAGGATTCCTAGCCGGGTTGGGGATACCTGGGAAGTTACATTATGGGTATATGTGTTGTTCATGTATTTGCATCATGCATCATATATATGTTTTTGGACCCTCACTAGAAGTTTCATCTTCTAATGGGTTATACCCCTGGAACATTCAACGTTCCAGTTGAGACTTGCAGTTAGCAAGGAGCAGGTTGAGATATGACGGCACGTGATGGCGTGGCCGATGGATTCAGCAGGAGATTTCCAGTATTTAATTTATTGAGAAATGTATCTGATGTATGCTCGAGGTTTCATATGATTTGTACTTAGGGTGTTAGATGTTATCTCGGGAGACGTGTATCAATGTATTTTTATATTTGAAGATATCATGGTAATATATGGTACGAATTCTTGTATTGTTTTTAAATATAGTGAATTCAAGTATGTACCGTATCAGGTTTCGATTATTGCTTCCGCATTGTTAATGATTTGCTGGGGTTTCCCTTTGAAATACGGCATTTGATGTATGAGGAAAGGGATTATGTATGTATTTGATGGACCCCAGCATAGTGGCACGCCCTCCGACGGGGCGGGGTGTTACAGTTGGTATCAGAGCGAATTTTTGGAAAATAAGTTCGATGAAGGAGTCTTAAGTGACTAGGATGTAGATGATATTAGAGCGAACCTAAGGAAAAGGGTCGCGTGTGGCTAGATAAGCAAAGCCACCGTAAGATTTGGGTATTGACGGTTACTGGATAAGTGCGTTGTAGTGGAAGTGCATGTCTAGGCTAGTTCTGGCTAAGGAAAGACTTGGTACTTAAGTGCGTCCATTGTGACCCACCACTCTTTCCTGGGAACTTACCTGGTGCACTCTTCACGACAGACACTATTTCAGTAGACGACTACTATTCTCGGTGAATAGTAGAATGCCTGATAGAAGCTAGTATTGGAAGAATGATCCAGCTATTGGAATAAGGATCTGATGGTATGATTGGAAAGTAAGGATGACTCGATAACCATGATCCGAGAGATTTTGGAGACTATTGATTTGAGGACGTTAGTCAAAATCATTGTAAGGAAAGATTGGATAACAGGTAGTTATCGAGGATGATCGGATTAGGAATGAATAGTCTGATGTGTCAGACCTAGCTGAAGAGTTAAGATCAAAGGATAAGGATTTTCGAGGATCTTTTAGTATCTCAGAAATAAGATATGGGATCCCACGGACTGGGACAAACGAGAGGCCGAGAATGGCCAAATGATGGCGCACGAGTGCGTCAATTGATGAGGCGGAAGTGGTGCAACTGACGAGACTCGCAGAGACGGGATAAGGGAACCCTGGCAGGGTGACAGGACTATTGGTCGGTGTTCGCAGTGACAGATCTGGATCTAGGGACCTAGCAGAAGGCTTGTGATGAGCTTACGATCAACGTACCGGGGAAGCTAGTTAGCTGTCTCGCGGTATGAGTCGAGGACTCAGGATCTAAGTTGTTTAGTGTACTGCCGAGGAGATGATCAGATGCTGAATATCTGGGGCAACACAGTAGGGTCTGTACCTTGTAGGGGAGATCTAAGTCCCAATGGGTGCGAGGTGTGCCACTAGCTATGATCGATCGAGGCCGGAAGCCTCAGGAATCGAATTGAAATGGATTAAATATGGACTGTGTGTCCTATTTAAATATTGCAATGAGATCATGAGATGGTCATGTTGGGTGGCTGAAAGGAAAGCTACCTAACGTATGAAATGGAAAAGGAAAGATGCATGCTCGTGAGCCGTGTAGGCGCTACCTATGAGGTGATGGAAATCACCAGGCCATGATGAGGGCCTAGAAAGAAGGTTCTTACAGAAGGAGTTAGACTCTGGGCAACGACGACGAATGATAGTTCTTAGAGGACTACGACGAGACCGTGCAGTTTTCACCCAAAATGCACCCGAGTTAGGGTTGACGTATGACGTAGGAGTAAGCCTACCATATGATGGGGGTGATGATGACAGCTGTGTGCTGGCTGACGGAAAGAGTAGTGCCTAGGAAGAACTAATTTAATGGTCGTGTGCCGATAGTCAACTGGATCTGAAGAACGAAAGGCGAGAGTCAGTTGATTCTCGGTAAATGAGATTTCAGGTAGTGGAGCATGACCGATCCAAAGGCTTGACCGATGAAAAGAAAAATGGTAGTCTCAACACAAGGTAGAGTTCGGTGACTAAAAAGGAAAGATGTGCTTGAAGGTCGTATCGACCGTAGATGAATGATAAGGAGACCTAGTCAACAGAGGTTGTGACTACGTTTCAGTGAGCCAAGTGAACCTGCAGAATCAGGTAAAGTGGTCGGTAGTCAATCCGACGAAGAGAGCTTAAGGGCACCATGACAAATGATGGATAGAAAGCCATGAAGGCAAAGGAATCAAATTCTTGGAAGATAAATGGAACCAGATATCGTGATCTGATTCAGGATTTCCGAGGATTGATCGGTTTGAGATTTTTGAGGAATTTCTTAAAGAAATGATTGAGGATCTAGAGGTTCGTAATAGAACTTTAGAGTTTTCAAAGGAAGAAATCCAGTAAGGATGAGAGTATTGTAGGTGACATAAGTACCTGCCTACTCTAGCTGGTAGTAAGGTTATGATTGTCGTCTTAAAGATTGTGCAAATCTTGGACGTGATTGAGAGGATCAAATGATGGCAGATGTGCTAAGACGTTAGGTCGCAGTAAGAGAAACTGCAGGGCCAAATTGATTGAGGATTCGATATTTTCAATTTGAGAGATTGGAACTTTCGTATAACTAGACAGTTGGTCTAAGTAGCCTTAACGGGCAAATTGAGGGATGTATCGCTGAGTGATATCAGCAAGTTATGGAAATAAGAAGCCTGTCGAGATATGGTACGGGCATTTGCGGTCAGGGAAAGCCGTAAGAAGAATTGGAAGATGACAGGATATATTCTCGGAAGATTTAAGGGGATTATTTCTAAATGATGATTGTCAATGATAACTTGAGGTTATAGGATGATTAGCCGTGTACGGCTTGATTGAGGATGTAAATTATCAGACTTTGAAAGAGGTGATAAAATAGAAATGATATCTTGTACCTCGAATTTGATGAATGATGAAACAGCCGCAAGAGGCTGGGATTTTTATGATTGATATGTGATCGAGGTTAAGATAAGGATATAAGGTATTCTGAAATCGATGTTTCGATGATAAGGATATTGAGATGATGATCTCGGAATTGATGATTTGACCAATTTACCGTTCGCATTGAAGTCGCGTTGGTAATTGTGTCTATTGATGATAAATGGTGTACTCCTTGGATAGGAAGACACATGAGGAACGTTAAGGATCTTAGAATTAATGATATGATGGTTTACTCCTCGGATAGAGAGATGCATGAGGAACGTTGAGGATAATGTTAAGAAACATCACGATAGATGTTATGAATGAAATTGGCTTGCTAGGTAGTAAGCAGATCATGAAAGAATTGATGAGAGCATGAGGCTCTATGATGGTAAACGTGAAATCAGATTTGATTATCATAAGCACCATAAGGATCAGAAGTTTCTGAAATGTAAGATGTCCTGATAGATTTCGGGAGACGAGCCAAGAGTTTCGAATAGATGATGGTTCGAGGAAAGGTTGGAAACCTAAGAGAATGTAACTCTGAATAGGATCAAGAATCCGTAAGATTTGGAGATTTAGGCTGGTATTGAAAAGTATCGGAAGTGACGGGAGTCGGGTCAATTACAACTCTCGGAGACGGGACAAGGAGGCTCTAGAAAGACAATAGCGTCATGGGTGTGTGGCCTGTAACAGCGGATCTGAGCCCAAGGACCAAGGTATGAAGGCTAGTAATGAGCTTACGATCAACGTACCGGGGAAGCTAGTTAGCTGTCTCGCGGTATGAGTCAGGTGACTCAGGGTCTAAGTTGCTTAGCGTACTGCCAAGGAGACGGTCAGATTCCAAAGTTTAGGTACCACCATGACTGTTATGGTTTGACTAAGATCCAAGTTCCAATGGACCGGAGCGTTGTGATAGGATCCCTACCTGTCTATGAAATGATGGAAAGTTTTTGAGGTTGACAAGCTGTCATCAGGAGTTCGAGAGGGAACACTCTGAAATAGTTGTGTCCATGATAGGACTCGTGAAAGAGTCGAATGAGAATGAACTGCCGGGGGCAGTAGAGCTTATGATAGCTCCAAAGGATCGGGTTGCATGATAGTGCAACAGAACTGAATGATGGCGTGTGGATCATGCCAAGGCACAAAATAAAAGGACTACCCGATGTATGACTTGGAACTGGCAAGTGTGGTGTGCTCTCAAAGTTATGGAGACACTACCAAAATGATGGGGCATTGATGTGCTCAAGAACCACGAGGAGCCTGAGTATGAGTTCTCGCAGAAGGAGCTGAACGAGAGGTAGCAACGGTGATGGAGTTCCTTAAGGACTACGACTGCACTACCTCGTATCACCAGGCGCGTGGCAGAGAGGTGCTCAACGCAGGACCTGGTGGATAGCTGTGAGTGTCAGATGAAGTTGGAGGCTTGTTAGCCTGCTAACTAAGATGGTAGTGCCGAAAGGATCGTCTATTTTTTTATGGCTAGCCTGGTTGTTTAGCTGGATCTGGTGAATAAGATACGAAGGCAAGGGTGGTTGACAAGTGTTCTTGTCTATGATTGATGATATGGCCACTCCAAGAGTTATGATTTTTGAAATGCGAGAGCGCATTCTCAAAAGTTTCCAGGGTAGGAAATGCGTGCTCAGAATGATGAAAGATGTATGGTTGTCTGATAAAAGCCACAAGAGGAAATGATGTGAATGACACGGTATGCTTGTAAGCATTGCTCGTGTAAGGAATGCAAACCAAGAGGTGTTTGCCAAAGGATCAAATAGATATTTGATTTGAGGTGTTTAGGTAACAAGCTATGTTACGTCTTAGTTACCTGACTGTCAGATGAAAATTTCGAGGACGAAATTTCTTTAAGGAGGGGTGAATGTAATACCCGAGAAATTCTAAAGGACTCAAGAGTAATTTACCTTGGGGTAAAAATAGAATTTAAAGATAAATTGGGGGTAAAACGGTAATTTATTACCGTACAGATGATTGAATCGACTGCCAGGAGTACCCTGGAGCCGAGATGCCAAAGGAAAATGATATGGTATTAATGAGCACCCCGAGATAAGATTTATGGTGTCAAAAGAAATGAGAATGGGAACGGTTTTCGGTACAGCTAAAAAGGCAGCTGCCAAATAGGCTGCAATACCGAATTGTCATAGACGACTTTTCAGAAGTCAACGGAAGCTTGAGGGAGGTTTAGTTTTTCATAAGGAACAACCCTTCAGAGGTTTCAGGAAGAAACGAATGGGTTTAAGGCCAAAACGAAGATTCGGGCCTAAGTGCAGTTTCTAAAAATTGCTAGAGGGAGGCCGAAACAAGGTTGTTTTGTGATCTTCGAAGGTCAAAATGATGTTTTAGGACTTTTTGGACCTAAATGCAATATTGAAAAGTTGAGGGGTTAAGTGAAAAGGGCCAAAGTGACAAACCCGAAACTGGAGGGGCCAAAGTGCAATTAAGCAAAAGTTTGGCCAATCACCACCAAGTCTCCGGTCGTCGATTTCGGCCGATCAAACCACGGGGTTGCACGAGGCTTGGTCGGGAGACCAACTTTAGTAAAGGGCTTGGTCGGAGAAAGCAATTGTGGTGGCCGCAAATCGAGAAAAACCGACCGAATTTTCGGTCGTTCTTGGCCGCACCTGCAACTTGGTTTCTTGGTCGGATGAGGCTCGATCCAGGCCGATCTAAGGGAGGTTTAACCTCTATGAGTGATGGGCAAGGCGGCCAAGGGGTTTTGGTTGCTCGAAATAGCCTATAAATAGGCGTTCAAAGATGGCCGAAACTTAGGGTTATTTTGAGCTTCAAATCGACCCACTTATCGAATGAATTGGCATTCCATTTTAAGGGGCTTTTGTTGCCCATGTATCAAGCTTCATTTCTGCCAAATTTGAGCCATTTTGGTTGAAAGTTGAGGGAGATCCGAAGCTTCGTCGGAAAAAACGAGATTCGCCGGAAAATCGGATTTAGCAGTCAAAAAATGGCTCCAATCGTCCAATTTGAAGCCATAGTCTTGTAGAGGATGAAGAGAGGAAGCCATAGGTTCAAACGGGAGGTCAAACGGAGGTCGGATGAAGAAGTTATGGCGATTAAACGGAAGGCAGCGCAACCAGTCCGGCGAGCTGAAGGAAGAAGACGACCGGCGCGTGGGCCACACGCGCCAGCTGGGCCCCGCGAGTGGGCGCGCGTGAGACATCTTCTGAGGGCGCGTGGGGATGGGAAAAAAATCAGGAAAAATGATGGAAAATCGAGAAAAATGTTTTATGGAGGTTTGTGCAAAAAGATCTGAAGTTGGGATTCCCGATGTCTCGGTTTTAGAGCCAAAGTGCCTCGTTTTGCGTGAAAACGCAATATCCGGGTAAGTTCAGTATTTTTCCTTGAAAGTGCATAGCATATAATGAATTGTTGTGAAGATAGATTTGAGGAAATAGTCTCTATGGATTTATTAAGATTTTTAGAAGGAAAAATGAAGGAAAATGAAAGGAAATAGGAAATAAATGAAATATTGAGGATATTTAGTGATTAAATGTTATTTTATGATTGAGGAGATCGAGATGATAAGATTGGTGCAACTTTTGAGGGTTGGCACGAGAATCGAGGCGGGGCACGCATATCGAGGCGATGCACGCTTTTCGAGATATCTTTGTCTTTGGGCAAAGGTGAGTGGTATTCTCACAAGAAGTTATATTCATGATATATTTGTTGTATATGCATGTTATTATGATTGCAATATTCATTTGTCATATTGCATTGAAAGTCGTGATATTTCCATTGCACGATATTATTGTCATATTGAAACTTGTGCATGGGGATGGGATGATACCCTCAGAGTGTAGCCGTAATTCCCCTAGGGCGTTGAGGGAATAACGTTAGGCCTATCCCGTAGACGTTCGGGATTTGCCTAGGATTCCTAGCCGGGTTGGGGATACCTGGGAAGTTACATTATGGGTATATGTGTTGTTCATGTATTTGCATCATGCATCATATATATGTTTTTGGACCCTCACTAGAAGTTTCATCTTCTAATGGGTTATACCCCTGGAACATTCAACGTTCCAGTTGAGACTTGCAGTTAGTAAGGAGCAGGTTGAGATATGACGGCACGTGATGGCGTGGCCGATGGATTCAGCAGGAGATTTCCAGTATTTAATTTATTGAGAAATGTATCTGATGTATGCTCGAGGTTTCATATGATTTGTACTTAGGGTGTTAGATGTTATCTCGGGAGACGTGTATCAATGTATTTTTATATTTGAAGATATCATGGTAATATATGGTACGAATTCTTGTATTGTTTTTAAATATAGTGAATTCAAGTATGTACCGTATCAGGTTTCGATTATTGCTTCCGCATTGTTAATGATTTGCTGGGGTTTCCCTTTGAAATACGGCATTTGATGTATGAGGAAAGGGATTATGTATGTATTTGATGGACCCCAGCATAGTGGCACGCCCTCCGACGGGGCGGGGTGTTACAATAATCTCCAAGAAATTGAATAGATTAAAACTCATCTTATGCAATAGTTTAAGCTTAAGGATCTTGGTAACTTGAAATATTTTCTGAGCATAGAGATATCTTGATCAAAGCAATGAATTGTTATTTCACAAAGAAAATATGTCCTTGAAATATTAGAAAACATGGAGTACTTGGCAGTAAAGCCCATCGATTCTCCAATGGAGCAGAATTTATCTCTTAGTAAGGAAAATGGCAATTGTATTGAAAATCTTTCATCTTATAGAAAACTTGTCGGGTGATTGATTTACTTAAGCATCACAAGGCCAAACTTGGTCTATTCTGTTCACATTCTCAATCAATTTATGGGCAAGCCCTGAGTTCCACATGTAATACCCGAGAACGTTGGGTTATTTAAGAAATAGTACTTTATTAGAAAAATCGAATTTTGAGGAAAATAGGTATCAGAATAGTCTGATAAATTGACCGAATCGACTTCCGGGAGTACCCTGGAGCCGAGATGCCTAAAGAAAATGATATGGTAGTGTCGAGTAAATTGAGAGATGATTTATGGCATCGAAAGAATTTGAATCGGAAATAGTTTTCGGTACAGAAAAAATACAGCTGTGGAATAGGCTGTAAAACCGAATGATCGTAGGAGGCTCCCGAAATGGAAATGGAAGCTTAGGGAAGCTTCGATTCGTCGAGTAGAGCAACCCTTCAGTGAGTTTTGGAAGAAATAAATGGATTTGAGGCCGAAACGAAGATTCGGGCCTAAGTGTAATTTTTCAAAGTTGCTCGAGGGGGTTCAAACTGTCATTTTTTGAAAGAGTTACAAAGAGGAAATTGAAAGATTGAAACTCAAGGGACCCAATGGCAATTACAAAAAGTCTAGGGGTTAAGAGAAAGAGGGCCAAAATGAGGAAATCAAAATCTGGGGGGGCAAACTGCAAAATCACGAAAATGGAAGCAATGGAAGCCGACAAGCGCAGGGACAGTTGCCGACCGCTGATTTCGGCCACGGGGTTTGCAAGACGATGGTCGGGGGAGACTTTTTGCTTAAAGGATTAGCCGGAAAAGACCACTCGAGTGGTCGGATTTTGAAGAAAAGCCGACCAGCTTTTGGTCGCGCGATGGAGCCGCCTGCAACTTGGTTTTCTTGTCGGATAGGGTTCGTTTAGGGTCGATCCAGGGGCGGGTGATGCTCCTAAGGCGGTGGGTTGATCGATCTCGGGCATTTGGTCGCTCGATTTTGCCTATAAATAGGCAACCATGGAGGCCGAAAATGTTAAAGTTTAAAGCTTCAAATCAGGCGAGTTAGAGGTGAAATCGAGAGCTTTGATTAAAGGGCTTTTGATCCCTAGAGTTAGTATATCAAATATGGAGATTTTGGTGAGCAAATGAGTGAAAATGAGCGAGATCTCGAAGTCGCCGGAGCCCTAGGCGGACGAGTGGGCCGAAGCTTTGGCCGGCCGATTGAGGCCCTTCCAAACCTCATTTCGAGCATCAAAAAGGCCCATTAGGATCGATTCATCAAGAGGAATAAGAAGGTGGAGGAAACCAGCATCACCGGCGAACTTCTAGCCGGAGAAGACGACCGGCGCGTGAAGCTCACGCGCCAGTCCCACTCTCTCACCCACTCGCGGGGCGTGGAGGCGCGTGGAAGGTTGGAAAATTTTGGAAAAATTTCTAAAATTCCTAGAAAATCGTGTTCTAGGTCCCTGTGCAATTAGTTTTGGATTTGGAGCTTCTATCGTCTCGATTCTAGCATCAAAGTGCCTCGTTTTGCATGAAAACGCACCATCCAGGTAAGTTCAGTATTTTTCCTATGATGTTCATAGTTTATAATGATTTGTTGTGAAGAAAGATTGGAGAAATTAGCTTTGGAGGGATTTATTTGGATTGTTAGAGGCCAGAAATGGAAGAAAATGGAGGAAATATAGAAATTATGAGAAAAATAGGTTTCTGATTATTATATTTTGATTAGGGTGCCTTGAGGATTAAAGTAATGTAATTGGTGTAAATTTTGAGATTGGCACGAAAAACGAGGTCAGGCACGCAAATCGAGGCAGTGCGCGTTTTTCGAGGAATCCTGATATTTTGTCAAAAGTGAGTTTTCTTATTGCATAAAACTTGGTTTTGTGAGTTGTTCTTCTTGCATACAACTTGGTTTTAACTTGTGTCCTTCATAAAAATTAGTTTGACTCTATCTTAAACTTGATTTAATCCATGCAAATGTTTTGCTGCATGTGAATGTTTTGTACCTGTGATGATTGTTTCATAGGGATTTGTCCCGAAATGTTTTAAGCATGTGCATTGAATTTTGTGATAAATTATGTATATGAAATGTTGTTTCACATGATGCATTGAGTCATGGTATGTGGCATTGGCGTGTCGTTTTTGTGGGTTGGGATTGAGACGTCAAGCTGTGATACGGCACTTGAGTGATAGCACTAGGGAAGCGTGCCAAGGGAAAATACCCAGCTTGTCGACTTGGGTTGAGTGCGGTCACTACCCACGTGAATCGACGAGTGGCGGGGCTGAGAGTGGACACCATCCCGGACCCGTAGTATGGCGGGGCTGCGAGTAGGTAGGACCCCATGAGGCCCTTACGTGGTAGTATTGTTTCCTGTGTGGACGTGGATTCCCAGGATGGTGTTGATCATCATTTGGCCGGGACTTGTGTTGACGTGTGCTCCGTAAGCTTTTGAGTGGGGACATAATGATGACGGGGTGATTCCCGATGTTCATGCATTGACGTTGCTCCCTCTTAAGCCATGACTGTGTTGTGCCAATGTGTCAATGTGGTTGTGATGCCTTTAGAGAGATTGCATTTTCCCCGGTTAGGGTTAAGTGCCTGGTGGGTTTCTCTTGGGTCGGGTTTTTGTCATGATATTATGTTGTTTCATATCTTGCATACATTCATGAAAATGTTTTTGAATTCTCACTTAGATGATTCAGTATCTAATGTTTGGACTTTTGTCCCTGGAATATTCAACGTTCCAGGTGAAGGTAGCAGTGCAAAAAGGGAAAGGAATTGCCGAAGATTGGCGGCAACCTGTAGGTGGATCATAGCATGTATTTTGGATTATATGCTTTCCATTATGATGATATCATGTTAGAGAATTGTACAGTTTTGGATATTATGTATAAAATGATATCAGGTTATATATCATATCAGGTTTCGATCTAGCTTCCGCATTTGTATTGTGTAAAGATATTACCTGTCTTAGCTTGATGTTTTTAAGTTTGATATGCTGAGAAGGTAATTGGAATTGTCGGGGAAGTTATGAATTTAAGTGTTATGTTGTGGAAGTGCATGTCTAGGCTAGTTCTGGCTAAGGAAAGATTTGGTACTTAAGTGTGTCCCATGTGACCCACCTCTCTTTTCTGGGAACTTACCTGATGCACTATTCACGAGCAGACGCTTTTATTACATATTTATGAAAACAAATATTTCCCCGAAATTCATGATGGTTTATTCCGCATATATTAACGCCCCTCGGTTGGAGCGGGGTGTTACACCACACCTAGAAGTGACACAAAGAGTTTTACGCTACATTAAGAAAACACCTAGACAAGATATTTTTTCTCATCCACAAGTTCATTACAATTGAATGTTTTTTGTGATGTGGATTGGGCTCGATGTCGAGGCACACGACAATCAATCACAGGCTATTGTGTGTTTATTGTAAGTTCTCTCATTTCTTGGAAAACTAAAAAGTAAGCCATTGTTTGCTGATCGAGTGCAGAGGCAGAATATTGGTCCATGACATCTGTCTGTTGTGAGGTCACTTGGCTCCAAAACATTTTATATGACCTTGGAATAAAGCATTTACAACCGGTTAAGTTATTTTGTGATAATCAAGCCGCTCTACACGTCTTTCAATCCAGTATTTTATGAACAGACAAAATACATAGAAATTGATTGTCATCTTGTTCGAGAAAAAATTCAAGCTGGTGTAGTCAAGACTTACCATATGTCAACATCAAAATAACCAGCTGACATCTTCACTAAATTATTGAGCATATCACAATTTTCAAATCTTATCAGCAAGTTAGGAATGATTAATATCTATTCCAATTCGAGGGAGAGTGTTAAGAACCAAGATACATAAATTTAGAAAAGGTGTTAAGAACAAACATCCCCAAAAGTAGATATTTTTTAAGAAAGGTGTTTTAGCTTTTATGATTATGTTTTGTCTACTTTACATCTTTCATGTATATATGATAGAGTATATACAAAAATACACCACACAAGACAAAAAGAATAGCTATTGTCTTGTTCAAAGAAAATATACAAAAAGATATTCTTTCAATAATTCTTACAAACACCATCAAACGGCACTAAACTTGCAAAATGCCATCCCCTCTACTGCAGTCGTTTAATCAAAAAAAAAAAAAACAAGAAAGGAAAATCCTGAAAATGATGTCACGTTTGGAGGATTTCATTGGTCTGGACTCTCTCAGTTTCCGCAGAGCCCAAATGGGCCCAGGCCCAGGGCAGGGACACAGTGCAACCAACCCTCCAATACAAAGCTGCCACGCGGTATCATCATGCTCCTCCATCTACCCCCCCCCCCCCCCCCCAACAGCAAAAAGCCATTTCCTCCACGCCTCACCCGCCCACCACCCTCCTCCTTTTTCTATTTGGAAGGAAATAGTGAAAAAGGGTTTGAACTGAAACCTAGTATTCATCCTACTGTCCCGGCAAATTGAAACCCAACAGATCAGGCCGGCAAGAGATTTTCACGCAACAAGGCCTGGCTTCGTCTTCTTCGAGAGAATTTGGTCAGTGATGTCGCAGGTTGGGGAACCCAGTCCCGCTCACGACCCGTTCAAGCAGTTCGCTTATAAGGCCACTGATTACGCCGCCAAGTTGTTCAAAGGCGCGGCGTTGATCGTCCTGGTCGCCTCTGTATCGCTTGTGCTCTACTTGGCCTTCACGGACCAACGCCGGTGGATTCAGTTTCACTGCCCGGAGTGTCTGGGCCCAAACCGGGACTCAGCCCCCGAGCCCTGCGACGAGACCCGCAATGTCTCGGATCACGGACCAACCAACATCTCCCACGTCGTCTTCGCCATCGGAGCTTCGGCAAGGACATGGCACGACCGGCGGCAGTATTCCGAGCTGTGGTGGCAACCCAAAGTCACCCGCGGATACGTCTGGCTCGACGAGGAACCCGACCCGAACACCACATGGCCCGATAACTCCCCCCCGTACCGGGTATCGGAGGACTGGACCCGGTTCAGGTACTCGAGCTCGCAGTCCGCGGTCCGGATGGCCCGCATTGTGCTGGAGTCCTTCCGGGTCGGGCCACCCGACGCCAGGTGGTTCGTGATGGGTGACGATGATACGGTGTTTTTCACGGACAACCTAGTCTCCCTACTATCGAATTACGACCACCGGCGATTGTACTACGTCGGCGGGAACTCGGAGAGCGTGGAGCAGGACGTGATGCACTCCTACGACATGGCGTTCGGCGGCGGCGGATTCGCGATCAGCCGGTCGCTGGCGGCGGAGCTCGCCAGGATACTGGATGGTTGCCTGGATCGGTACTACGGATTCTACGGCTCAGATCAGAGGATCTGGGCGTGTGTGAATGAGATCGGCGTTTCCCTCACTAAAGAGCGTGGGTTCCACCAGGTACGTACGTTGTCGGTTCTGTGACGTGTCGAGTTTTTAAGCGTGTTTGTTTTCCACGTGGCAGACGTAGGTGGCAACTGGCAAGAGTCCATGAAACTGTCCGTCAGTTTTGCCTTCCTGTTAACCTGTGGCCAAGCAAGTGTTTTCCGGAGCTGGGCCACGTGGAACCTTTTCGGTTTGACCGTGTTTGTTTCGTCCAATGTTGGTTGGTCTTTCTCGGCGACCAAAAGACCATTTCTTTTCAATTTAGAGGGAATAATCCTTGGTAGAGTTGCAATCAGGGTTTGCCATTTCAGTATCCAGGAGATCTACTGGGCCACATTAGTCAAGAATTTTAGATAACCAAACGCGCCTTTAACCGACTTAACAATGGCCGCGGAAGCAGTTATTTTGGAAGTGGGAGTAGTAAGTAGCTTTCAAAAGTGGAGGTGCACATAGTTTTGGTACACCTAACAAACAAAGTGTCCGCACTGTTGGTCGTGGAGACAGTCAGCATACGTGGCGCAATCCCAGTAGCCTAGCAGCAAGCCCTTGTGCTAATGTCCACTAATTTTCGGCGTGGCCTCGTCTAAAAAAGATTGCTTGCTTCGGCCTTTGTGACTTTTTGCCCTTAGGATTAGGGAAGCCCGCCCTCGGGTTTCTTTCGTTTGTTGTTTTGTATTGTGGTTGGGGAATGGTTCTCTCACAAAGTTTCATATAGAATATTCCCTTATAAAATTCTAAAATTCGATACTTAATTACAATACTAATTAAGTTCTCTCAAGTTTGAACTATAACCAACTCTGCCAAAACTATGAATCTTGATCATTGTCATTAAAGTGCATTAAATGAATTAATAAAGTGCATTAAATATATCTTAATAAATTCTTTTTAAGAGTACTTCTATATTAAATAGCATCAACATCATATTATAGAGAAAATAAGAATATAAGCACGATTACATCATGAATTGAATTGGTGCGTAAACATATTCGTTGATTTTTTTTTATCATATATATACTTGAGAACATAAATATTTTTTGGCCAAAAACTTAGTTTCGTCTCCCCGTGCCTGGCAGGACATATATAAGATAACACAACAAAACGATGACTACTTCTTGTTGTTGTTTGGTTAGTTTCCCATTGCCATTTGTTTTTGTCATGTGTTTTCTGTGCTAGTAGTAGTCAGGTTTGTGATCTTATGAACGTATATAGGAAAAAAAACTAATGGTTAGACAGATAATGCTAGAAAATTTCACAACAATCATATCACCTTATCCAATTGCTAATCTGTGGATATATATTATCTTTGAATCATTCCCTCTTTTGAGGAAGCGAAATGGTATTTTTTTCAAGAATTTTAATGTTATGTAGAATAGGGTACTCCTAGTCCTAGCTAGATAGAAAGAATGATGGGGCGGTTAGTGGATAAAAAAATCTATTTGAATGTGTTGTTCTCGAGTTTCCCTGTAAAGTTGGAGTTCGTTTCAAAAATTCAAATTATGTCGACTGGGTCCAACTCCAACTCCTGTTGCATGGATCAGTTGGAGCTTTAAATTGGGTGGCTGTGAATGAGGACGAATCCTTATCATGGATTTGAATTTGAATTTGATTTTGATTTTAATGTGTCACAACTTGGTAACATTACATGATTGTCCTTGTCTAAAGTAAAAAATGTTGCTTTCTTCTTCTTCTTATATGACTAGTTTTTGACGTTTTATCAGGCTTTTGTTGGTTGGAGTTCCTATTTTAGTAGGAAATGAATTCTGAATGTTGCACATTAGAACCTAACTAGTAGGAAATGAGGAATAATCATACTTGCTACTACCATTATTCTTATTCATACTTGCTCGGCTCCATTTTGAATTTGATTTTGAGCTGAATTTTGAGGTTTTCAGCTTTGTATTGTCTGATATATATTGTGATATCTTGGAACCATTCCCAGCCAGCCAGCCAACCAGAAAGAAGTAGCAAAATAACCGGGGGCGGCGGGATGGTGCACAGTGCAGTGACCCGACCCGACCCGACCCGAGACAGCAGCCTCGCGCCATCATCGCCCATCGGTGGAAAATTTTGTCGTTTTTCATATTCCTTGATTTACACTCGCATGTTTTCATATTGGGATATGCTGCAAAGCAAGGATTGCAGTTTACAAGTTGTTGACACACTGCATATTTTCAGATTGACATTCGAGGAGATGCATACGGTCTCTTAGCGGCGCATCCCTTGGCACCATTGGTCTCACTCCACCACCTTGACGCCGTAAATCCGTTGTTCCCCGCCCAAACCCGGCTGCGGTCGCTGCAGATGCTGTTTCGGGCAAACAGGGCCGACCCGGCCCGGCTGTTGCAGCAAAGTTTCTGCTACCACCACCACCCCAAGCACAACTGGTCTGTTTCCATCTCATGGGGCTACACTGCCCAGATTTACCCCTCACTTCTGACTGCAAACGAATTAGCAACACCACTTCGGACTTTCCAGACGTGGCGGAGCAGGAGCAGCGGGCCCTTCACTTTCAATACCCGGCCCGTGAATCCTGACCCGTGCGAGCAGCCGGTTGTTTACTTTGCGGACAAGGTTGAGGAGGTTCGGCCGGGCCAGACCCTGACCACTTACAAGATCAATGTGACTGAGTCACAGAAGAAGTGGGGCCGGCCAGAGATCTCCGGCGTGAAGAGGATCGTCGTTTTGGCGCCGAAAATGGACCCGGATGAATGGAAGAAGGTAACTACATTTTCGCAACCTGCAATTATAAGCTTAGCTGGTGTTCTGTTTCAGTTTTGAATCAGTCGGTAATTTGAGCAGTAATGAATTGATTTACGCAACTGAGCAGGCGCCACGGAGGCAGCGCTGCGAGGTAATTGAAATTTCGAAGAAGACGACGATGAGGGTGAGGATCAGACGCTTCAAACAGTGGGAAACCATCACTACTTCGATCTCCGACCGGACCGGTCCTTGATTACAAGACCGTATCATGTAAATAACCAGATTCATTACACTTACTGGACTTCATTCTCTGTGACTTGGTTACTATGAAATAAGGGGAGGCCCGTTGAAGTCTCCCCCTTTTCTTCAACAACTCCCTTTTATCTTGATATATATATATATATATATATATGTGCACCGAGAAGAACACGGGTTCAAATTATGTAAATAATTCAATCCATGCATCATAGTCTGTGTTCAATACCGGAATGACAATGCCACCATACTAAAAAAGAAACGATGGTCCGTTGTGTAGTTCCAAATTGCAAAAGAGGCCCGTTGTTATGTCCCAGATGCTTTTGGACTAGAGCATGGTTTCTGGGCCGAAAGGGTGGGGCTTGGATGAGGTCTCTTTTCAGCAGGGTCAGCCAGCTTGACCCAAGTACAAAAATTTTACATCAAATGAGGTAAGTGTATTAAAATAATATTCTAAACAGTTCACAAAATTATAAAGCAAAACAATCCACTTTAGATTAATGCAGGCAGTACTATTGACACTTTGAAAAAAAAATACAACTGTTATTTTTAACTTTTAATACTATATTATAGTTCCTCTTTTTATCGCTAGATTTCTAATATTTCTTATTGATGTAGTTAAAATTGTGTACGAATTTTTAAAATGTCCCGTGAGTTAATAATATCTGCTTTTACGCTCTCAATTAAACATACTAAAATACTTCAATTTCTTTGAATTTGTTCGAGACAACAACCCACAACGACCAAGTTTGAAAATAGATGATAAAATGGAGGGTGGTGTGGTGGTTGACGAAATAAGGAGCACAAGGATGGGGACTATAAAGGTCACAAATAATGGAGGATCAAGCTACGGCACTAGTTTATTATATTATAGTTGTGTATTGTCTTGAAATTGAATGTTATAGTGAGAAAAACCAAGTCGTCAGCATTTATGTGAATTAGAGTGCATTAAAAAGGTTTTTTAATTACGTCCGAGTAAATTATTCCTTTAACGCTGTGTGAGTGAGTGACCCATCGAAAAATTGCACAATCGAATGCTACCAAAGCTCGTATTATCATTATTTATTTTCGGTTTTCTAGATATATATATAGTCCTCACCATGTAAATAAAACATAATTTTTTTATGAGTACAAGCATAATTATAAAAAAAAAATCATAATTAACAATGCATTTTATTGGTGCCACTTTTCCTTTTACGTGCGAGACCTACATATGCGTGTATAGTGGTTGGTGGATTAACCGGTCAACACGAGTCTCAAGAATAAATAATCTTTGATTAATTGCTCTTTCTTGTTTTTAAGTTCTTGTGCGCCACTTTACAATTAATATTGTGTTTATCTTTGTTGGAGAATTCATTTTCAAGTCAGAGAGCACAATACATTATTTGTACAAATATTTTAATATTTAAGTTGGATTCTCGAATAGAATTTTAGAGATCTTTAGTCAAGTGTTTGTATTGGGTACTGCTAATGATTCCTAATTTCTCGAAATAAATTGATACTCATCCTATTAATTATAATTTGTCACACAACGTTCAGAAAAAAATAAAAAGATATGTCTGCTCCCCTATTTCATAAAAAAGGCCCTAATGATAGGGTTTTCGCAATATTTTCAAAGCTTTTTTAAAAGATTTTAATTCTCTTTTAAAGAGGTGTCTCACTTCTCATTGTTAGACTACTGGAGAAAATCTTTTGGGAACTTAAGAGAGAGTTTCGTAAAAAATATTATTAGTATATTTCAATAATAATTATATTTTATTTAAACATAAAATATATCTATTAAGGTTTAATAACTGTCTGTAAAATAATGATTATATAACCTGTTGTTGTATTCACTTTATATAACCCATTTTTATTATTATGTGTGGTGATGATGTAAAATTGAAGACCTCCCCACATAAGCAAGAACAAGTTGACGAGGTCAATTAATTATTATACTTAGTTAGTGGCCAAGGCAAGAACAAGTTAGTTATATATCTAAAAGGATTTGTGATTAAAAAATAATAAATTAATTTATTGTAATTTCGTGAAGAAAACTAAATTGAAGCTTTTAGGTGGTGGGGTTGAGTTCGTCCATGTCCCTCCATCGCTGCGAAGCAAAGCCATTTTGATTAGCTAGGTTCCTTGGCTGCAACTAAACTAGTAGTAACTAATTAAAGAGCAGGGCAGGGCAAGGCAAGGCAAAAGGCAATTAACAATAGTGATCGATGGAGCAAGCAGCATCGGCATTGCAACCCACCCACCTACGTCTATCAGGCTCACACTATATATATATCCTGATTTCTATTGTAAGGTCACCAAAAACGAGCAGTTGCCCAATCTGAAAGAAAAGATGAAGCGCATTTGTAAATTTTTATAATATCTGTGCTTGCACTTGTACTAATACTACTGCTAGGGGCATTGTCATGTCTGTCAAATCTTGACTTTGTAATTGATTTGCCTTGTTCATGTGTGAAGACAGCGTCAAAAAGCTACACGTATATCTCTTTGAAGAGATGCTGGAAGGGATGTCGAATCTATGCGCATGCTTATCTTTGTTTATAAACACTCGTCAATGGATCTTGGTTTAAGAAATTTCAAAGTTGGCCAAAGAATCGGCGCTCGGGACAATTGAAGAGTAATTGGGGACAACCATACTCTAAGATTACTCACTCGGTGTTTGGCACCACCGCTGGCCTTGACATGCACAACCGTTACCAATTTTCGGCTTATGGAGATCCTCGATCGGTCTCAACCATTTCATCCAATGATGCATGTTCTGCCACCAAGCTTGTGTCTGTGGTGGTTGCATCCTCCACCTAATTAGCCAAAGATATATACAGTCACGAACACTCTCGGTGCACGAGTTCTTGTTGTCCACTCCGAGCTCGCCGTTTGCATTTTTAATGGAATTTATCATACCTATTTTGATTTGCTTGTTAGCTAAGAACTATTTGATGATGTATTATCAGCTCTGGCCGTTGAATCAAATCTTAATATATATATTAATCGAAAACCAATTTTTGAAGTCGTGGGAACATCTCAATATACTGTTCCAAATTAACTCTAGGGAAGCAATTGATGAAATCTACTATATATTGCGAAACTGGCCTAATTGTTTATCTAGCCAAAGCTTGCCCGCCCGCCCATGTATCAAACAACATTGAGAAGTGTTTGGTTGATGCGTTCACTCCGCCGCATGGAGTTAGCGATTGGAATTCCTTCTTCTTGATAGCTCTCATCTGGGTAGTCAAGTAGTTTTAGACTTGATTGAATCAAAACTCAATTTGAAGAAAGAAAGGCTTCTGGCTAGTTGTCATGTGTTGAGTGAGTATGAAAATATGACAAGTGCTTGCATATTATTTGTTTTGAATGAGATGAGGAAGTGGTTTCTTAATTAAGCAAGTAAAGGCTAGAGGAATGTGAACATGGTATGTTGTCTGAATTTTGATCGAGCTTTAGCATATAAAAAATAATTCTACGTAACAATATTGTAATTGAATTTTTTTTTACTAAATTGATTTTTTTTTTGAATGCGTGATTATCTTATTATTTATTTATCAATATTATAATAAAATTGTAATATTTATTAAATGCGTAACACAATTCATTTTCTAAATTATATAAGAGAGAAATTGCAAAGCAGACGAAGATGAAATTAAGCCAAGTTTGCACTGCTAGGCCTAGCTAGTTGTGTTACTCAATTTATTGGATGAGGAAAATCAACGATCCCCGTTGTTGGAGAGTGCGTGGAACTATTGGGTTACAATTGCAATAATTCGACACTAATTTGATTTCAGGAGAGTTAATGCTTATTTATTAACCTTCTTTGGGACTGCAGGAATCATAAAATTTTCAGGACAATTTAATTAATGGAGAAAATGATTTGTTATACTTGAGAATTTTAAGAAATTATTTGAAAATTAATTAACTTTTGAATATTAGAATGCTAATAATCTAAACAATTCATAATACGGTCGATAACTGTGGGCAAATTTTGTAGCGAGGCTTGATGGTAAACTGGAAGGGGCACATTGAATGTGACACTATATATTTTGATTTTTGTTTGAATATTGACTGTATCGAAGTTCTCAATCTGGAGAATTGAAGGCCGCCTTCTCTACAAAATATAATTATTTAAAAAGTCATGAATTAATTAATTAATATTATTATTATTACAATAAAGTTGAGATTAAAGCCACACAAGGAGAGAAACCAAGACATGGAAATGGAAATGGAAGTGACGGATGGAAGGTGGCAGTGGCAGAGGCAGAGAAGAGTAATGGATGGATGAAAACACTATTCTATTTCTTGGATTTTGTAAAGCACAAGCACACGTAAGAAATAAAAAGAATAAATGGAAGGTGGCAGGGAGGAGAGAGTAATGAATGAATGCAAACGTAATAATGGCATAGAGTGCATGCACCTCAATTAAATAATTAAAAAATAATAAATGAACGGCTAGGGACTGACTGCATCTGAAAAGAAGAAGAAAAAGCAGAAGCAGAATTTATAGATTTATTTATTTATTAATTGGTTGCATCAGACATCGGCATTCGGTTCCTTGTCGGGACTTGCAGGCACTGACGGTTGCCCACCGCCCAACTCCCTCCTCTAGATCTCTCCTCTTTTCTTTCCTATTTTTTATTTTTAAATTAATAATAATAATAACTGTTAAAGACAATTTTTACAAAATATTTTTATAATAAGTAAAATATTATCTAAAATATAATATAGAATATTATGGGGGTTTTATTTTTTATTACTCAGCCTGGATGGACCCTTGATCCGCCGCCACGCCAGAATGGATGATGCAGTGAGTGAGGGTTACTTGGCATTGAAGATATAGACAGACTTTTTGTGGGACAATAGAATTTGGAATTGAATTTGACAGCCCAAACAGCTTTCCAAAACCGGGCACTGGGAAACCGCTCCCTAAATCAAACGTACCAACGCCGACCTGTGAGATCGCTTTCGTACGCGCCGCAGACTCATCACTGTTTTCTTTCCCCCACTACCAGAATCTCTATTACTTGCCCCAAAAAGGAAACCCAGAAAATAACTCAAGAGGGCCCGCAAAGGAAACCCTAGCCGTAGCACAACCCAGATAAGGGAAGAAGAACAAGAACTAGAACAAGAACAAGATGATGATTATGATTGTACAGTCTATATGTACGACATCCAGGGGGCTTTCGCTTCGCTTCAGAATTTTGCGCTTCAAGCTGGTTTGGAGCTAGATCCCTATACTTGGTCTTGCGTTCTTGATTTGTACTTGAAGCTTTGACTCAGATCTGGGATTTCTTCAGATTTGGAGGATTTAATCTGTTGGCTTTTGATGGAAAGCGAAGAAACCCACAGAAAATTTTTGGTTTTGCTGGCTTGAAATGAGATAAAGCTTCGGATTCTATTTGTTGTATTTTGGGGCTTATTCGCAGGAAAAAAACAAAGAGAGAAAGCTAGAAGTATCTGGGTTTATCACTTTATCTGCGTGTGTATTTGGTGGGGTAATCTTCGTACGACCCAGAGCGAAGAACGCTTTTTGTGTTGGTTGCTGGAGATCTACATTCGGAACACTTGAGGGTTTTGGTGAAGAATCAGAGATGTCGAATCGGTGGTGGGCCGGGAACGTGGCCATGAACCCGTCTGGAGATGACGACAATGGCGGCCTGGACCGGCTTGGACCCAGAAGGGAGCAAGAGTTCCTGGAGAACGCCGCCGCCGCCGCCACAACCAGTAGCGGAAGCCACTCCAACCGCAACAACGAAAACCTCGATGGCCGAGAAAATGATCGAGAACACGGAGAAGAGCAGAATCCAGGCTCGCTTCTGGTTGCTGAACCGGCCAGTTCCGGCCGCCGTCCAAGGGGCCGCCCACCCGGTTCGAAGAACAAACCGAAGCCCCCGGTCGTGATCACCAAGGAGAGCCCCAGCGCGCTTCGTAGCCACATCTTGGAAATTCGCAGTGGCAGTGACATCACCGAGAGCATCGCCGCCTTCGCCCAGCGGCGCCAGCGCTGCGTATCCGTGCTCAGCGGCAGCGGGGTCGTCACCAATGTAACTCTCCGGCAGCCTGCCGCCGCAGGTGGCGTGATCACGCTCCAGGGGAGGTTTGAAATACTGTCGCTGTCCGGTGCATTTCTACCCCCTCCGTTGCCGCCGGGAGCTACCTGTCTGACGGTGTTTCTGTCTGGCGGGCAGGGGCAGGTTGTGGGCGGAATTGTGGTGGGCGCACTGGTCGCGTCAGGGCCGGTGATGGTGATTGCGGCGACGTATTCGAATGCAACACTCGAGCGGCTGCCACTGCAGGAGGAGGAGGAGGTGGAGGCTGCCGGAGACGGCGTGCAGCCGGCGTCAGGGGTGAATACTGGAACTAGTGGCAGTCCAGGGTCTCAATCTCTTGGGTTGACCCATCCATCGTCTTCCATGCCTGTGTACAATTTGCCCCCTAATCATGATATGTTTTGGGCTAATCCTCGCCCGCCTCCCTCTTACTAACACTAGTTTGAGAGAGAGAGAGAGAGAGAGGGAGGCCTAGCTAATTAGGTTGTTTAATGTCTTGTAACCATAGCAAACAAGTTAATAAGTTAGATTTTTTTTTTTCAGTTCCTCCATGCATGGTACCTTCAAAAGTTTCCTAATTAGATAGCTAGCTAGTTTTTCCATTTTCATGTTTATGCTCTACGGACTATTGTGGGTAATTTTTTTATTATATGTTTTATGTTCTTCACTGATGTACTTTGTTGTAGAAGCGTCTAGTTCCAAGATGCGGAAGGCTGATGAGAGAACTGTCAAGATCAGAGATGGAAGCCTTTCCTTGATGTTGATTTAATGGAGTTGAGAACGAGTAAAAGCTCTCCTGTTCAATGGTAATTAAATATTATCTTCTTGATCAATCTGCTGCTTTTCAGTTCCCTTGTATCATTTTTGTTCATGATGAAATGATGCTGCTTCCCATGTTAATTATAGCTTACATTTCCATGTTTATCAAGTATTTGGATTTAGTGTGTGGCTCAGTTAGAAAACTTCTCCCGAATTGCTTGTTGCTAAAGAGGTATTCGCAAAGTTGATGTGTGTAATTGATGAAGGGCAATCCTTTCACCATCTTCTTCTAGGCCAATAAATTTAGCCCTTTAAAAGTTAGCTGTCTAAATCTTTAGTGCCGAAGCAATTCTTACACAAGCATTCAAACTTTTAGTCATGTCACTTTGAATATTTAGCATAAATATGCAATTTGTTGACATACGAATGTAGCAATGAAAGTTTGTCCCCTAATCAGTCATTGGAAGTCTATAGGGATGTGCATGTATATCAAGCTCTATGAGCATGTTTATGTGTTCTCACACCCATGCATGTAAGATATCATATGTTGGTTCCTCCACATTTGCCTTTTCTCCTTTAAATACCCAAGTAACTGTTTCTTCTGCACATACTTCAAGTCCTTTAACATTTGATGCTTAATGATCGAATATTGAGTAGCATTGAACATAAGATACATAGTCAAAACTTAAAGACAAATGGAACATTCATTTATTGGTATACCTCCATTGGTGTTTTGAAGAATCCTAAAAAGTTCCTTATATTATTGTAGTTGCATTAGCAAACCTTTGAAGCACGGATCATCCCTGCATTAGTGGATGCATGACATTGCCTTATGATTTTTCATCTTCTTTTCCTCCTCTTCTTTTTTTTTTTTTTTTTAATTTGGAAAGATACATTCAATGGAAATCAAACACAAAAAGTAGCCCTTCAATGGGGGGTGAAACAAACTGGGAGATGATTTTGGAAAACATTGAGAAAGGTTTAGCAATAATTGGAAGATTAGAGGACAATGTGAAAACATAGAGAAAGGTTTTGCACCATGCAGCAATATTACTGGAACTGCCACTTCTTGGAACATGAAACAGACTCCATAATAGGAAGCTATTGTGGACATAGCTTTCAAGTCCGTGATTAGGGAGGAAATTGACCAATGTATATAGGTGCCTGCCATCATGATGAATCATGACATATATGGAACAAATCTTAGCATCAGTTTCTGATTTTTCTCTTCATAATGTCCCTTGTTGAGATATTTGAGTCAAGGTAAACTCATCATTGGGATGCACATTACCATTCTTGACAAAATTGTCTTAATGTGAATTATTCCAAAACCCCTCCCTGATGGGGTTCTGGCAGAGGAACCCCATCGACTGGTTTCAGCTTCAGCCATGATTAGAGGTTTTTTCTTTGTTATATATATAATCATATGAAAACATAATTGTATATATTTTACACTTCAAAGTTGTATTGATTTGGGAAATGGGCGAAATGGTCATTTGGAAATTAATGTTCAGCCATACTTCATCCAAAATTTACTATACCTAGCATGGGTTAGGTATAATTTTAGTTTATACTTTCCTAAACCTAGGATAGTAAATATGAAACATGATTATTTAAGCTGATCACTATTTTTTATTTCTAATTTTTTTACTTCACGGTTACCAAAACTTGGTAGCACTATATATGTTGGTATTTGGTTGGATGCCCTCATACTAATATGTTAGAACAAGAGGCCAAATATATATATATATATATATATATATTTTAAAGAAGAATTAAATTATAGGAGAAACCAAAGGCCTATATAGTTATAGTGAATATTTTTAAATTTTAATCTCAAATTTTTTACTTTATCTTTAATTTTTCTTTTTTGTAAAAAATTAAGAGAACATGTTAAATTATTAAATGCAAAAATCTCTATTTTCATCTCAAAAATTGAAAAAAAGTGTTTAAAATGGTTATAAAGAATATCTATTCAATTGTTATGCAATACAATATCATGATATAATAATATTATTAATGTAATATTAAAATATTACTAAGTTATTGTTGTAAAAGTATTACTATGATATAATATTTGTGGCATTGTTATGTAATCATTATATTAAATTTTTGATTGAGTTACCAAGCAAGAAAAAGTGATTAAATTAAAATAATTATTAATATTGTAAGAATATTGATCTTTACTAGTACAATATTTAAGATATTGCTAATATGATGGTTTTTTCCACTAATATTTATATAGCAAGTTAGCAACACCCTCTGGGTGTGACCATACTTAAGAACCTCCTCCTGCTAAATAATGTTTGGTTTGAGCTATAATTATTGCCTATATATAGCACCATATAATTATGCCATTGACAATAATAACATCAATAAAAACAAGACCACCTTTGGCATAACTATATTGCAAAACTCATATGGTGAAGTTCTTGAACATGAAACATGTATGGCTGGTTCCTCAAAATACTATCTTATTTGTGAAAGTTGATGCTTTAAGGCTTGTTTTTTCATGGCCCACAAAGTTCTCTAGGACTCTCGTGATGTTTGAATATCACTTGTTACTACAAGAATTTTAAGATTAAGAGACATTTAAAAACGCCCCAATATGTAGTTTATGAGGCATTTTAGCTATTAAGACACTAATAAAAGTGTTGCATGTAATTATGCCTCAAAAGCTTATTGAGACACTTACAAATATTGTATAAATCCATCAAAATATTTCTCTTGATTTTACATGTAGTGACATTTAAAAATGTCTCAAAAATAACTACAAATTTAAATATGTAATGACATTTAAAAATGTCTCCAAAACAAATGTGGTTTTTACTGTCTTCAGGCTGCAAGTCCTCTATTTCAGCATGATCTCTTTTCATAGCACATGATGCTCTCTCCCCTGCTTGATTCTTTTCGCAAGGCCTTCTCTGCGCTCGGGACCACGTGGCATCCCATAAAACGGCCTCGTGGCAGGCTAGAAAATAACTCCAGTGTGCTCACTTCCCACTTGGCTTGAACCCTTCCAGTGTGCTCACTTCCCACTTGGCTTGAACCCTAGACCTCTCATCTCTCGTGCGTGTGTGTGACCACTTAATCTGTAAGCCTTTTCACTAATACATGCACCCATATGAATTTTATAGTAAATCGACTCTATTAGGGCACTTCAATAAAGTGTCTCATTAGAATTTTTTTATTAGCTAGGGAACTTAAAAAACTCTATCCTATTAGATTTTTTTATTAGGGCACTTCATTGTTGCATCACATTAGAATCATTTTATTGGACACTTCTTTAAATTGTGCCTTAAAATAGTATTTTATAGGACACTTTTTAAAAAATGGCCTAAAAAGAATGCCTCAATAAGTGTTTTTTGTTGTAGTGTGTTACAATATCTAATTTGTGCGCGTTGCCATAATTGTGATCTCTCTTGGAGGTTCCAACTCTAATTTTGGACATTACTTACTTTAATTTCATGCTCTATATATGGAGAGTTTTTTTTTTTTTTTTTTAGTGCTAAGAAATATATTAAGGCAAAAGCCAAGCAATAAGCAGCAGGGACATCTAGCAAAACAAGTTAGATCAAACAAGATGCCAATAACTCGGTGCTAATTGGGGTAACGAATAGGGGTTGAAAACTTTGCAAGATAAGGTGCTACTTGAATTATCTTAAAGGTCCCAAAGAAGGAAAGCAAATTAATGACCTAGAAGGAGCGCAACTTGCGCAAAAGCACGCACCTAGTCTGCCTAACCTAGATCATCTAGAAAAGGGGGAGGCATACACAACAAAGGAAATTAGGTCTAGCTAACAAAAGTAACAACTTAATCTAACTCTTTGCAAAAAAAATAAATAAATAAATAAAAATCTTAAATCTAACAAAACAGAAAATAAAACATTATATCCAAAAGTAGGGTTCGATCCTTTGCCATAGGAGCTGAAGCAAAGATGAAGGAATCAAACTAGCTTCAACTCCTTTTTCTATTAAATATAGGCCATAGTTGAAGAATGTCCTTTGTGTCCAACTATGAGGATGAGAAGTCAGTTCCTAGGAGCACTCCTTGGTGTCTAATGGTTAGATTGAAAGCTAATGACTCGTACCTGTTAATACCTGTGATTAATCCACACAACCAAACCGCAGCAATATCAAGATTCAAGAATATTTGAATAAAATAAAAGATACAAAAATATATACACAACGCACACAAAAACAATGAATACAACGTTTACGTGTTTGTATCAAAATGATCCTACTCACAATACAGATTCACCCTAATCAATCTACTAATAATAGACAATAGATTTACAGAGATACATAATAATTCTCACAATAAATCTCACGGCCACTCGCAAATTAGAAAACAAAACTGATATAAACGCAACTAAGTACATCACTCAATAGCCGAGCAACCCACCACTCAATCTCACCAATCACTCTCACAAACAAACAAAAAAACAAGTGATTCACACTTATAGAGAGTAGAAATCAGATTTTCCTTGCGTTGATCTCCCGATTTGATCTTCGAGTTTTTCTTCTGTCCAAGAGTATTCTGTTCTCTCTTCTATTCTTGTTTCTGTTTGTGTGAAAAACAGTGTCAATTGGAATGCCAAAAGGAGAGCCTTATAAACAAAGAAAGAAATGTTGGCAGCCCTTAGATGGAGGGTTTTAGATGATGATCAACAACGCACATTTAACTAGCCATTTTAGATATATATAAAGCCAAATTAATGTCACACATGAAATGAAAATGAATTGAAATCCAAATGAACAATTATCAAGTTATTTTGAATCACAAATCAACCGTACTGATCTCAAATTGTGCATTTGAACCCTTTGAGAAATGTGTGAGAGCCTACAATAACCCCAAAGATATTAACAAAGGACCCAAGGTTGGATAAGAGGCTTTTAGCATGGCTTATAGAGATTGGTGAGATGATGGAAAGAAAATGTAAGATTGGGGGTAGAATTGACTGTGGACAGGGCAATAAAATAGAGTGCTAGGTTGTATGGAAACAAAAACAAAAAACGAATACGATACGAAACGAAAACGGGAAAACGTCATTTTTCAAAAAAAAGTAAGAAATAAAAATGCGAAAGAAACGCATAAATACAAAAATAGGGTCCTTTTTTGTAAATACATTTTTTAATATAAAAAATAGTTATTCAATTTAAAAACAAACATAAATTCTATAATGTATACAAACAAATTCTAGAAAAAATTTAAGAATTTTGAGTTAGAGACAAAAAAATTTTAATTTGTATTCGTAGATGAAATGTGTTTCCAAATTGAAAACTCGTTTTTGATATTTTTCTAATATTATGAAATAATTATGAAAAGTTTTTGCAATTGCAAAAGTAGACCAAAAATGTTTTTTGCTGTTTCCGAAACAAAAATGTTGAAACAATGCCCCCAAAAAACTTTCGTGCATCATAGATAGTGTGTGATGAAATAAGAGAGGAATAGGGGAATGAAACAGAGTGTGCAAGGGTGAGGGAAAGAAAGGAGGATGAAAAAGGGAGAAAGACTTGGAAAGGTTTCGAGATTTAAATAGTTTTGTCACTGCTGCCTTTTCTATTTGATAATATTTCACCAATAATAATATCATAAATAAATTTCTATACACTTATGTGTTTTTTTTACATGTTCAAATTATCTTATTTGTATCACATGCATCTTATTTTTAATAGAAGTAAATTCAACCATATTATTGATTAAAATTGTTAGAAATTTACAAAATATTAATTTTTTTTGTTAGATGACATAGATATTTATAAGCTTCCACCAATGTTTATTAAATCCACACTTGTGAAGGCACTAAATAGGCTAATTTCTATGTTGTACTTGTAAACATTTTCTATGTTTTCTTATAAATATAGCTTTGTTTCCTCTCTATGTGCATCTAGCCCGAGCTTGTCTTGGTGCATTTATCCCCTTGTGAGGTGGTGTCTTGCTTTGTATCTGTGTAGAGTGGCGCTTCGCTTCTTTTGGGTAACCCTTTGAACAAAAAACAACCATATTCTAAGTTGCGAACTAAAAGTAGGAGTGTTTTAATTACAAATGAAAGAACCATCCACTATTTAAATTTCTGCAAGTTGCTCTCTCTCCCTCATTTTGGATTTAATTTCCTTGTTTTCAACTCTTTACTTCATCAAAATGAAAAAAAAAAAGAAAGGAAAAGGGGAGTGGTTGGGGTTGAACCATCCACTTTCTCTGTATGAATCAATGAGAGAGATAAGGCAGCAGTTGGTTCCATTTCTTCCTGAAAACGTCTTTTCATGAGTTGGCTAATCATTCTGGTTCGAAAGATGGGCCTGCAATTTGGTAGAATGGGATCTTTTGATGGACTGATCTAGTCTATTCAAATCTAATCCAGGTGATTTGACAGTTGCAAGTTGTCATGGTTTTATTTTTCATCTCTATAGTAATGATTCTTAGTGTCAACCATTTATTCAACATATACTAATGGGTGCCAAAATGGGGATATGCTCCGGCAAAAGTTGGATGATTATCTGTTGTTCGTTTCAATTGTGCACGTGGAGATGACTCAGTCGATGCAGGACCTAATTTGGACTTGAAAGCGTTCTTATTTGTTTGGGAATTCCTTGTTTACTTGTGAATTTGATTAGATAACTGGAAACCAATAAAGTGGTATGATTACTGTAGTCTGACTCTTACTGTATTATGCTTGAGATAAACTTTTTTTATCTGTTTATTGACTAATTGTTTTGTCTTTCTTAAATGCATACAATTACAGTGATCTTTTTAATCCATTTTATACAGCATTGCCTGTACATCGAGTAGGAACTCGTAACTTTTCGAGAAGAATCATACCCCCAGCATATTATTTAGGTTACAGTGGTGATATCCAGAAAGTACTTGCGGATTTTGCATGGAACCATTCCTTAGGAATTTGTAGTTAATTGGTTGTTACCAAACCGAAGGGAAAAAAAATTGAACAGAAGACTTACATTCTAAACTATCAAGGTTTTCGCAAAGCTGCTGGTCTAGTTTACTTTAGGATTGTAATTATATATGGCCTTCAATTTTCTATTTATCTATGCTGCTTACTGTATTGCTTTACTGAAACTAATTGTGGCAATTGTTGTGTAGGATAGGTTGAACACAAGCTATATGACAAAACATATATATGTACGAAGTTAGCAATGGATAATATCTTTGAAATGTTAAGATAACTTTCTTAGCAGTGGAGGGAGGACAGTTTTATTTATTATTCATTTCAAAACATTTGGGGGCTTTATATAGTCCCTTTGGAACATTTTTTTTAATGATTAGGAGCCTTATTGGCTAAATTAGAGCGCTATGGAGGGGAGTTTTCCTGTTTGTAAGGTCTACATGGTGGAAGAGCATAACTAAGGGCGAGGTTGAAATCCTTAAAAAGTTTGGCTTTTAAATGCATATATTGAAGGCCCCTGTAGGTGTATATATGGGTACAAGTAGCACATATGATTAGCGACTTAACGAACCTCAAAATTAACCCACCATGTCACATTTTTTCCTATGGCCCCTTGTAGGGGTCAAAAGGGTGCTATACGTGACTGCCACCCTAGCTAGCTCTTTACAATAAGTAATGGAACATTTAGGTATGCTTAGGGTTTAGGGGTTATATGTGACTGCCACACTAGCTAGCTTTTTCTTTTGCTTACAATAAGTAGCGGAACATTTAGGCGTGTTTAATTTGGTTTTTCTGTAATGAGTGCATTGAAGCAAATCATATCAGAAATGCCCGGTCTGATGAGTTTGATGGTACGAGAACGGAGCAGCTAGTTTGCCTTTGCCAATGTGACAACCCGGGAGGGAAAAACACAAGATTTTTGTGTAGATGCCAACCAAGTGTGGATGCATATGGAACATTTCATATTTAGCTCATAGATGGGCATGATTTCTTGTATCTTTAATCCCAGCTGCTAGCTAGTGGCAATGCAAAGAGGGAAGCACAAATGCTCATTATGCAAATATTGAGGGGCCGGGGACGAAGTATGTGCATTGAGGTAGAAACTGACTAAAGTGAATTTTTTTCAGTTTGTTCTTTAGCTAGTGCCACACGCATACACACATTTCATATTCCTTTCATTAGTAGGGCCTCTTTTCTTATTTCCACCTTGGAATGCCTGAAAAACCTGTTCTTTCAGAGGGGCAGTGATTTCTGTATTTGATATCAGCATCAGTTCCAGCATAATCTAGCATTTTTCGCACATTTATTTGCAGTTGAATTAGAGCTCAGGACTTTGGCTTAATTTGAGTCAATTTCCTCGAGGGATGGTGATCATGTGCAATTCTTAGTTTGTGAACTCTCTTATCCAACCGACAGTCGAGGCCTTTTTAACTTTCTGTCCTATTTTTATGGATATCTGTATATATATATATATATATGTCCTTTAACCTATGTTCTGCTCCATATCAAAGGGCTTCTTTTTCCTAGGGAAAGTGCTGCTTTTTTTTCCCCAAACACTAGATCTCTCTTCCTTTAATTGCTTCTATCCTAGTTGAAGGGAATCGGGTAGACTTGTAGATGATTTGGATTTAGACTATATTTGCTCTAGAATATTCATTAGATCCAAAATCCAGTGTATTGGTTCATCAATTTGTATTTGGATTGGATTTCACGTATCTAAGATTAAATCTAAATCCATTTTTTGGTGACTTTTTTATTTCTGTAAACCTCTAGGCATTTTTGATAAACATAAGTGTGAACAATATTAGAGTAGTATATCCCCCCAAAAAAAATGCAATATCACATGTAACTTGCTTTGACAAGTATTGTCAAGCTCTCCTTTTGGAGGGATACTAAATATATTGATATTAGATGAATAAAAGGATAAAACATATGACTTGATGCATACCCACCATGGATAATTGAAATTTAAAGGCTAATACATGAATTAAGAATTTGAATAAAATACTTTTACTATCAATCATCTCATGTGAACTATCTATGACAGTGGTAGATCCACTGTCCAGAAATTTTTTTTTTTTAAATTTATTATATTTATTTAGAGTTTACATATCCCCCCCCCTCCTAATCTTTTGCTTTAAGAAATTTTGAAGGATTAGGTTATTATGGTAATTTTACTTATAATTCCAATCATCTTAGATATCATCTCACTCTCTTCTTGCGTTTTCTAACCCTTATGCTTGGTTTCAATAACCCTTATACTTAGTTTCAATGAAACTTTTTTATTAACACTCATATCAATATGCATCATTACTAAATTGAATATTTTTTATTAGGTAATAAATAAACAATTTCATGCACTCAATAGTTATTTCACATAGATAAATACTGAAGTATTTCTTTGTGTGGCATGTTTGAATCTAAATAATTCTTTTCATACATTTGACAAGAATAAGTTAGTTTGTCTTGTTCGTTTTTATTCATTAGAATTTGTTGAAGTTGATCTTATGGCACTTAATAATCACTTGAAGACTTATATAACTGTTGTGCAATCTGATAATGAATTTTTGGAAGTTAATAGAATTGGTAATTTTACAAAGAAATTAGTCCAAACAAAAAAGAATATTGTATATCTATTAGTGTATATGTTTGTGAAATTAGTTTAATTAATTGTTGTTATTGCAATGCTTTCAATCATTAATTTTGTTAAGAATCGTTTGCGCGTGTAGTCAGATGAGTGATCAATGAATGAATGATTGTTTGATTATTTATGTTGAGAAGGAAACATTTGATACAATTGATAATGAAAAAATCATATATACAACGGTTTTAGAATATGAAGATTTGGTGAGAGCTACTATAATTTTATGAAGATCTAAATGTAAGTACAATATTTTTGTTTTTGAAACTAAAGAATTTTGTTGAGAAACATGTGTTGGAGTTTATGTATAAACCATATAATGATGTTTGATATGATATTTTGATGTTATATTATAATTTTTTTTATTAATATAGATAATTATTGTATAATTTTAAGTTTTAAATTTTTTTCTTATCGTTGTTTGTCTCCATTACTTAAATATCATGGTTTCGACCCTATTGTATATGTGATGCTAATTTTAATGTGAAGTGAATTTAATACTAGTATAGTTTAATCAAAGGGCTTCCCATGTTTATCTTTTGTTCTAAATACTTTCTTTTATGTTGACTATATAATTTGTAAATAATAATAAGATTAATATCGTTACTAAAATTTATTTTCTATTGAATTGTTGTTTTTCTAAGCTTATGCAAAAATAGTGCAAGTAAAATAGTAACTTTCTTATCTTCTCTTTCTGTTTTTATCCATTTTTATCTTCATTGACTCAATTCTTCTACTTCATGTGTGTATGTGTTATACTTAGCAATAATAGTTAAAATTAATACTGCTAATCCATCTAATCCTTGTTAATAGCTTTCTTGTTTTCTCATTCTGTTTTTATAATTAGTGGGTTAAAACATTGAACCAGACATCTTTATTAATTTGCTTTCCTAATCTATCTAATCCTTTTTATATTAATAAAATAACAAATTTAATTTAATTTTAAAACATTTTGGAGTAGAAGTATTTTATTTTAAAATCAACATTTCATCTATAAAATGATATTTGCTACATGGTAAGCTCTATTCGCATTATTATCATACAAATATTTAAAAATAAAATTTTTAATTTTTTCCCATGCCTTTTGCATTGTTCTTTATTTCTTTTATGGTTGTTTTTATATTTTTGTAAATAAAATTAAG
Source organism: Diospyros kaki (assembly GCA_036245055.1). NCBI lineage: Eukaryota > Viridiplantae > Streptophyta > Magnoliopsida > Ericales > Ebenaceae > Diospyros > Diospyros kaki. The sequence goes on along the minus strand of BSEG01000001.1, from coordinate 42,508,836 downwards.
TTAAAGATCTCAATTACAAAATATAGTTGTCCTAAATAAGTTATAACCCAATACCTCAGGAATATTCAATTATATTTATATAAATTCAACCAATTTGTTGCTCGCCACCAATGAGCAACCAACCCCCCTACCAAAATTCATGCTAGTATTGCCTTCGGGGGTATAGTCCAGTGATCAAAAATGAAAAAAAGTTTTTTGTCCTCACATTTGTGATGTATCAGTGTTTGAACAGTGTTTGTTATTATTCTTTAATTTTATATCTTCTGTTGAAATTATGAAATCGAGTAATAGGAGTGTTCATGATGGAGCGTCATCCAAAAAATTCACACTATTATTAATAAACAAATCAAATCTAAGTTCATATTTGTTATTCTTCATATATATTTTATAAATAGACATGATTTATTATAGTTCAGAGCATGTATTTCACATTAGATAACTAAAGTTACTGGGATGTAAATAACTAATTATATGAAAGTGGAGGTTAGTGATGGTTTTTTAGTTTTTTTTTTTTAATGCAAAATTGATATATATTTTGTTTAATTTATTTAGGAGGTGTTTGTTAACTAATATATGAGAGGATAATGTCAGATATAGGAAGCATTTCGGATATTTATTTTTTTCAGAGTGTTTGTTAAACTTATCTAGATTTTTTTAGAAAGGGACTCACGTGACCTCTTATCTTACTTTTGTCAGATAAATTTATCTAAGGGGGGAAGGTCAGATAAACTTATATGACATTTTACAGATAAAGGTAAATTACACACATACCCTTCCATAAAACCTCACCTTGAAACGTCGTCCTTCACGTTCATCTTCTTCTATTTTATTTTTAATTGCTGTTTACTATTCATCTTCACACTTCCACAGAATTAACAGAGGGAGGTTGTTCATCTTCCTTTCATTTTCTGTAAATCTTCTTTTCATTACTAGTAATCGTCGCCTCCCTCACAATCTTCTTTATTTATGTAAATCTTTTTCTTCTCGTATTTTCTGTATATGTATATGTGTGTGTGTTATATTCTGTTCACTGTGGCTTCTTCTACATTTCTAGAATCCTATATGTGTATGTGTATGTGTGTGTTATTTCTAAAATCCTTTATGCGTATGTGGGTGTGTGTTATCTTCTTTTACATCTCTATAAATTTTCCCACAGTGTATTCTATTCAATGTGGCTTCGTTTCTTGTAAAGGAGACATGAATATTTGTTTTAGATGTCTTATTTTTATAAAAAATTCTAAACATTGTACAATTTGATGATTTAAATTCTAACTTTAAATAAAGCATATCATGATAATATGTGAATTTAGAGAATTTGAGTTTTATTATCACTGTTGCTACCATGGAAGGCTCCATTTGAGTGTCTTTTATGTGTTGTTTCTCAATCCTTATGCATCATTAGTAACATATTTATATAATTATATTCTATGAAATTTTTCTATCAAAGTTATTTTTATATTTTGTTATAAAATACTTTTATTTTACTATAAAATGAGCAAGTAAAAATTTTTATTGAAAACCATTCCACATTTAGAGAATTTTATATTAAGCAATCTATCATAAGTTATTGTGTCGAGAGTTGTGTATGGATATACTATGTGATTTTTTATTTATTCATGCACTTTACTGTTTTTGCTGAACTTAGCATTCATCATAACACTTTGACATGTTCTCATATTAATTGTTCTTGCATTTTTTTCCTTACTGATAACTGATAACTGTGGATTATGTCAATTAACCCTTTTAGTGAAAGTTTCTTCATGATGGAAATAATGATTACAAAGAGTCGACATCTATGATATTATCTATCTCAAACGAATATGACAAACATGCATACTAAAATAACCAACACAAAAGAGTCCCAAAAATTGAAGTTGTACCTTTCTAAAGCATTTTTCTAGCTGCTACACTAAAAAGTTAAAAAGTAGGGTATAATTTTTTAACATCACATAGGATATATACATTTTGCAAAAACAAACAATATAGCATTTAATTTTTATATAACATTTCCAATCCAAAATGTGACATCTTTTTTAGTATTTGATTGTTCAAGAATAATTATTTATGCGTTGAAAAATAATGTTCTTTGGCCAAAAGTCGTTATTAACTCTTTTTTTTTTCCATTTGTAGTTGTAATGGATAATATGGATCTTGAGGAGTTTGATATTGAATGGGACGAGGACTCTTGGGACATTGATGATGATCATGAGGGATTGTTATGGTTGATAATTATAATATGTTGGCTGCTTAGATCTGTAGCAAGTGTTGTTATAGCTGCTATGAAAGTATCAGAATTTAGTTTAGATGAACCTACTTCCTGTAAAGTAGGAAATCCTAGTAGAGATTTAATTTATATCAGAATGAGGTCACAGATGGAACAACTTAACAAGTTGCTCCACAATGACACAACTGCAATATGCACTAAAGAATAGATATGAGAACTTTTGGTCTATTATGTATTTTGTTGAGGCATATTGGTTTAAAAGAAACTAGGTTCGTCACAAAAGAAGAGATGGCAGCTGTTTTTCTCAATATTTGTGCACATTGTATGAAAAATAGATACCAAAGCACAGATTGGACTAGATCAGGACAAACCATTAGTAAGGTTTTTCATAAAGTTTTGTCTGCCATCTTAAAACTTTACCTAATGATGATTGTGGATCTTGAACCAGTATCAACAAACTGCTTGGAAATGCCTTGGAAGTATTTTGAGGTAATCCTTTTTAGTAATTTTGAATTAGTTTCGAAATTACACATTAATTATATATTAACGTTAAAACATTTACATTTTGTATAGGGTTGTTTAGGTGCACTAGATGGCACACATATTAAAGTAATAGTGTCTGAAGATAAAAAGACTCATTACAGAAATAGAAAAGGCGAAATTTCCACCAATATGCTTGGAGTAGTCGATAGATTTGGTAGATTTGTGTACATTTACCTAGGATGGGAAGGTTCAGCAAATGACAGCAGGGTTTTGAGAGATGCAATAACAAAACCTAATGGCTTCAAAGTTCCAACTGGTAAATTACATAAAAACTTATCTTCAAATTTTGTAAGTTATTAGATATTTAACTAATTAATTAATTTTTTTAACATTTACAGGAAAATATTATTTAGTTGATTCTGGCTATACAAACGGATCTGGTTTTTTGTCACCATTTAAGGGCCACCGATATCACTTAGGAACCTTCGGAAGTGGACATCCTTCTCCTTCAAATCATGAGGAGTACTTCAATTGGAGACATTCTCAAGCACGCAGTGTAGTTGAGAGAGCTTTCGGTAGTTTAAAGAATCGTTGAAAAATATTAGGCTATGGATCTTACTACTCTACCGAAATAGTGAACAAAATTATTATTGCTTGTTGTATTTTATAAAATTTCATTTATAAGGAGATGAGAACATTAGTTGATGAATATGCAGAAGATATCTACAATGAGTTGAATATTGACATTGATGATAGTGTAAATGTTGTTGAACCAACCACAGAGTGGACAGCGTGGCGATTGCATAAAGCCCAAGAAATGTGAAATGAGTACACAACTAGGCAAAATTGAGTAATTTTTTCGTTGTTTAATGAATTATGTATTGTGTGACATGCAGAATTGAACAATTTTTTTTATGTATACCATACAAATATGGAGTGTTTTGTAATGAACTATAGAATGTAATTTTTTGTGTAAGTTTTGTTATTTACGAATTGTAGAATTAAATTATGCATGTACTACAATAATGATATTGTTCTTCTTATAATCTTATGTTTGTCAAATTTGAAATTTTGACTTATTTGTAATATAATTTTTTTGTTTCTATCTTTCTGCATTTTTTAACCATAAAATTTATAAGCGTTTCTTTAATCATTATTTTAAACAGAGATAGAAAGCATAGATAACCCAACGAATTTTAAAGAAAAAAATGTAAGAAAATCTAGAGGTATTTCTCATACTGATGATGGTGGAGAAGGCTGTAGGTCTAGGAGGTCGTGGAGGGTAAATGAAGAACGGACTCTGTCAAATTTGTTAAAGGAGTTAAGTCAGGATCCTAAGTTCAAGCAAGATAACTAGTGGAAAGATGGTTACTTGGCTGAACTACAAATTAGGCTAAAGGCCATTTTCCCCGATACAGACTTGAAAGCTGTACCACATATCACTTTAAAGATGAATACTTGGAAGAGGTTTTGCTATTGTCTTCAAACTTTGATGAATAACACTGGATTTGGTTGGAATGATAGACTAAAGATGATCGAGTGTGACAATGAGGAGGTATGGGCTGAGTTTGAAAATGTAATGATTAATTTATTGAATTTTATTTTACTAATTTTGTTATTATTTATTTGATTTAGAAAAAAATTTCATATTGATGACAAATATTTAATTTTAAATTTGCAGAAAGACAAATATGTGAAGTATGTGAGAGGTAAATCCATGCCATACTATGATGATTGGGTGAAAATTTGGAGAAAAGATAGAACCATCGGGGAGTATGCCCAGTCACCTGTTGAAATACTCCAAGGCTTGAACAATCATTAAGAACAACAACCAGGAGAGGACGAGGTTAACAATTTGGAGGAGCAAGGAGAGGAAGCTGCATCAACTGAGACTATCCCTAATTCTAGAAAAAGTGGGAGTAAGAAGAAGAAGAGGATGGGAGTAGATAACTTTTCAAATGAGCTTTCAATTGTTAGTGATTTTATTAACAAGCTGTTAGAGACAATGGAGAAAAGTTTGTGCTCAATTGGTGACAAATTAGGAAAGAGATCATTACAAAGGGAAGAATTAGCCAAATTTCTGATGCTGTCCCATTTGCAAACATAAATGAGAGGTTCATGGTTGCCAGTGAAATTGGAAGAAAGTCAAAATTACTTGATCATTTCTACATTATTGCTCCTGTTGCGAGAATTGATATGATTAATTATGTCCTTAGTTATTTGCAATAGGATTGGGATATTAACTGTTTGGTAAAGACACATAATGGATATTTTGATTTTGTTATAATTAGCTATATCCTTAGTTATTTGTAATAGGTTGGGATATTAACTATTTGGTAAAGACATGGAATGGCTATTTTGGTTTTAATATGATTAACTAATTGTTTGGTAATAATAATTGTTTGGTAGGCATGTAATGACTATTTTGGTTTATTGTTAAACATTAAATTTTTAATACAAACATTTATTTTATATTTTTATTTTATTTGCCTATGGCTGATTTTGTTATATTATTATAAGAGAGCATGATATTTATTTTTGAAATAACTTTTTGTTGATGTTAACAAATAATTTTGAATGAATTTGGTAATAGGGATATTTTGGTAAAAACCCTTATCTTGGTACTTATCATATGTATTAACAAACACATAGAAAAAAAAATTACAGTTACCAATCAATTCTAAAAAATTTAACAAACAGTCTGATAGAAATCTTAGAATGCTTCTCGACCTTATCTTGACTATTCCATATCTTGGTCTGAAAAGTATCTCAATCTTATCTTGATACCACCTTATCTTGTTCATTTTAACAAATACCCCCTTAGTGAGATGTTGTGGATGTAAGCATTTAGCATAACCGCCTAACCATCTTAAATTTTTCGTGTCATATTTTCTCAATTATTTTATGTGATTTGAGCAATTAAATACTAATAATATATACTATTGTTGTAATTAATATTTAAGAATAGATTAATATAAAATATTATCTTATATATATTACAAATAATTTTATTATTTAATATTATTAATAATTATTGTTACATTATCATATATGACATAGTATATAACTTTAATAATTTAATTTTAATATTAAGGGTAGAAAAGAAAATAAAAGAACAAAAACTAAAATACAAATTATCAAACAGCATGTTAAGGTCTATTTTTGAAAATTAAAAATTAAAACAAGAAACAGAAATTTTTTTATTTGATTTCATTTAACGATTAAATTATGTTTTAGTTGTTGTTGTTGATAATTGAGTGGGCTCTGACCCATCATTTAATGGGTAACCTGCGCCAATGACACCAACGAACTCTTCCAGGCTTGAGTCCTGAGACAAGGGGCAAAAGAGAGAACTTGACTAGTCGGTTAAAGGAATCGGAATCGGTGAAAGTTTCCACTATAATATGTTATGTTAAGTGACCTAATAATAATAAAGAAAGAGATCAGCCTTCGAGCCACATAAGAGTTTCGTATTAGTTTTCATTTTCTCTCTCTTTGTAATGTGATGTAGGGTTTTGGCTACGGTGAGTTCGACTGTTCGAGTACCGGCGGACAACTGGAGGCAAACCTCCTCCACTGCGACTGCGACGGCGAACGGTCTTTCCCCTCCATCTCCGGCAGACACAGCCGATGCTCGCCCCATTACCGGCAGCACAGGTTTTAGTGTTTATGTCTCTCTCTGTTTGAAACTCTCGTATATGCTCTGTTTGGTTGCTGAGAAGATCGAGAGAAATTATTAACAAATCGAATTCTGGGTTTTTCTTACTTTAGAGCTTTCGCTTGATCGCCGCCTCTGTCCTAGGGAGCTTTTAAGGATTGGAATTCGTTATTACAGTTTTTGCTTTTCGTAGGTTTTTGAAAGTTTTCATATTTGAAATCTATTGTGGAGTTGTTTGTGGTTTCAGATTTTCATGTATTCTTGTTTATGTTTCCTTGTTGCAGGAAATGGCGGCTTCTTGTGAAATTACGGCGTCAGAGTTCCTGCAAGTAGGCTTTTTTTATTTTGTCTTTGAAACTAGGGTTCATCAGTGAAAGGATCGCGGGTTTATTTTACCTTTGTTTTGCTTTGCTTCTTGTTCTTCTTTTTCTTGACTCTTTGCGCTGGTATTCAATCTTCGGGGATGGAAGAAGTTTAAATGCATTCTCAATTTTCTAATTGCAGGGTTCTCGTAGGCAGTCTCTGTTTTCGCCAAGAAATTTGCCAAGGCGAAGAGACAGTTTACTCTGGGGTTCACTAAACAGTAAAATTCGATCACTTAGAATGTCTACCGAAGGTACTTCACGTGGGCCTTCCTGTCCATCAAAGGTCAGAGCTGTTGTCTCCGGGGGAAATGTGAGCAGTGCAGTTGATGTTGAGATTCAGAAGCCTGCTGAAAGGATTATACATTTTTTCCGCATCCCATTTATTGGAGAGAGTGCAACAGCTGAACTTTTGAAGTCTGTTCAGACCAGAGTTTCAAACGAAATAAGTGATCTGAAAACAGAGCAGTGTTTTAACATCGGACTTACTTCTGGCCTTTCAAGCAAAAAACTTTCAGTTCTTAAATGGCTTTTGGGAGAAACCTACGAGCCGGATAACCTGGGAACTGAGAGCTTTCTTGATAAGGAAAAGGAACTGGGTTCAAATATGGTGATAATTGAAGTTGGGCCCCGCTTGTCCTTCACAACAGCATGGTCTGCTAATGCCGTATCAATATGCCGGGCATGTGGGTTGACAGAGGTAACCAGAATTGAAAGATCAAGGAGGTACTTGTTGTACACTAAACCCGGAAGTGGTTCATTGTCAGATCATCAAATCAATGAGTTTGCGGCATTGGTGCATGATCTGATGACTGAGTGCGTATATGCTGATAAGCTCACATCATTCCAGACTAGTGTAGTCCCTGAAGAAGTTCAATATATACCAGTCCTAGAGAGGGGTAGGAAAGCACTGGAGGAAATTAATGACAAAATGGGTTTAGCCTTTGATGAACAAGATTTGGAGTATTACAGTAAACTTTTCAGGGATGACATCAAGAGGAACCCTACAACTGTTGAGCTATTTGATATTGCACAATCTAACAGTGAGCACAGCAGGCATTGGTTTTTTACTGGAAAAATTCTTATAGATGGTGAACCCATGAGTACGACTCTGATGCAGATTGTCAAGAGTACTTTGCAGGCAAATCAAAATAATTCTGTCATTGGGTTCAAGGATAACTCAAGTGCAATCAAGGGATTTATGGTGAATCAGTTGCGACCGGTTCAGCCTGGACTGACTTCTCCACTAAATATGAGCAGTTGCAATCTTGATATCTTATTTACAGCAGAGACCCATAATTTTCCATGTGCTGTGGCCCCTTACCCTGGTGCAGAGACAGGTGCAGGAGGACGAATCAGGGATACTCATGCAACTGGAAGGGGCTCATTTGTTGTTGCATCTACAGCTGGCTATTGTGTTGGGAATCTTCATATTGAAGGGTTTCATGCACCGTGGGAAGATCCATCATTTAGATACCCTTCTAACTTAGCATCCCCTTTGCAGATACTCATTGATGCTAGCAATGGCGCATCAGATTATGGAAATAAATTTGGGGAGCCCTTGATTCAGGGCTATACCAGAACGTTTGGGATGAGACTGCCAAATGGTGAAAGGCGGGAATGGTTAAAGCCAATCATGTTTAGTGGAGGAATTGGGATGATCGATCACATCCACATATCAAAAGGAGAACCTGACATTGGAATGTTAGTTGTAAAGATTGGAGGCCCAGCATATCGTATAGGAATGGGGGGTGGTGCGGCATCTAGCATGGTTAGTGGTCAGAATGATGCTGATCTTGATTTCAATGCTGTACAGCGTGGGGACGCGGAGATGGCACAGAAATTGTATCGTGTTGTTCGGGCATGTGTTGAGATGGGAGAGAATAACCCAATCATCAGCATTCACGATCAAGGTGCTGGTGGCAACTGTAATGTTGTGAAGGAAATAATATACCCAAAAGGTGCTGAAATTGATATCCGAGCAATTGTAGTTGGTGACCACACCATGTCTGTTTTGGAGATATGGGGTGCAGAATATCAGGAGCAGGATGCAATATTGGTGAAGCCTGAAAGCCGCAGCCTTTTACAATCAGTCTGTGAAAGAGAAAGAGTCTCTATGGCAGTCATTGGAACAATTAATGGTGAGGGTCGTGTTGTTTTGATTGATAGCAGAGCCGTTGAGAACTGCCGCTCGGGTGGACTCCCTCCTCCTCAACCGGCTGTAGATCTCGAGCTTGAAAAGGTGCTTGGTGACATGCCTCAGAAAACTTTTCAATTTCATCGTGTGGTTCATGCCTGCGAGCCACTTGACATTGCTCCTACAGTAACAGTGATGGATGCACTTCAGAGGGTGTTGAGACTTCCTTCTGTTTGTTCAAAGCGCTTCTTGATGACTAAGGTTGATAGGTGTGTAACAGGCCTTGTGGCACAGCAACAAACTGTGGGTCCTTTGCAAATTCCTATTTCTGATGTGGCTGTTATTGCACAAACTTACACTGATTTTACTGGAGGTGCATGTGCAATTGGAGAACAACCAATAAAAGGTCTTCTGAATCCGAAGGCAATGGCACGATTGGCTGTTGGAGAATCACTCACAAATCTTGTTTGGGCAAAAGTAACTTCACTTTCTGATGTGAAAGCAAGTGGGAATTGGATGTATGCTGCCAAGCTTGACGGGGAAGGAGCTGACATGTATGATGCTGCCACAGCTCTCTCTGACACCATGATCAAACTTGGAATTGCTATTGATGGTGGGAAAGACAGTCTTTCAATGGCAGCCCATTCATCGGGTGAGGTGGTTAAGGCTCCTGGAAATCTTGTAATCAGTGCCTATGTTACTTGTCCTGATATAACCAAAACAGTGACACCAGATTTGAAGCTTGGAGATGATGGGTTACTGCTTCTCATTGATTTGGCAAAAGGAAATCGGCGTCTGGGTGGATCTGCTCTAGCTCAAGCTTTTGACCAAGTTGGGGATGAGTGTCCTGATCTGGATGATGTTTCTTATTTTAAAAGAGTGTTTGAGGGGGTTCAGGATCTTATAGCTGACGAGTTGATCTCTGCTGGTCATGATATTAGTGATGGTGGGCTCATTGTCAGTGTACTTGAGATGGCATTTGCTGGTAATTGTGGCTTCTGCTTGGACTTACCTTCAGCAGGGAGTAGCGTCTTCCAAATGCTTTTTGCAGAAGAGCTTGGTCTTGTTATTGAGGTTAGCAAGAAGAACTTGGATACAGTAATGGAGAAACTACTCAATACTGGCATTTCTACTGAGATCATCGGACAAGTAACTGCTGCACCAATTATAGAATTGAAGCTTGATGGAATAATGCATTTAAATGAGAAAACTTCTGATCTTAGGGACATATGGGAAGAAACAAGTTTTCAGCTTGAAAAGCTGCAAAGATTGGCATCTTGTGTGGATTTAGAGAAGGCAGGCTTGAAAAGCAGACATGCACCTTCTTGGGCATTGTCCTTCACTCCAACTTTTACTGAAAAGAAATTCATGGTTGCTAGTGTTAAACCAAAAGTAGCCGTAATTAGGGAGGAGGGTAGCAATGGGGACAGAGAAATGTCAGCTGCATTTTATGCAGCTGGTTTTGAACCATGGGATGTCACAATGTCAGACCTTCTAAGCGGAGCCATCTCTTTGCATGATTTCCGTGGGATTGTGTTTGTGGGGGGTTTTAGCTATGCTGATGTACTTGATTCTGCTAAAGGCTGGGCAGCTTCTATACAATTCAATCAACCTCTTCTCAAGCAATTTCAGGAATTTTATGATCGGCCAGACACATTCAGTTTGGGGATTTGCAATGGGTGCCAACTCATGGCTCTACTTGGTTGGGTTCCTGGCCCTGAGGTTGGAGGTGTCTTGGGCATTCGTGGTGACCCATCACAACCAAGGTTTGTACACAATGAGTCAGGACGATTTGAATGTCGCTTCACAAGTGTGACAATTAAGGACTCCCCAGCCATAATGTTCAAGGGAATGGAGGGTAGTACACTTGGTGTATGGGCTGCCCATGGCGAGGGACGAGCATATTTCCCTGATACTGGTGTTCTAGACCATGTGCTTGACTCAAACTTGGCCCCTGTAAGATATTGTGATGATGATGGGAAACCAACTGAAGTCTACCCTTTCAACTTGAACGGCTCTCCCTTGGGTGTGGCGGCAATTTGTTCTCCTGATGGCAGGCACCTCGCCATGATGCCTCATCCCGAGCGTTGCTTCTTAATGTGGCAGTTTCCATGGTATCCAAATCACTGGAATGTGGACAAAAAAGGACCTAGCCCATGGCTGCGGATGTTTCAGAATGCCAGAGAATGGTGCTTGTGAGGAATTATTTCTTTTCAGCATCAAGCTCAGGTTAGTGTTCTGGTTATGTAATAGTACTTCTATTTTCTGTTTATGAAGAATGAAATTCTGCCACTGTAGATAAATTGTTTCTGCTCTTGCTAATGAGAAGGGACATAATTTGTCTTTTTTTTAAGACGAAGATGCAAAGTGAATTCTGCTGTTCAAACTTGCACCACCTGGATAGTCTGTTGAGGGTGAAAATAGCAGATGATTTTTTTTTAAAGAAAAAAAATGCTCTTATGCTTCTGTGTACCTTTCTTTTATTTTTCCTTGTATTGCTGAGAAATATTTATTAGCTACCTACAACAAGTGAGGTAGTTTCATTATTTCTATTGGAATTTTTGTTTACATTAAATGCTGCTTTGCTTCATTTGATTGCATTGACGTTTTCATTGCTTGCCAAGAGTCAAAATCTCGGAAGCAATGATTAATCTGTTGGAAAATTACATATTGCCTTCTCCTGGGATGCATGAGGACCATATTTAACATCTGTGCTGTTTTTAAGTAAACATATAATTCTGCTATCATTTGGATTAAAACATCAAATGAATGATTGGTGATCGATATGGTCAATAATGGGTTAAAAAAGGGGACCCCCCCCCAAAAAAAAAATATCAGTTGCTCAGTTACTCTTGAATACTGATTCTGAAGAACATCTCAATTGAATCGAATGTTGTATCTGCAAATTTTGGGTGTGAGATCTCTGTATACTGTTAAAGTTCAACTGTAGGTTAGGGTTTTGCTTGCTTCTGTAATCTTATGCAGATTTTCTATATATATGTCTGGTATCGAGTTTTGTCTCCTTTGGACTGTAACCATTGATTTTTATTATACATCTGTGAGGATTTCCTCTTCCTGTCACCATGTATACCTGATTCTGAGCACTGTACCCTTCATTTATTTGCTTCTTTTTTTTATCCATTCGTTTCCAGGGTTATTTCTTACAAGTTATATGTTTTTCCTTGCAATTACCGATGATGAGAGTTGTTGGTTCTTATGTATCTGCATCCTAAATTTCATTGCTTCACTTGAGTTAGTTTGTGCATTTCCTTCCTGTTTCTTAGGTTTAGTTATTGACATGAAATTCGAAAGAAAACTAAGTCCCAATTGAGCCAAGAATGTTTATAGAGATTAGTCTTTTTGTTGTGGTGTTCAATTCAGCCTGCACGTGTCTTATTGTCGTTGGATTAGTCCATAAAAACAATCCCAATATTTTTCTCTCTTTGCCTCGTCATTGTAACTGTACACAGTAACAGCCCCACCTGCTAGCGAGCCAAAATGGAGTCTGGCACACAAACACATGTCATTTTAAATGTTGTGTCAAACATTATTCCCTGTAACAAATATTAAGCTTCAAAATGGAGTTGGTTCATTTGCTTAATTGGTATTAACTTCATTTGATTATTATAGACTTTTAAGCGGATGTTTGGTGGTTTTGGCTGTTGGTTGCAGAGTTTTTTTATTGTTCAATTTTTTCTCTATTTGCAAGATCTGGGTTTACTTGTTAGGGGGATGGGAGTTCACTGCACTACACTGTCTCTGTTTGTTCTGTCTTCAATTCTACATTGTTGCTTCTGTTTGGTAGTGCCTTTTTTGAGTTGATTGTATCTTGTAGTTGTTTTGGAAGGGTGTTGACTTGCTTCTGGGGATGTGGGTGTTGGTTTGTGTTAGATGTTTGTTGTTTAGTTTGTGCTTGTTTATTTAAGTCTAGGGGAGTCTTGCTGTTTGTTTGTCTTTTGAAGGGTGTTCAGGAAGTCTTTTGGGCTTTTGCCCAAATCTTAGTAAAATTTTACCGTTTATCAAAAAGAAAAAAAATAATTGATCTTAGATTCAATTATTGCTAATTATACTAATTCTATCATCATGATCTTGATATTAGTTCAATTCATAGCTTTTGTGAAGAGGAAGAGTAGAGGTTAATAACCATATTTTATATGACATAGGTAAATGAAAAATTCCCCATAATTTCAAGCTTGAACTTCTTTGTGTCGTGAACCTTCCTTTGCTAGATAACCAAGCAGAAATTATTTTTTGGCATATTTGTTTTGCATCATTACTCCGCTAGGGGATATTATCCACTGCCGGTCCCAAATCCGGATAAAGGAGGAGGGTTGCGTTAGGTAGCCGACAGCCAGCATAAAACCTAGTCGGATCCAAATATGAATTCTAAACAAACTATCTGTTGGGATGTAACCCACGTAGAAGTCTAGAATTCATGTAGCCAACCCCACATAATGGGATAACGGCTGGATATGTTGTTGTTGTTTATTTGTTTTGCAATATAGTTCTCTCTAATCAAGATGAGACCTTAAGTCCAAATTGCTTGAATGCTTGAAAATAAACAGACATAACATGTTACTTTTGAGTAGTTCTGCTTGAGATAGAAGATATTATTTGTTTCTAAATTGTTGAAAGTTCACATGTATACTTACATATGTTTTCACCCTTGTTTTATGATTAAATTATTTCAAAGCAAGTGAATAGCCACATTCAATGCGAATTGTTACTCCAACATTCTTGTTGACCTAGTAAGGCTTGGTAACATTAAAAATGTTAAGATAATTGGCTATATTCGTGCAACAATGAAGAAAATCAAAAAAATTATAAAGAATCAAAAAAGGCAGCAAAAAAAGCTGTTAGTGAAGCAAGGTCAAAAGCATACGAGAATCTATATAAACTACTTGATACAAAAGAGTTAGGTTGGGACATCTTAGTAACTCCGAAAGGAACGTAAGCTATACATTTTATCGACGCATAAGTCTAAATGAAATAAGGCAAGCATTAAAAAAGATCAAAAATCATAAGGCGGTGGGACCGGATAATATACCAATAGAAGCATGGAAATGCACGGGAGAAGAGGGTATCTCCTGGCTAACAAAATTATTTAACGCGATTCTTAAATAAAAAAAGATGCCAGATGAGTGGAGGAAGAGTACTTTGGTCCCTATATATAAGAACAAAGGAGATGTTCAAAACTGTGAAAATTACAGAGGAATTAAGTTAATGAGCCATACCATAAAACTCTGAGAGAGAGTAATAGAGCAGAGGCTTAGAAAACAAACAGAGGTGAAAATCAGTTTGGTTTCATGCCCGGTAGGTCAACAATGGAAGCTATATACCTACTGAGACGCCTAATAGAAAGGTATCGGGATCATCAGAAGGATCTACATATGGTGTTTATAGATCTAGAAAATGCCTATGATAGGGTCCCTAGAGAAGTATTATGGAGGGTTTTACAGAAAAAAGGAGTCCGAATAGCCTGTATACAAGCCCTTAAAGACATGTATCATGGTGCAAAGACAAGGGTCAGAACATGCGGAGGGGATACTGAACCGTTTAAAATTACAATAGGATTGTATCAAGATTCTGCACTAAGTCCATACTTATTTGCTTTAGTAATGGATGAACTCACTAAAGATATTCAGACAGAGGTGCCATGGTGTATGCTATTTGTAGACGACATAGTGTTGGTAGATGAAACAAAAGGAGTGAACACTAAGCTTGAGTCATAGAGAAATAATTTAGAATCTAAGGGATTTAAATTAAGCAGAAAGAAAACAGAATATATAGAATGTAAATTTAGTAAGAATGCAAGAGTGGATGATGTTATAATAAAATTGGAAGACCAAATCTTACAAAAAAAAGACCATTTTCGATATTTAGGATTAGTGATTCAAAAAGATGGAGAAATTCACGAGGATGTCACACATAGAATTAAGGCAGGTTGGCTAAAATGGAGAAATGCATCGGGGGTATTATGTGATGGTAAAATCCCATTAAAATTGAAAGGAAAATTCTATAGGACAGCTATAAGACCAGTTTTGTTGTACGGCTTAGAATGTTGGGCAATCAAATACCAACATGAGTAAAAGACGAGTGTAGCGGAGATGAGGATGTTAAGATAGATGTGCGGCCATACAAGAAAAGATAAAATTAGAAATGAAGTTATTCATAATAAGATAGGAATAGTGCCAATAGAGGAGAAGATGAGAGAGACTAGACCAAGATGGTTTGGTTATGTGAGAAGGAGACCAAGAGACGCTCCTGTGAGGAGAGTTGATGAAATAGAACAATTAATCAAAAAAAGAGGTAGAGGCAGACCTAAGAAGACTTTGAGGGAGACATTAAAGTTTGATATGAAGTGTATGGATCTCAATGAAGATATGACAAAATACAGAAATACATGGAAGTCTAGAATTCATGTACCCAACCCCAAATAGTGGGATAAAGGCTAGATATGTTGTTGTAATTGGCTATATTCATACCCAAAGTTGAAATACTCCAGATAATTTGCTTGATTGCTTCAAGAATTCTTGTTCTGATGACTGCTTTTAAAATCTTACATTGGGGGGGTGTTTCCTATTTATGTTTTCTGGTGTGCGGACATGACCCAAGGAGTTTCCTTTTTCTGTTGTTTAGGGTTTGTGAGTCCTCTATCCTTGGTTTGTGGTTCTGGTTCCTGGTGAGATTTGCAGTCTGGCTTTCAGGCTATCTGTAATGAATATTGTTTTTTGTTTGAAGAAGAAATAACAAAAATTTAGCTTTGCTTGATGTTACTTTTACCCCATGTACTATATTAGGTTGGAAAATGATTCCTGCTCTTATCCCAACTCAAATTTTATTTTTTTATCTTGATTTTTGTTTCAGGTATTTGACTCTTCTTCAGAAGTACACTATTTTGAGGAAAGTTGTTACATATGGCATTTGTAACTTTGATTGGAGTTTTGATCTCAGGTAGATCTGTTTCAAGTTTTTATTTCTTTCTCCTTGCCTTGATATTGCTTTTCATATTTTTTATTTTTTTTGGCCGGGGGGAGGGGGGGGGGGGATAAGTAGAGATTTTGGATTAATAAGGCCCTGTTCTTTTTTGCTGTTTTCAGTTTTCCAAAACAGTGAAAATATGTTTATTTTCATATTTTTAAAAACACACTTTTTGAAAATTTTGTAAAGAAAACTCAAAAAGAACAAAAAATTGATTTTGCTGTTTTTATCACAAACATGTTTAAAATTTTCAAAACATGGAAAACACTACAGACAAAAAGAACGTGTTTTCAGCAATCTCAAAGCAAACACTCTAAATACAAAATTGAAAATGAATTCAAAATTAAAAACTGAAATACGAAGAGAATAACCCCTAAGTATTTCACTTTGGATGATCAATATGTTGAATAATGAAGGATCTTTCACATATGTAATCATGCTGTCTACATCTGTAGGGTTGCTTATCACATGAATTTTGTAGTTTCAGTCTTTAGTCTTCTGTCTGTTTATATTTGTCTTAATTAATTAATGGTTTGACTGTTTTTCAGGATACTGCCTAAAGGCTCCTTACCGTTGTACTATTTAAAAATTTTGGATGTCTTTCTCGTTTTATAAAAGCTAGCATTGTTGCCCATGTTAGTCGTTTCAACTTGGTGGGAAGCTCTTAGGAATTGCAGCGTGCTAGTCTGCTTGATTGAAAGTAGTTAATTCTGTTATGAACTTAATCTGGTGTACTGAACATGAAAATGGCCTGGGGCGACCTGATTGAAAATGGGATTGTAATGCTTTCATTAATTGGGATGTCTTGTTTCAGAAAAATGTTGATGATATATCGTAATGGATATGAGTATGCGCGCATAATTTTCGGGTATATTGGAATGTTATTAACGAATGGAAGCCATCACGAATTTACAAGCAGTACTGGCACGGGCTGCTCGTATGCTTTTGTTCTTTTGTTGGATTGTTTCTGCTCTAAATGCTAATAGGGGCTGATCTTGAACTAAGTAAGAGGTTTTAGCAGTCGTCTGTTTCTTTAAGTACCGTTTTATAATTTTCGATGCATTAAAATACCAGGTGCTTAATACAAGTAAGTTCTTTCTTCTTCTTTTTTATTTTTTTGTGGATTATGGATTGATAAATTGATAAATGTTTTTTTTTTTTTTCCAGCTTTGGATTGCTTTGGCTCCTGACCATTGTTAGTAACATGGCTTTGGTTGTAGTAGCAGAAGAAATTGCTAAAAATGCTATCCTGAAGGTTCAACAAAGATTTTGGAAATACTTTAATGTCATCTTCTCTGTGTTATTAGAAGCAATACATGAAATAAGAAGGAACCGATATGGATGTCTAACTGCATAATACAAGGAGAGGTGCTTTTGTGAGCGGCAGCTTTTTCTATTCTCTTTCATGACCAAAAGATTTGTTTATATACATATATGTTTATAATTTTATGCTTGGCGAAGTTGTTTTAATTCAGAATTTCAGACGAACCATTTGTGCCTTGTAGGAGTTTTGCTTAATGAAAAGTATGTTGTAAATGGAATGGGTGCTTTACATGGTGTTATAAATGTTTTGGTTTATGAGTAACTGAGAATGGAACATGTATGCCTTAGAATATTTTGTTCTTTGGGATTATGTAACTTTTGGAATAAGTAATTGATATATGTCTTATCATAGTTGTTTCATTTTTTCTTATTGAATGATGTAATCTTTGGATTCTTATTATTAGATGCTTTAAGATGGAAGTTCAAATTTTGCTTTGAATATCTATGTTCATTTTTCAACTTGAAGATTATTGGCTTTGGATTTGGGGGATAATTTTTCTTAACAGACATAATTGTTTTCCCTCGCACAGGGTATGATGAATACTGTGATTTGTAGGCAAAATCAAGTCATTTGGAGTACAATAATAATATTGTGACACTTTTATGAACAAATTCACTAATAATTACCTTTCTCAACGGGTACATAATGTTGGGAATGTTCATGAATATTTTACAAATTCTCTTTGTCATAATAACAGTTAAGCCACCTTTTCCAATAGCTCCCGACAAAAGTTCAGCTCGTGGGGATTGATTTTGTCAATAAATTTTGTTGTTTTATCCAACTGAATCTGTTTTAGAATGTTGAATTATAAATTCAGACCAGATATAGCAAAGAAGAGGGAAGTATATATTTTCAGGTTAATTGAACAAGAAGCCCAGAACAGAGGTATCTTTATATGGATAATAATAATAATAATAATAATAATAATAATAAAAAACTCTCTTCTTGAAAAAAATATTCATCTCCTTAATTATTATTATTATTTTTTTCATTTTATAGACCAAGTAAATAAATGTAGGCTCGATTTCTTCATTTACTTTCTTACTCTTTCCATTTCCTTTGTCATCGGTCATCACTCATCAAGGCATGGCTTTTCTTAAAGTGAAAATTCCTCTAGAAGCCAAAATTGGCACGCTCCATTCCATATGTTCCCAAAAACACAGTACAAAATTCATATGGAAGCCTGCCAAACAAAACTTTTAAGGCAGTACAAAACTTGTTTCAATTTGGAACACTAAAAAAGACCCTATTTTACAGTCACAAAATGTACCCATCTGTTTTCACCCTCTCAAGCTGATGTTGCTTCCATTTTCTATCCATGTAGGATAGCCCAGAAACCCTCCTTGTTCAACTGCTTCAAACTGTCCCTCTACTGGAAAACAGGCCTGCTCTTCCAATCCAAACATATCAGAAGCTAACACATTGATCTGGGCATTAAGACCATCACTACCCGAAAAGTTTCCTGAACTGGAAAACAATGAGTTCTCATCAAGCAGAGATGAAAACTGCAAGCCATTAGTACTGACCATCTGGTTACCAGTCACTTGAGAGCTACCACAGCTGGAGACATCAATCAGGGGGCTAGCCATCTGATTTGCCAGGATCTCCATCTCCTCCTGCAGCCACGCAACCTGCAAGGCCAATACCAAATTAGTGAGTTCCAAGGCTGAAGGAAGTAATATATCCGATACCTCCCCACTAATAGACTCTACTGGGTCCTGAAACCTGCTGCTGGAGAGCGACGATGTGAGCGACACAGCCATAGATGGGATCCTGCATTCGTGCCAGGGCTTCGAAAGATATTGTCATGGCAGCCTCAGTTCGGCTCTGAAGGGGAAGATGTGAGAGCAGCCTGGAGGCATTACTGGCTCCAAACACCTTGTGAACAGCAGCAAAGTGAGCTGAAGCCTCGTCATAACAGAAGTAAGGAGCAAAGACACAATTTGTAGTGCATCTTCTTCTCAAGAACTTGCATGCTCCACAGGAAGAGCCAAGCCCTATCATATTAATGATAATGAAGATATGATCATAAAACTCTGTGTCTTGATTATGGGTTTTGGGGATTGGATCTTTATAGCCACCACCTGGAAAAAGTTTTGATAGGTTAAGGGGGATGGAACATTAATTCTCACTACTTTTGGATGGAAGTAATTGTTTTTGGGTCCCCTTTGTGGGCAGCAATGTCATTCTCAATTGGGTAATCTTTCCTAAATTAAGCATCAAAAGGGCTTCTGTTCATTGTCAGGCTTTGCAGATTGGACAGGTTATGGAAGACCTAATCATCATATACAATGTTGGGCTCTCAAAATGAGAGAATAATTGCTGGTTTAGTATTATTAATTAATGATGTTATCCAGTAGGCAAGTACAAAGGCTCCTTTAATCCCTTTTGGCAATTATAATGGAAAAGCTCATTTTGCCTGCACTACAATTGTTCTTGACCTCTAAAGCTTTGAAGCTCGTGACACTAATGGAGACTCACATGAATGGAAAGCTGATCATATTGCCTGTACTGGGGTCTGGGACTTTTGTCTGTGTATGGAATCTGAGAAACTCAGGTTGATTTGATTCCACTCTCTTTTCTCTTTTTTCTTTTTTCTTTTATTGAAAAAAATTAAAAAAAAATTGTGGTATTTTCATTTTGGGGAATGGTATATGGGTCAATTTATCATTGTACTTTTATTTTTAAAACTAATAGTATTTTTTTTTTAATTTTCTGACTCTTAATTTTTATAATGATATTCTACTTATTTATTCATTTATTATGTTTTATATAAGATTCAAACTACTGTACCTAACTTTTTTCAAAACATGACAATTCTTACCGACAACAACAGATAAAAAGAAAATTATATTATTCTAATTACCTAATTTTCTATATAAAAATAGCCGTATTACTTGGATTTAATTTACCAATATTATTGGTTGCAGTAACTCAGTCTGGTAGGTTAATTAGGGGTTGGATATAGAGTGCATGAGTCATCAACATAAATTTGGACACCCTCCATAATTGTGAAATATTTTAATTCTGAAAATATTTACCAAAGTTAGGCTGTTGGCCACTGGTATGGTAAGGGTGGTCGAATGGACCCCCTCTCTTGTCTGCATGCAACACAGTTAAAAGCCTCCCTCAGCTTCACGCCCCCATCTAATTACTTTTTCTTTTAGTTAAATAAATTAATTGTACCCTCCTTCAATTTTTATCTTTTCATTCGGATCCTGTTGGAATATTTTAACTATTTTTTAAAATTATTCGTGATATCTCTTAAATTTTGACTTTGACTTTTTAAGGGGTATTGTAATTAATTTTAGAGAGAGATTAATTATAATCGTTGTAATATTTTAAAATTTAAGAGCTGTTTGGATTAAAGAGTCAAAATTGAAGAAATCTTACTCAATTTGTTCTACTTTACTTTTTTCTCATATCCCACGAGAGAGGGTGATGATGGGTATACCCATCACCCTAATTGATTGGTTATATAATTACATAACTGGCTTCGAAAAATTAAAATGATGAAGAATATATGATATTGAAAGTTAGTGCACCGAACAGCAAAGTTATTGGGAAAAAAAATTGAAAAACAAGAGCATAGAAATCATAACCGACCCAACCCTAGACAACTTTTGATGTGATGTGCTTTCAAGGCTCTAGACAGAAATAAGAGGGAGAGAGGAGAGACTGGAGAAGCAGCAATTAAGAGGGGGCCGCCCCCTGGCTTTCTGTCTCTTCAAAGGCCCAAAAGGTTTTGTTTGAATTGAAAAAAACACAAACGCTTGCATGAGAACTGGAAGCTAACTTGTAAGTGATGGGGGTTTTGAGTCTAACGATGAAAGTGACTTCCTCTATGGATCGTGGATTAATCATCTCTCTCTCCATATGCAATGGTGGGCTTGCCTGGTTCATGCACTAATAATAATATATATAAGCTAAATAATAAAAGCCATTCATGTTAGCAACTTGGTATTCTTTAATTAATTCGTCCTAGCTAGTTATATAGATCGAGGGTGTAGATTCCTCTTCTTCTAGATGTTTTCTTTGCCAATTTGATGAGCGGTTGCTAATGTTCATTTCATCCAACAGAAAAAAAGATAAATATAATATTTTTTTATATACATATACTTCTCACACAAAAAATATATATAATTTGTCCACGTTTTATTTTGTTATTGTTCATCGTTTATATATATAAGTGAAAATTCATGCACTAAATTTAACATATGGTGTTATCTATAACATTGCGTTCCATATCTTAATAATTACCCTTGATTTGTTAATGTGACACAATTTTAACTATATAATAATAATGAATGAATAAGCCTATTTACATGTACTCATTGATTTGAAATATACAGGAGATGCAAATAGGCTTCCTTAGGCCATGCCGATTTGTCCTAAATGGTTAAGGGATAGGACGGTTCTTTTGTTACAAGGGCTCTCATCCTCATCGATGCACTCCACAGTTGGTCTTTTGGTTCTTTAGATCTAGAGGTTGAGTCATTTTTATTAAAATTTAGGTTATGTTTGATCAGTCATTTTTTGGTCAAATTTTTTATGAAAAATATTTTTTATTTATAGTTACGTGATTTTTTTTTCTATTTTTGTTGAAATTGATTTTTTCATGGGAGGGGGAGGGGGGGTTAGATTTAATTTTCCATGAAAATGGAAAACCTATGCAGGCCACCACCGCCTACTACACTGGCCTTCCCTTTCCACCACCGATAGTTACAGTGGCCATTGACGAGTAATGAGCAGCGACAATGACAATGGGCGATGATTGGAGAAAACGATGACGACAGCCATGACAAAAGCGATGGTAGCAAAGAAGACGATGGCAGTGGACAGTGACAGGGGTGATGGCAACAAAAAAGATGATGGCAGTGGGCAATGTCACTGGCAATGGCAGTGGCTGAACGACGATGGTGGTAGCGGCGATGGAAATGGGTGATGTCACCAACGATGGCAGTGAATAGTGGCTAAACGGTGATGGCGATAGCGGCTGTGGCTAAAATTGCTGGACAAGTAGATTATTTTGATTATTTTGCTTATGTATATTTGATTTATTTTTTGAATATGCATATATTGGATTATTTTATGTAGTTGATTATTAGTTTATATATTTGATTACTGATTATCTACATATATGTATATGATTATTTTCATAGAAAATAATGACAATCAAACATCAAAAGTTAAAAATGTATAACAATTTCTAAGTAAAAAATTAAGACAATCAAATACTTTTAATTAGTTTATTCAGATGTCACAAAGCAGTTCAATTTTGTATGAGAAGAAGGAATTTTGTATGAGAAGAAGGAACAGAGGCAAACTATTTTGGATGGTTCAACGGTTCTTAAAACAGAAGACTAGGTCGCAATTGCATGCCACTAAAGCTTTTAAAAATATCAATTGCAAAATAGTTGGGAATATTGATTTGTAATGAATATTAAATCATAAATAGACACGGTATCATATTCTTAGGCTCGTGATGGGCCAAGCACAGCCCATTAATGGGTCTCGTTGGGATGGGCCGTAGGCTGCAAGGGCACCAACATAGCCCCGTTACTGTTGGGTTCTGCTTGGCACAAACCGGTATCATGTTTGTAGTTATGGCCGATTGGTTTAAATTATATAATAATAATAATAATATTAAAATTAAACTAATTCAACCCCATAAAAATTAGGTTGATTTAGTTGAATTCTCAATCCTAACCCAACGTATACTAATTTTAAATTTTTATTATATAAATTCTAAAATTACAAAGAAACACAGTCCTCAACGAGACCCATCGGAACAGAATCAACTGCCAAAGCCACAAGACCTATCTGAACCAAGCTCTGTTTGTTTGCAAAAAAAAAGTGTTTCCAGGAAAAAAAATTAAAATTTATTTTATGTTGTTTTACCGTAAGCTGAAAAATCATTTTCAGCTGCTACTTAAAAAATTATATTTTTTTTTATCTTATCATCAAATCTATGATATTAGGAAAAAACATAAATAAATTTCTATGACATAAAGATAAAAAAAAATAAACAGATAATAACAATAAAGATAAAAATATAATAATATAATGTAATCCAAACAAGTAATCAGTTAGTTATAAGTTTTACAATATTATAAGTTTTGCATACATAATTCTAGTAAAAGTAATACGGTTAGATTTACTATTTTCAAAATATCTATATTTAATTACACATCTATAATAAGATAAGAAACACGAATTTAAATTTAAGTAATACCATTGACAATATAAATTTCTTATGATACGATCCACCATGTCATTTGATAAGGTTTCCCACCCAAAGTTTTCTTAATCTATTACTCTTAACCAACAAATATTTTTGCAGTCTTTTTATTCTCAACTAAGTAATCAAAAATAGAGATAAAGATAACTTCTGCAACTAAGATTAAAGTATTTGTATTATTAAAATTTTGACATTTCTTTTTGTAAAATCTTTTTCTTGAAGATATATTAGATGATGATGTCTCTTTTTTTTTTTTGATATCTTCTGTTAACATCATCATCTAATGAAGTAGATTGAACTTCCATGATCTCATCACCTTTGATATGATTAAATGATTTGGCAAAACTTTCAATTGTCATATTTGCAATAAGTGTTCTCTAATTAGACATCTCTATTTTCTTGTTTAGCTATTTTTTTGATGTACTTACAAAATTAAACACACAATGAAACAAAGTTCATATGTGAATTATTAATATGAAAAAAAAAATCCAACAGTTAAAAAATTGTTACCATTATTTGCAACAATTATTATCTTCATAGAATTATTCCAACCGAAACAACTTTTCTTCTTAAGTTGGCCTATAATTCTCCATTTTTTGTTTATTGTCCTCAAATGGTTTCAACATGATCAGAAACACAATTCACTGCAACTTTCAAGTTAATTTCTTTAATTAACAATAAGTTAAAAACTTTCAAACTTAAAAGAGCAAGAACGTTTGTTCCCTTTCATTACCTTAAGCTAAAATTTGAAATAGTGTGTAAGACATAAGTTTTGTCCACTTAAAGGTTTGACTTCCCTATTGACCTACTCTATTTTGCTCATTTTTACAACCGTCATCAATAATTATAAATATATATATATATATATTTACTTATTGTAATGTAATCAATTTATATAGTTGAGACTACCATGTATCTTTTTCGTACCCATTCCCTTTGTTCTTTTTTTTTTTCTTCCTATTTTTGACATAAAAATGTTATTTATGTCTTACTCAAGATTAGTTTAAGAATATTTGTGACCATATGTAAAGAGTTACTTCGATAGCCTTTTAATAATATAAATAAATATTAAAAATTATTTAAAAATTATTTTTCTTACTTTTTGAGGTATAAAATTACTAATTAATTTTTTGTATTCAAATTTAAAAAGTAAATCTTTTTTAATTGACAATATAATCAAATTATTTAATGCCCAGTGCAAACTCTCTAGACGAAATTTTCGACATCTAAAGAATTATTTTATCAAATTATACTTCTCAAATAATGCAACTTCTTGTATTTTTTTTTGTTGCGTTATTAATTTACACCTCACTATTTATTATCTAATATTGAAAAATGATCAATGAATTTGAAGAGTTGAAGGTTTTCTTGTTTAAATGATATCTCACTATTCATTGTTTAATATTAAAAAATGATTTATAGATTTGGGGAGTTGAAAGGTGTCATCGTTTAAATGGAATAACAAAATAAACAGAGTATAAATTCAAACAAAAAACTATCATAAAATAGAATTTCAAATGATAAGAGGCTTTATTTTTTTAGGGCCCCTCTTTATTTGGTGCCCTAAGCATAGGCTAAGGTGGCCTATGCCTTGAATCGACCTTTGTGTTGCTTAAACTTGATGCATAAATGTCTTTTATAATAAAACTATTAGGGTCTACCCTTAAAATATGGTTATATAGAATGCAATTAGCAAAGACAAAGTCAAGTTGTGTTTTATATGATATAGACAATAATCTATTATACAAAGTCATTTCTTTAGTGCCTTTAGGGTACATTTTAAGTGATTAGATCATGATAAGATGAGATTTACACCAATAACTCGTGAATTTGATTTCTTGCCCTGCGTAGTAAGATAAAGATTCTACCTGCAATTTATCTCTTATGTCAAAATTGAGGACACGAACAACATAAAACCACACAAAAGCAATAATCTCAAAAGTTATTTCTTTAATATAAAAAAATCGTGTTCAATTTGGTTCTAATGATTAAGATTAAACATATCTTTTTCATTTTTAAGTGATTGATTCCTTAATATGATATTGAACCCCAGATATGAAGCTGTTAATCTATTTTGAGGGCCATAACTAACATCACCAAAATAATATTTTTCTACAAAGTTAATATAAAATATATTACAAATAAAATATATTTATATTTTTATAATTATATATATACAAATTTAATTAATTTTAATTCTATAAATACCTTTAGAAATCTTAATCGCTCCAACTCTTGATAATGCATTATTTAGAACATGTAAATCATGCGCACTTCCCACCCAACCAAGTAAAATATAGATAAATTTTAAATAAAAAAATAATTGCCAACACATTTTGTGTGGTACTATTTTTTCAACTATAGAATTTCTCTTTCATTTCAAAAGGTACATTTGTTTGAACATGAATTCCATCAAGTGCTCTCTAACACAGTTTTAATTAAAAAAATATATATTAGGTGAAAACTTTTGTTTTAGTTGAATTGACAAACTAAACTTATAGAAACAATTACTTATCTTAAAATAAGAATAATATCTTTTATTATTGACTATTTGGATAGGAATCGAGTTTAAAGATCTTTAATGACATATTTACATAATTTTAAAATTACACCTAGCAAAATTTTAAAATAGCGTACACAATTGCAAGGGGTCTTGAAAGAGTTAATCAACACAAATAGATTTAGCGCAATTCCCAAAATTTTAAAATAGCGTACACAATTCTCTAATTTTTTTTTTTTTGGGAATTAGCACAAGTTGAAGGCTTTAGTTTTTGTTGACCAAAAACCAATTTCAATTTACTTTTATGTTTTTGTAATTTCAAACATTGGAAAATAAAAAAAAAGTATTTTTCTGTAAAATATTTTTTTTGCAAACAAGCGGAAATAGATTTTCGCCCATTTCACCTATATACAATTTAATATTTACATTTTATTAAGTGCTTATTTATTTATCTTATTAAGTAACATGTATTATTTTATTTATTTATAAATCAATTTGGTTTGGGTTCATAGAGCTAAAAGGATATACTCAAAACCAAATCCAATTGCAAACGGATTTAAAAACTTGGATCCATGACTGAATCAAATTATTAATAAAATGAACTAAAAAGATTGGTACAGTTTAATCTAAAATTTACCTGAAGCCACGGACGCCTAATAACCTGTTTCACTTCTCTAATTTAATTTCGATGTTTATATGCAAGTTGTATTTCTTTTAATATCACTCTATTGTTGGATCAAAATTCTCAATAATGTAATTTAAAATTTTATAATCTGAATTCAGTCCAAGTAGTCAACAAAACGACAGGCGCATTTACATTTACATTAATTAAAACTAAAAAGTAAAATGTGGTAAGCCCAATTGAAATTTTAATTTTTCAAAAATCAATAAATCATCTTAATCAATTTTTTCTTTATTTCTTAAGAAATAATCGATGATTAGCACTAAGGAAAGTAATTTTGGGTAAATACAATTAATTAATACATATTAGGAAAAATTAAAATGAAAATTTCCGTAATTTCTGTTTCTGGTGGTGACGGTCGTTATCTATTGAAACCACTTAAATCTGTCCACCACTAAATCTAAAACTGACATTATAAATTTTTTCTATTCAAATTGTGTATTCAAATATAAAAGAAAATAATATCGAGTTTCTTATTATAAAAAAAGAATTAATTGAATTTAACCTTTTATTGTTAGGAATAAAAAAGAAAAAACAAATTTAAAAGTGGCGCGCACCGCCACCAACTCTTTCCTTCCTCGCTTGCAGAACCGGAAACCCTTTACCTTCCCCCAAATCTGGTAAGTCTTCAAGCTCCATTGATAAGCTCTTCGCCAAATCTTGGTAAGTGATTTCTGTAAGTTCGAGTTCGATTATAGTAGTGACTAGTTTTATTCTCAGATTCACTTCTGAAAGCCCCTTTGTAACTTCTGAAACCTTTGGAAGATTATTCTTAAACCCTAAATTTTTGTTGGGTATGGTAGAATATGCAAGGATGGGAGCTTTATATACACGACATTCTATGCGGGAACGAACCGATGACCCAAACAAGAATAGAAAATCATTTGCAGGTTGCAGCATGACGTTCTCTCTCTCTCTCTCTCTCTCTCTCTCTCCCCCCCCCCCTCTTTGTTTCGCTGTCTGAATTGTGTACTAGAATTGCAATTTGTAGATTTGTAATTTATGTTATATATGCGTGCATGCGTGCGTGCGTGCGTGTGTGTTTGAGTTAACGAAGGTGGCTCTGTGAGTTAGAAGGTTGTGAACCATAAATTGAAACGTTTTTGTCTTTCCTGTAATTTCACCGTTTATCTGAGAATAAAATGATTTTGGCTTTTCTGCAGGTGAAACAGAGCAGATTTGGACTTCACTCTAACCTGCCGGATACATGTATTTGTGAATCAAATTCACTGGAGGTACGTCTCCTTTTTGTGCTTCTTTTCTATTAGTTTCATCTCAAGCCATCATCCTAACATGCTCTATTTCATCATAGAACTGAAAATTGGCTAGAAGTGAATGTTCCCTTCAATACATTTTTTGTTCTTAAATTGAATTTAGTTCAATCGATATGAGTTTAGGCAACTTATGCTAAAGTTTTTATTTTCTTCTTGTTGAATCCAGATTCAATGGGTAGGAGTTGGATGCAACTCGACAATAGACTTTGTGACCAATACTTGGGTGGAGTTGATGATTTTCTTGAACATGCATTTGGTTGCTCACATAACAAAGATAGAGTTTTATGTCCTTGTATCAAGTGCAATAATACATACCACAAAGGTCCGGACAACATCAAATTTGATTTGGTTAGGTATGAAATAGGCAAGAATTATATTAATTGGTATCATCATGGGGAGGAGATATTTGTTGATACAAGCATTAGTAGTGAAAGTGATGGTGATGGTGATGATGATGAAGATGATGACGATAATGATGGTTGCCTGCCTATGTTGGAAGAAGCAGTTGGGATGTCAAACTTGAATCATGAGAAGGGTGGTGATGCATTTAATACTGATCAAGCTATTGTTGGTAAGAATAAGTGTTTGTTCTTTTAACAATTTACTTCTTGTTCGTAGGTTCCTTTTTTCTGATTTTATGTAAAATAACATTTTCTTTTTGCCAACTAAATATTGTATTAATTTAGTTGTATAGTTTTTTGATTTCTCCATCATCTTTTATATTGCAATAAATATAGGATCACACCGGATTCTGCAGCAAGATTTGACAAGTAAGAGTCAACAAATTGGATCATCTAGCACTGGAAAAAGAACTTGAGGGAAGACAAGAAATTTAAGACTAGCAGCTCTGGGACCTGGAGAAAAATTGAGATTAGAGTTCAATAACCATGGCCAAGTCATCGGTTCGAATGCAAATTTGTTCGCTACCCAAATTGGTAGGATTGTTGGAAATGGCGGAGACGCTCCGGTTACATACAGATGTTGGGAGGATATTCCACTAGAGAAAAAGTCTAAGATGTATAGTCAAGTATTGGTAAGATCTATGCTTATTATGTATGATACTAATATAAAATTAGATTGTATGATTTAACATACTTCCTATGTTTTTTTTTTTTTTTAATCTTTAGGACAAATATGAGTTTGAGGAAACTGAACGAAGAAATAGATGGATTTTGCAAAAGATGGGAAGGAAGACCACAAGTATGAATTAAAGTTCAATTATTATGATAAGCACGACACGGATGAGAAGAGACTTCAGCATGTTCCGCCAGAAGTTGAACCAGAACAATGGACACAATTTGTCCGGTGGTTGGGCACACCAGAATTTCAGGTGTATTTTATGCCTGTTTTTTATTTTTGTCTGGTTGCCATTTTATTATGGGTAATCTTTATAAACATGAGTTATTTCTGAAAGATTTATAATATGGATAGATTTCTTGAAATTTTAATGGCAACAACATACAAGAATTTAACATTTTTTTATTGGCCCATTTGTGTGTACGCTTTATGTGCACGAAATAATATTAATCGATCAAAACAAAAGAGAGTAAAACTATAGGCACTAGAAGTTTTGCTCGTGTAAAAGTTGAGGAAGCATAAATTTATACAATTTATGTTTTTTTAACAATGTATGTATAATGTATTATTCTTGTTCTTTCATGGTTGAAATTATGCATAGTTACTTACATAATGCAGGCTAAAAAACTAGGACGGGAGCCAACCCAATTGGAGGTGTTTTGTGTGACTCAGACAAAAAGATGGGACAATGGTTGATACGACATCAAAACAAATAGTGGTAAAATATTTGTAATTATTAGTTTAATTATGCTTATTGATTTTTTAATATATATTCTTACACTTTTTTCTCCTTGCGATGTAATATCTTTCTTTCCATTCTTTAGGAACAAATTGAGACTTTATCAACTCGAGCTAAGGGAAGATCTTCTCAATCAGTTACACAATAAGAACTCTTTGCACAAATCATGGGTAAAGAAAGGCATGGATATGTTCATGGTTACGGGTTAGGTCCAACGCCCTCTTCCGTGTTTGGAAAGGCTCCAACTTCAACCGAACTTGTTACAAAATTGAGAAGCAGAAAAACTCAGTGAAGAAATGAAAGAAGAATTGACACGATTGAGACAAAGAATGGATGCAGAAAGCAATAGAATTACTAGTTTCATGGAGGAGATCAGAGCTACCGTGAGGGGTCATGCTCATGAGTAATTAATTTGTCCGTTATAGACATTATATTTATTTATTTTGTTTAGTCGAACTCTTTTATAGGTTGAGTGCCATGCACAGCTTAGTACATTGTTTGTTAGTAGATTATGGTTGTTCATCTTTTTTATGAATCTTTATATAAAAAAGATGTCTCTTTTTTGCATTATGTTTGTTAAGTTTAATTGTTGATTTTTCAGGGAGATTTGATTGGATTAATTTTTAGTAGATTGTTGGTTTGGTTGAGGAAAAGGTTTGGGCTGGAATTGTTTGTTTTTATTTTTTTAATTGTGAAAATTAGAGTTAGAATCTAGAGATGGTAATAGGTATTCACCTCATCTCTGAGTACTTGCCAAATTCCCGTGACATAGGATGAGTTCAGGTATTAAAATTTATGTTTTATTTTAGATACATAATAACGAGAGAGAATGGAATTTGGGACAAAGGACAGAAGGGGGGATCCCATGTATTCAACTCCTTTCCATTAGAATCTTCTGCTAGTAGTAGTGGCAGTCTCAGTTGCGGTCGCTAAAAGGGAGAATGGCTTTCACCAATGGAAAAATGTTAGCCACCCAGGTGGGTTTATGAGTTTATTTAGATGGGATTTAGTAATTGATATTTATTATTTAATGAATCAATTACAGTGTAAACACATCAACGAGTTTAGAAACCTACTGATCACTATAGCACTATCCTTTCACTCATGATAGACTAATGAGATTTTGTTACAGCTGAAAGTGATGACCCTCCTTTAAAGAATCTTTTATGGGGGTGACCACAACTAGTTCTACTTATGCTGTTATCAAAGGATTTTGTAATAGCTTATGCGGTCGTTACTAAAATGAGACTAATTTCAGTTGCAATTATAAGTCTCCATCCCCTGTAGCCGCTTATGATATTTTGTATGTGAAAACTCAATTTTTTATATCTTCTCAACAAAATAAAAAAAAAAATTAAACTGGTATGACTAATATTAGCACATGTTACTACTAACCTATCACTCTAGTAGTAAGATGATATATAACCATCTAACTAATTATGGTAAGTAGGACAATTTATCACCGTTTATGTATTGATATTGCATTTATACGCAATATATGTACTTAGCAATTGGGCGCATACATTAAATAACTAAGTCATAAATTTTAAATCATACGCCACAAAATTATCTCAATCACCCATTTATCTCTTCTACTTAAAAAAAAAATTAAAAAATTCATGTTTAATAACAAGGAAAGGAAAGATTTGCAATAGAAAAAGGAAAAAAACAAGCCAATGGCGAAGAAAAATCACCTCCACTTGCTCCACGAATTCTTAATTATATTTGAACTCTTTTGACTTCTATAGCTTCCCATATTAAACAATTCACATCATTGCCCAAGTAAGATAGGTCGATTTTTTTTTTTGACAATCTAAATCACAAGTTGAAAAATGGTATTATTTGATTACTCTAAGGTTGGCTTGGTTTATGTGGACTTGTGTGCGGAACAACCGCTCTCTAAATTACCCTTTTACAAAGATTTCCATTGTTTGGAACAAACAGGTTTTTTAAAAATAATTTCTTAATATATATATTTTTTATTTGATTGTTACTAAAAATATTATTGAAAATTAAAATATTTTTTTTTCTTTTTGTTATACCGTCGTGTGAAGAAAAAAGAAAGAGAGCACTAGAAAGAGAGCTAAATGGTAACTAGTAGTCAACTAAAGGTAGAGTGAGACAGTGATAACAACAACATAGACAGAGATTGAGAGATGCAAAACATGATGGAAATGGCAATGCATATGATGATGCAGGCAAAGATTGAGAAAAATGGATCTTGATAAAAATAAAGAGAGGTGAAACCTGAAAGAGATAACAACATAAGAGGAGACTAAGAGAGAGATAGCAATTGAGACAAACAAAGGCAAAATTCGACAGAGATGGAGATGTAGGCGGGGCCTAAAGGAGCACAACGAAGATAAAGAAAGGTAGAATGATGCAGGTAGACAAATGAGAAATGTAATGGAGAAAGGCGAAGAAAGTGTTATCTCTAGAAAGTGATTTTCTCTTTTCAAGATGAAAAGTTATTTTCTTGAAATATGCTTCATTTTAACATTTACTTTTCTTGAAAATAACTTTCTTTTTACTTCTTATTTCTTGATATAAAACATAGAAAAACAAAAAAAAATAATTTTTTTAAAAAATATTTTCCCTAACAAACGGA
Organism: Diospyros kaki; assembly: GCA_036245055.1. Lineage (NCBI taxonomy): Eukaryota > Viridiplantae > Streptophyta > Magnoliopsida > Ericales > Ebenaceae > Diospyros > Diospyros kaki. Next base: position 42,476,546 of record BSEG01000001.1, on the reverse strand, counting down.
GCCCAAGTGCCCTTTGAAGGGAACCTTCCTTCGATTCAATTTATTTATTCATTTTAGGTAAAAAAAAAAAAGTACATGATGATTTGAGATTACGTTGGTAGAATTCTTTAATCTAAAGGGTCTTTTATATTATCTTATAATAAATTCTCTCTTGTCAAAAACATATGAACGTGGGTGTCAATTTTTGAGCAGTGGAATTTTGATTTTACTATTAATATTGAGCTGGGCGTATAGAGTGTCACTTGGGCTGAAATTAGTTAGTCTAGGGGAAGGTCCCTCTCAGTCATGAGCGCAATAACCACTTACTTTTAAGTAGGGTTTCCGTGGTGTCTCACTTATACATCAGACATCTTTTATCTGTTAGACGCGGACGCGTCAAACATATATATAATGTACAGACCCCTGTGACATCCTCGGACACAAACCCCCCCTCTCCCTCAACACACATTTTTAAAAAATACACATATATTTTAATTATTAAAAATATATTCTCTAAACTTTATAAAAACTAAATATATATTATATTTCAAAAATATAGACAACTACACATTTCTAATCATAAAGATATATAATATTTTAAAAAAATATACAGAAAAAATATTTTTTGACTAGAAAAATATATTTTCTTAACTTTATACATAAACTAAATACATATATATAGTCTTTTCAAAATTTATTTTAATTTATCACTATACAAATTAACAAAGAGTCTAACTATTTTTTTTTTCTTTTTTCTAGTTTTGGTAAAGGAGTAAAGAAGTAGAATTCAAATAAGCCTTGTGAAATGTAAAAGATTGGTTGGTTTGACAGGTAATACTGTTTGCACAATCATTTTGATAATTGGTTGAACAATTTAGTTTATTGCGATATTTTAGCACCAAAATATCGCGATAAATTGATTCAGACTATCAATAATTTGAATACCTACTAATTCTTTCTCATTCATTCTCTCTCTCTCTCTCTCACACACACACACACACAATTTTCTCCCTTGCCGCTACCACTGACATCTCCACCCATTGTTGTCGCTAGCTTCACCTCCACTTGCCCTTGCCAACTCTCTGTCTCTCACTTTTTCTCACACATAGTCTCCTCATCTTCTACCCCTCCCCCCCCCCAAATTTCGGCCTCCGCACACAATTATCTCGCATAAATAGATAAGATAATTTAATAATTTTTTAAAAATATTACTATAATATCTTTTAATATCATATTTTTATTTATTAAGCAATGTTATAAATAAATTAAAATTTAAGAATATTTTATAAATGTCAAATTTGATCTATTGCCCATATTGAGACTGCAAAAGAGAGTAAGAGACAAAAAATAAGCGAGGGGTGGGTGGAGGTGAAGCTGACTACAACAATGGATGGAGATGTCGACGATAGCGGCGAGGGAGAAGATTGTGTGTGTGTGTGAGAGAGAGAGAGAGAGAGAAAATGAATGAAGAAGAATAGATAGGTATTCAAATTATTGATTTTTGAGTAAATTTATCGTGATATTTTGATACCAAGATATAACAATAAATTGAATTGTTCAATCGATTGTCAAAATAATTGTGCACATAACATTACTTGTCAAACCAACTAAATTTTTACATCACACAAGACTTATGTGCATCTTATTTTTGGACTCTTAATATTTAATACTCCTTTACCAAAACTAGAAAAGAGAAAAAAAAATAGTTCGACTCTTTGTTAATTTGTATAGTGAGAAATTAAAATAACTTTTGAAAAAACTATATATATATGTATTTAGTTTATGTATAAAGTTAAGAAAATATATTTTTTTAGTCAGAAAATGTTTTTTTTTTTGTGTATTTTTGAAATATAATTTATATTTAATTTATATGAAATTTAGAATATATATTTTTAGTAATTAAAATATATGTATATTTTTTAGAAATGTGTGTTCCCCCCGGGGGGGGGGGGGTATGGGTGTAAACCCGGAAGAGGTCTGTACATTATATGGATGCATGCCACGTTGGTGTCAGGCAAGGTAAGAAATGCCCAATGAAAGTAAGAGATCAAGACTGCTCACTCATATCTGGGGCTTTAATTAATGATATTAGATGGTTTTTACAGCAATTACATTTACGGCAGTGCTGCTCACTCCTCCTCAAGTTTCTCACCTCACTACCATAGAAAAATAAATTTTGCTGTTAGAAGCATATTATCTAAATACTTAAATTTTATTTTCTTAATAAAATAAAAATATTTTTTGTATTTTTTAAAATATTATATATTTTTATGGTTAGAAATGTGTAATTCTCTATATTTTTGAAATATAAAATATATTTAGTTTCTATAAAAATTAGAATATATATTTTTAATAATTAAAATATATGTATATTTTTAAGAAATGTGTGTTCCGGGCGGGGTCTGTATATTATATGGATGCTTGACACATCTATATTGGGTAAGATAAGAAATACTAGTGCTCTCACGAGTATAGTTTAGCAATTGAGACCATACATGTATTGGTCGTAAAGATAAAAAATGTTAGACGCGAGTAAAAGGTCAAGATTGGAGATATTTTAGTAGGGGTTCCGTACATGGGGGTGTTCAGGGAGTGATACACTGAGAGGGGGGTTCTGTACATTATATGAATACTTGACAAGTTCATGTCGGATCAAATAAGAAATGCCCAAGCGCGTAATCTAAACAAGAAATGCCCAAAGTGGAAAGGAGATAAAGATCGATTCTATACATGGGGGTGTTCAGGGAGTGATACACCGAAAGGGGGGTTCTGTGCATTATATGAATACATGATAAGTTCGTGTCGGATCAAATAAGAAATGCTCAAGCGCGTAATCTAAACAAGAAATGCTCAAAATGGAAAGGAGATAAAGACTGATTCTATACATGGGGGTGTTTAGGGAGTGATACACTAAAAGGAGGGATTTTGTACATTATATGAATACTTGAGAAGTTCATGTCGGATCAAATAAGAAATGTCCAAGCACTTAATCTAAATAAGAAATGCCCAAAGTGTAAAGAAGATAAAGAACGGAGATATTTAAAGATTTACCGCACCGACCAACTACCGTGCATGGAAATTAAAATAGCAGGAGGCCTTGATTGAAAAAGACTCTTGGGCCACGTTAGGTGGAGGGGCAGCGAAGTCTTGAGTCAAGGGGCACTTTAGGAATTTCATCAATTTTTTTTTTTGGGGGAGGGGGGGCTTCAAACGCGTAATCTCCATCTTCTCGATCTACACTAGAGATAGGTTAATACAGAAAATAAACATGTTTTTGTTACGTTATGCTCAATGAGTTGGTTGAATTTTTAAACTCCAAAAGCACTTCAATTTGAAAGACAACCACCAACTTGGTAGTTGACGGATGAAATGAGGAGATTAAAAAAAAAAAAAAAAACAAAGAAGAAGAAGAAAAATAAGTCAAATGAATGGTTTAAGGGAGTTGCTCTCTATCGTATTTGAACCTATATAGATACAGTCGACTCCCAATCCCATTAGCTTCGAAAGATGCTGCAACATGTAGGGGAGACCAATCAAACAAATGAACACGCAAACAAAAGATAATGACCTATGCCAATGACATCATGCATTGCCTCAAAAGAAAAATAAAAATATATTATTTGTAAATTTAAATTTGATATTATATATTTTCCTGCACTTTCCCCGCTCTCTCCATTCCTTCCTCTTCCCCTTTCCGCTTTCAGTTTTCAAACTGGGTCGGTGAGCCTTCCACCTGTTTACTACTTCGGTGTTTTATCAGAATCCAATTTCCCCTTCGTCTTCCCAAATCATCTCCATGTCACAATCACCTTCTCATTCCCAAACCAGAAAAAGCTAAGCTCATTTGATGTGAGGGATTCCATCTCCATGGCCAAGAGGCTCCATCTTTACTGGCTCTCCTTCTTTCTCTGTTTCCGCTTCACAAACCCAGTTCTCTCCCAGACGGACGAATTCATCTACAGAGGATTCAAGAACCTCCGCAACCAGAACATAAGCCTCTCCGGCGTCGCAGAGATTCAGAGAAACGGAGTCTTGAAGCTCACCAACGACACGCCCCGCCTGATCGGCCGCGTCTTCTACCCAAATCCCATCAGATTCAAGCCCTCCCCAAATGACAAAGCTTTCTCCTTCTCCACCGCTTTCGCCTTCGCCATCATTCCCCAGTACGAGAACCTCGGCGGCCATGGCCTCGCCTTCACGATCTCCCCAACCAAGGACTTTAAAACCGCCCTTCCCAGCCAGTTCTTTGGCCTTCTCAACGCCAACGACAACGGGAACTTCTCCAACCATTTGTTCGCCGTCGAGTTCGACACCGTCCAGGAGCTCGAGTTCAGGGACATCAACGACAATCATGTCGGCATCGACATCAATGGACTGATATCGACCGCTTCTACGAATGCTAGCTATTTTGAGGAAGGCGATTCGACGCCGAAATTCCTGAATCTCAAGAGCGGGAAGATGATTCAGGCCTGGATCGACTACGATTCCGGCAAAAAGGAACTGAATGTCACGCTGTCACTCTCCTCGACCAAACCCAGTTCCTCGGTCCTGTCTTTTCACGTCGATCTGTCCCCAATTCTGGAAGAATTCATGTTTGTCGGCTTCTCTGCTTCGACTGGTTTACTCGCGAGTTTTCATTATATCCAAGGCTGGAGCTTCAAGATCAACGGCCAAGCTCAATCTCTCGATTTATCTTCTCTTCCTTCTCTTCCGGGCCACAGACAAAATCAGACGGACTTGATTATCATCCTATCTGTGTGTATTTTTCTCGCCATTGTAATGGCAATTGGAATTGGTTTTTACGTAATCAGAAGGATCAAGAACGCCGACGTAATCGAGGCCTGGGAGCTCGACATTGGCCCGCACAGATTCTCCTACAAAGAGCTCAAGCAAGCCACTCGAGGCTTCCGAGACAAACAGCTCCTCGGATTCGGCGGATTCGTCCGAGTCTACAAAGGAACGCTCCCCAATTCCGAAACCCAGGTCGCCGTTAAGCGAATTTCGCACGAATCGAAGCAGGGTTTACGCGAGTTCGTCTCCGAGATCGCCAGCATCGGCCGGCTCCGCCACAGGAACCTCGTCCAGCTCCTCGGATGGTGCCGCCGCCGCGGCGATCTCTTACTCGTTTACGATTACATGCCCAATGGGAGCTTGGACAAGTATGTTTTCGAGGAGCCCAGAATGATTCTGAGTTGGGAACAGAGGTTCAAGATCATCAAAGGCGTGGCCTATGCACTTCTATATCTCCACGAAGAGTGGGAGCAAACTGTTATTCACAGAGACATTAAAGCCGGGAACGTTTTGTTGGACTCGGAGCTCAACGGCCGGCTCGGCGACTTTGGGCTGGCGAAGCTCTACGAGCGCGGGTCGAACCCGAGCACGACCCGGGTAGTGGGCACGCTCGGGTATTTGGCGCCGGAGCTGACCCGGACCGGGAAGCCAACGGCAAGCTCGGACGTGTTTGCCTTCGGCGCGCTGATGCTGGAAGTGGTGTGTGGGCGGCGGCCGGTGGAGGCCAGGGCCCTGCCGGAGGAGCTGATTCTGGTGGACTGGGTTTGGGAGAAGTGGCGGGAGGGGGCGGTGCTGGAGGTGGTGGACTCGAGATTGGACGGCGAGTATGACGAGACAGAGGTAGTGGTGGCGGTGAAGCTGGGGCTGATGTGTTCGAACAATGGGCCTGGGAGGAGGCCTACGATGAGGCAGGTGGTGAGGTACCTGGAGGGGGAGGTGGGGCTGCCGGAGGTTGTGGTTCCGCCGGGGGATGACGGGAAGGGCGGCGGGGGAGTGGAGTTTCAGGACTTCGTGCATTCGTATCTGTCGTCGTCGGTGTATGAGAGGGCGAGCGTGTGTTCATCGGCGGGTGATGGGAATGTGGTGGATATTGAAGCGGGGACCGGTTCGCCGCCGTTGCTGTCGGCCGCGACGGGCTGGAGGTAGCGTCTGGCGGGGGTGGGTGAGATGGTAGATGTTCTCCGTAACGGTTCCTGCTTTCTTGTAAATATTATTAATTATCAGTTTAATTTTATTGAATATTATTATTATTTTTTTAAAATTATCGACTTTATGTTGTCTCCCGTGTCCTCGATTATAGTAGATGAATTGAATTATAGATGAATATTTTATTTTTTTACATAGATTAAGAAATCGAACTTACAATTTAATAGTACGAATTCTACCTTATTGTGACTATTGTGACTTAAGTATCTAATTTTTGCACCTAAGACATTATTAGTTTCTTTTACCATATCCAAAGTGAAACAATTTCTTGAAGGTCAAATAAATTAATATATTCTAAATTTTGAATTAATTTTTAATTTAATTTTATTTTAATTTAATTTTTATTTCAATTTAATTATTAAATTTTTATTTTTATTTTAATTTTATGCTCGATTCAGCAAACATGTGCCCCTCACATAAAAGTTGGATTTAACATAAAAGTAAAAATTTGATGATCAAATTAAAACAAATATCAAAATAAAATAAAATTAAAAATGAACTCAAAATTTAAAATATATTAATATATTTGACCTTTCTTGAATTAGAATAAAGAAATGAAATGCATTATACACTATGGTAAGTGGAGTGGAACTTGTTTGTTTTGGCTATCTCATCTCATCTTTATAAAAACTTAAAAAAATAACAATTTTAAAATAAATATTACTTATATTAATATTAAATACTATCTTTCATATTGATAATTAAATAATGATGCATCAAATTGTGAACGTAGATGTGCTAAAATAAGACGGAGACGGTGACTGTTGTGTAGGTCAACTCCTATTATATTATTGACGGAGAGATTGACGGGTATTTACCAGAAACAGACATGGACATGGACATCATGTTCATAAAAAATTAATGTAGAGTACAAAATGCATTAGCCAATAATGCTTTGATCCAGTGGCCAAAGTAGAAGCCTTGGCCCTTGGGAATCAAAGTCAAATATATCAACTATATATTAAATTACACAAACCATCATATTTATTAAATTTTAATTGAGAGTATGCGCTACAATAAAAATGATTTATTGAGACATCTTCTTTAAAATATTTTTTAAAAAGTGTTCTCTAAAATATTATTTTAAAATACAATCTAAAAAAGTGTTACAATACAATAATTTTAATGAATCACAACAATTAAGTGTCGTATAAAATATTATTTTAAAGCACAATTTAAAGAAGTGCTTCAATAAAATAATTCTAATGAGACACAATAATGAAATGCCCTAATAGACAAATATAACTGTCTTAATAGATAAATCTAATAGGGCATAATTTTTGAAATGTCCTATTAAAATAATTCTAACAAAACACTTTGATAAAGTGTCTTAATAGACAAATCTTAAGTGCTACAATAAAATAATTCTAATGAAACTTAGATATACTATAAAATAAATATAGGCACATATATTAATAAGATGATGTGTGAATTAGGTGGTCACATGTGTGTAAGAAGAAAGAAAGGTTCAGAGTTCGAGCTGAGGGAGAAGTAAACTAGAGTTAAGAGAAGGCATTGTAGGGGAGATGAAAAATAAATTTATAGTAATTTTTGAGGAATTTTTAAGTGTTTCAATAAACTTAAATTTATAGTTATTTTTGAGACATTTGTAAGTGTTTCAATACGTTTTTGGGACACTATTACACATGATATTATTATTAGTGCCCTAATAGTTAAAATGTTCTAATAAATTATCTATTAAAATATTTTTAAATGTCTCTTAATTTAAAATTTATTGTAATGATGAGATAAAATTAACTATATATATATTATTTTAAATTAAACATGTACAAGTTTTGATGAGTATCGAAATAAAGGATTAAGCACATTATTATTTGATGAGTACTAATAAAGATATAGAAATTAGAAAGGTATATAGATATTGTATAAATGAAAATATATCTGATTTATATATATATATATATAATCTGTATTTAGTTTGTTGTCTTTCTTATCGGATCCTTCCTACAAGCTATTATGAGCTCTAATCTAAGTCAAGTCGAAACCCCACTCACCTAGCGCAACCTATAATCATGCTTAATTTGGTCCAATATTTTTCATGTTGAATATGACTTATTTCAGTTATTTGACACTTAATAAAGTGCATTAATCCTTATAGATATTTGAACTATGAATATGAATTAGACCATTATAGTTTCTTTCCATCAAGCTAATTATAAATTCATTTCATTTTTTTTTTGAAAAATTGTAATTTAATTTATTATGGATAAGGACTATTTAGTACACATTATTTTCAAATAATGTGTATTTGTTTATCTCGTTTTTAGAATTAAACATTATTTATTATTTATTGTTAAAACAAATGTATTACAATAAAACTAACCAGAAAAATATTTAAACTAAAAAATAAAATATCATAAATATACATTGCTTAAAAATAATATATATATATAATAAAAATTTACAAGAACATGAGCAGCATATAAAATAAAGCAGAAAATATAGCTCAAAAATAAAATCAACTCCACGTGCAACATGCTTCGACAAGAAAGGTTTGGAGCAAGCGGTTTGCCCCAAGTCATTATGGATATTATTAAGAGCAACTCCAATCTTAGACAGTAAATTAAGCGTCAATTTGATATTCAACAGTAGTTTATACTAAAAATTTTAACACCATTTTAATGTTACCTCTAATGTATAACACTAAATTGGTGTAAAAGAAAATTTTTAAAAAATATTCTATAAATAAATATTTAATAAATATTTATTTATTTATTTAACTTAATATAATATAATTAAAAATAATTAGTCACATTTTATAAACAAATTAAAAAATTAAAAAATTCATATGCATAAATAAAAATAGTTCATTTTATATTAGCATGGTATTTATAAAATATATTAAATATTTTAAAACATATTCAATATTATACTTATTTTATAGATCTTAATAAAATATTTCTATCGGTATATATTTTTTATAACAATTTAATTTAAATTTTTAATTATTAATCAAAATATACAAATATAATAAAAGTGATAAAAGATATAAAGGGAATAAGTTGTTTTGAAGTTATGCAAAAAAAATTTGGTGTTGGTGAATAGTATAATACCAAATTTGGTGTTATACTATTCACTTAACATCAAATTTGGTAATTAAAAATTGTGTCTAACACCATTTTACTGTATTTATTGGAGAGGATGTTGCATCAATTTGCAATTGGCGCTGAAAATGGTGCATTGATTGGAAATGCTCTAAGCTTGCCCGATTCAGTTCATGGTTCATACCTTGCAGGAGCCTGGACCCCAAGAGAGAAAAATACTAAAAAAAAAAAAAAAAATACAGAAATGTTAACTGATGCTTCTTCTCAAATCCCCATATATATCTTAAAAAAAACAAAAAAAGACGAAGAATAAAACGTTTGTGATCCATTAAGTAACAAAAGAGTTAACGGCCAAACCCCAGTGTGACCCTCTCTACCAAAAGAAGAAGAAGAATATTGAAAGGAAGAAAATACAACACAGCGCATACAATCATATTTTTCCAGCAAAAAGCAATGCACTGGATAATGATAATTGCAAATTAGTGGATCTGCTAAATCATTAATAAGTTTTGAGTTTGGAAGTCCAATACAAGTATGATCGCTTTATAATGTGAACTTGAAAACATAATAGGTTAGAATATTAAAACATCTGTGCCCTTAATCACCCATACATGTTACCCAATTCAAAAACCTTTCCGTGATTATGCTCTTAAACCTCTGTTTACAACTAATTTTGAATTTCTATGTGCATCTAAATACCACCCAAAGACAACCTCCGTAAACTCCAGCCATGCTCACAATTTCACCAAAAAAGTATCAATGGACCTAGGGACAAACTCTGCTATCACACCTCCATCATACCCACTAAAAACATTGTAATCAAAACAGTAGGCAATGCTTCGGTCAATCTTTTTGCACCAACAGAATATCGCTCTTCAGAATGAGTAATCAGTTGCAACACGTTCCTGATTCCAACTTCTTCTACCACTTCCTTAAGCAATTCATAAAGAGCATCTGGGGAATTCATAGTGGCAGAAACATCCACAGACCTCAAAAATGTTATTCCCTCAGGACAATATGCCAAAACGTTCACTATCGTTCTACCATTCTCAGAGACCCATTCATCAACCATGACAGAACAACTGGTCTTCCCCCATGTCACCACACATTGATCAGTGTCATTCCTCACTTCTTGAAGCGAACTCTTTGAAATACAGTTGCGAATATCATGATAGGAGGGAGCTACGACTCCCATTCCTTGAGATGCAATGGCATCAATCGTTGGTTGGAAATAGACCGACTTCGCTGCATCCAAAGGGATTCCAACATCATAAAGGAACCGTCCTACTGCCATACTAACTTGATTGTTTGCCCTTTTTGCACCAACTGCAGTATTGCTGACAGTAATTAAAGCATTCGAACTAGGATTTGCAGAAAAAGAGGCCTTTCTTATTCTGCCTCTCTTTCTCCTACCTCCACCTTTGTTATTCATGTCTTCTTCTCGATTCACCAAGAAAGTAGAACTCGGTTCAACTGTTTCAGGAACAGCAACCAATGCAACTTCAGTATTCAAGCCAGATTGGTAAAAGCGTCTACCTCACCAGTGGATGGATTGAAATTCGACATCTCTTCCGCAATTTTCTGCTTCTTCCTCTTCTTCACCACAACACCGTTTAAGCTCTCCTGCATCTGAAGGCGAACATCGGGCTGAACTCTTAGAAAGGTCGACGCATTTCCCTTCTGCCCAGCAAGATGCTCCTTAATTCTATGAATCCCACCACCCTTAAAGATTTTCCCACAGTACAAACACTTGAGCTGAATCTTCTCCCCATTCTTAAACATCTGACAGTGTTTCCATGCCGGGTCATGCTTCTGCGGAGTAAGCTGCACAGGCTCCAACCCAGATGCCATTTTTCTGCCTTAACAATTTTACATATGCGGAAACAGAGCGTCTTTGCAAAAGACGGCGAAGGCGAGGATACATACAAATACGACTCCCCTAAAGCAGCGAGCCTCGTGCACTCGGGACCCCTCAAGAACTTTGCATATGTCCAATGGCTATGCATACAATTTGGCTACTCCGGAAAAGAACTCTCTTTTATTCGAAATTAAGCAAAACAATGAAGACCCTTGAACCCCAATATGGCATGTGATATAACCCAAATCTACTGCTTTGAATTACACAAAATCTATTCAGCAAAACGAAGATTGAATAGGAAGAGAAAGGGAGGGAATTGGACTTACTTTGTATTAATCCCTGATGTGCTTTGAAAGAGAGAGCGAGCGGCTAAAGAGAGACAGAGACCGAGTTGGGGAGGTTTTGTGGGCTTATATAGAAGAGATGAGAATTGATGGTTAATCGGATGGACCGGTTAGGGCAACGGACAGAGGGCGTGGTTAGTTTCAGGTTTCATTGGATGATCCGGTCAACTCGCGCCAATAATTCCCAAATGGATCGGGTTACGGTGCGGAGAACCGGAAGCTTCAGTCACCTGGATCCCAAGCTAGAGAAGGTCAGACGTCAGTTAGGCCTGCCGGCGACCGACTGTTTTCTAAACCAGATTGACAACGAGGACAAAGAATTGAGATTTCTCATCATCCTTCAGCTTGTTTAAGGTATGATAAAAACTGGGTCTTAGGACTGATCTCTGTCTCTCTTCGTTGGCATTCGACCCTACGTTTTATGCTTTTCATGATTCTTAATCGAATCGGACCGTTCATTCTAGGACTATGAAGAATTACATTTGATCCAGTGATCTCCTTCACCAACAAGGATTTTGAGGGGATTGATTAGAACTATGACAACCTCATGGTAGTCTTGGTCGTCACCGCCAATTTATTGGTGAAAAAGGTCCTCGTTGACTAAGGGAGCTCAGTCGAGATGTTGTATCTGTCAACTTTGAAATGATGGAAATTTTAGAAAAGGGGTTGAAGTCGTTCCACGAGAATTTGGTTGGTTTTTCAGGAGAACAAGTATGCGTCAAGGGGTACATTAATCTGTTGACTACATTCGGGATGACCTCACTCGTTAAAACTATCAATATTCGATACGTGATTGTTGATTGCCAGACGCCACACAATGCATTCCTTGGCCACCCATCTCTCAACACTTTAAGTGCAGTTGTGTTAACCCCCCACCTGGCTATGAAGTTCTCGATGTTAGCTACTAAGGTCGGAGTCGTTCACGCCAACCAAAACGAAGCCCGGAAGTGTTACCACGACCTTGCAAAGATGACGATAGAAACCGAGCTACAGGTAGCAGTAGTCAAGCCACGGGCACCAGCAACCAGGTTCTGTACCAGAATGTGCATATGACTGAGTTGGACCCACGGGGCGAGCTCTCTAATAGTTGTGCCCAGCCCACACAAGAATTTCATCATGAAAGTCTGGGTCCTCGCCCAGAGCAGGTTACCAACATCGACTCCACGTTGTTGGACGAGCTAAAAGCGAGGCTAATCAGTCTGTTCCAGCATAATGTTGATCTCTTCGCTTAAACACCTGCTGACATGCCCAGAATTGATCCATCTTTCATCTGCCATAAGCTAGCATTAGACCCAAGTGCTAGACCGGTTGCCCAGAGGAAGAGAAAGCTAGGAGAAGAAAAGAAGCGTGCAGTGACCGAGAAGACAGAAACTCCTCAAGGTCGAATTGATCAGAGAGGTGCCATATACCACATGGCTGGCCAATGTGGTCATGGTGAAAAAATCTTTGGGCAAGTGGAGAATGTGTGTTGACTTCACCGATTTGAACAAAGCATGCCTGAATGATTCATATTTGCTTCCCAACATCGACCGACTTGTAGATGGAGCCTCCGGCTACAAATACTTGTCAAAAATCTTTGGGCAAACACTTGGGCGTCATGGACGCCTGTTCTAGATACAACCAGATCCGAATGCATGCTGATGATGAGGAGAAGACGACGTTCATAACGGAGAATGCTAATTTATGTTATCAAGTTATTCCATTTGGATTAAAGAACATGGTGCAACTTATCAACGGTTAATGAACAAGGTGTTTACAAAACAAATTGGTTGGAACATCGAAGTCTACGTAGATGACATGGTGGCCAAGACATCAGAAAATGGGGATCACTGCTCGGACTTGGCTGAGATTTTCAGCCAACTCTAGCAACACAACATGAGGCTTAATCCTAAGAAGTGCATGTTCGAGGTACAAGCCAAAAAAATTTTTGGCTTCATGCTAACGAGTCGAGAAATTGAAGCAAATCTATACAAGTGCAAGGCCATCTTGGACATGAGCAACCCCGAAGTGTGAAGGAAATCCGGCGATTGACCGTCCAGATAGCGGCCCTATCCTATTTCTTCTCAAAGTCAGCTAACCAAGCTCTCCCCTTCTTCCACTGCCTAAAAAGGCTGACAAAGTTCTAATGGTTTGAACAGTGTGAAGCCGCCTTTCAGGAGCTTGATGGCTTCTTAGCAGTTCTTGCCATTTTCTCAAGGCCAAAGCCTAGGAAAGAACTCTCGCTTTACCTCTCCGTCACTAAAAATGCCCTCAGCACAGTATTGGTCAAGAAGGAAAGCAAATCAAAATGGTCGATGTACTTTGTCAACAGGGTCATGCAGGGGCTCAAGCTACATTACCAGAAGATCAAAAACCTAGCACTTGCGTTGGTGACCCTAGGTCAAAAACTTAGACCATACTTTCAAAGTCACCAAATCACAGTCCAGATGGATTAACCACTCCGGTAAGTGCTCTAGAAGCCTGAACTCTGGGGAAGAATGAGCGCATGGTCAATCGAACTCTCCGAATTTGACATACAGAATCAACCCCGCAAGCACATCAAATCTCATGTACTGTTCGATTTTTGTGTTGAATTATCTTCCTCTGGTTAAAGCCTGGAATCTAATCCCTAGTTATTATTTGTCGATGGAGCTTCCAACATCAAAGGAAGCGGGGCTGGCATAATTCTAGGACTTGATGGGTTAATAATCGAGGAGTCCCTCCATTTCAATTTCAAGGAAAGTAACAACCAGATGGAATACGAGGCCTTCATAGCCAGACTAAGTTTGGCAAGGGAGATGGGAGCAGTCTGAGTGGCTGCAAGAAGCGATTCCCAATTGGTGACCAATCAAGTAAAGAGAGACTTCTAGGCAAGAGACCCTCAGCTTGGTCGATACCTCAATAAGGTTAAAGCCTTAGCCGAGTCCTTTGAATCTTTCAGCATCGAATACATCCTTAGAGAATAGAACTCAAGGGTCAATCTCCTATCAAAGCTCGCCAATACAAAAAGGCTGGGGAATAATTGATTTATAATATAGGAAGTTCTGGACAAGTTCTAAACTCGCCCACTATTGACTCAGCCGATGTCATAGAAGCAAGGTTGAAGGATTCAAAGGACTCGGCTAAGGCTTTGACCTTGCTAAGGGTCTCTTGCTTGGAAGTCTCCCCTTACTTGATTGGTCACCAATTGGGAATCACTTCTTGCATCCACCCGAACTGCTCCCATCTCCCTTGACAAACTCAGTCTAGCTATAAGGGCCTCGTATTTTACCTGGTTGTTACTTGCCTTAAAATTGAAACGGAGGGACTGCGTGATTATTAGCCTATCAAGTCCTTCCAGAATTGTGTTGGCCTCGCTTCCCTTGATGTTGGAAGCTTTATCGACAAATAATAACTAGGGATTAGATTCTGAGCTTTGACCAGAGGAAGATAATTCAGCACATAAATCGGACAATACTTGGAATTTAATGTGCTTACGAGGCTGGTATTGTATGCTAAATTCGAAGAGTTCAATTGACCATGCGATTATTCTTCTTGAGAGTTCAAGATTCTAGAGCACTTGTCGGATTGGTCGATCCGTCTGGCCTTTGATCTAGTGACTTTGAAAGTATGGCCTAAGTTTCCAAGTTACAGTCACCAATGAAAGTGCTAGCTTTTCGATCTTCTGGTAATGTAGCTCGGGCCCCTACAAAACCCTGCTGAAAAAGTAAACCGGTCGTTGGGATTTGATTTCCTCCCTGATTAATACTACACTAAGGGTGTTTTTAGTGACGAAGAGGTAAAACGAGAGTTCTTCCTCAAGCTTCGGCCTTGAGAGAATGGAAGGACCTACTAAGAAGCCCTTAAGCTCCTAAAAGGCAGGTTCGCATTATTCAGACCATTGGAACTCTGTCGGCCTTTTTAGGCACTAGAAGAAAGAAAGAGCTTGGTCAGCCGACTTTGAGAGGAAATGGGATAAGGTTGCTATCTAACTAGTCAATCACTGGACTTCTTTCACACTATCGGGGCTGCGTATGTCCAAGATGGCTTTGCACTTGTTTAGATTTGCTTCAATTCCTCGACTTGTTAGCATGAAGCTGAGAAATTTTTTGGCTTTCACCCCAAACACACACTTCTCAAGATTAAGCCTGTAACAGTCCGCTTTCTCAGGCGTGTTATACCTTAGGAAATTTGGTCTAATTTTTTTTTTTTTAAATCATTACATTATCCCGAAATTCCCTAAGGCCTATCTAGTGTTTAATTTACACACTAGAGATAAATACAATTTACAAAGCGGAAGCTGAATCGAACCTGCTCATGGCAATATATATACATGAATAACTAGACAAGTACTTATTACAAACGTTGTTACATAACATTCGAAAAGTAAAACATATGTACATAATCCTTAACTATTCATATCACATCATCATCATGTCTTACATCATGAATTTTCAAAGCGTTCAGACTTCGTAGTAGCAGGACTTAAACATATGGGCTACATCACATTCATTCATCTTATCGTTCATTCATCATGCACTTAGCTAAGTGTCATTTCATGCCTCATTCATCTTCGTACCTACTACAGTCTCCATCTGGAACATTTGAATGTTCCAGGGGCAAAGCCCGATTAGATGATGAACCATCTAAGTAAGGGTACGTAATGCTATGTCATGAGTGTATGTAATGTCTTTCCTCGTAGGTGTCAATTGCACCCCTCATGCTACCTACCATTTTAGCGGCCACCTCTTTCGAAGCCGGGGTGTATGGGTGCACCCTTGGTAAGGCAGCGGTGCCAGTTCGTATTCCCTACGGCCTCATATGCGTGTGATCAAATGATATCAACGTGTAATCATGCATTTCATAATCATGTATGCATTCTACGTGATAGATACATATCAGAGCATGTCAATATGATAAAGACATTATCGAGGAAGTACCACTTACCTTCTAGAGCTTATCAGGCTATCTCGAAATTCGTGCCTTGCCTCAATTTGCGTGCCATCCTCAAAATTTGCACGAGACACCTCAACTTTGACCTCAAAGCATCCTAATCACCATAAGTATTTAAATAAATATTAAATCCCAATTTTCCATAATTTCTAGCATTTTCTTTAATTTTCCCTCTATTTCTTCCTATTTTTCCTCAATAATTTCAAATTAAATATTTCTAGAAATATTTTCTCAAATATTTCACTACGACAATTCATAAAATAATATTTTGGAATTTCTGAAATTTTCTAGAGAATTTTACTTACCTTGGCTCAGCATCTCCGATTTTCTCGATTTGCGTGCAATATCCCTGAAAAACGTGTCCGGACTGTTTTTCTCACCAAAATCTCCAGGATATCACCGAAACATAATTTCCCTATTTTCTAGAATTTTTTTGGGATTTTTCTAACATTTTCTCATTTTTTTTTCTTTTCTTTTCTTTTCCTTTTCTTTTTCTTTTTCTTTTTTTTTCTCCTCTCTATTGTTCATCATCTCCTTCCTCGCGCAAACCAGCTTTTTTTTTTTTTTTTCATTCTTCTTCTTCTTCTCCTTCCCTTCTTTCTTTCTTCATTCCTTCCTTTCTTCCTTCTTCTTCTTCTTCTTCTTCTTCTTTTTCTTCTTCTTTCTTCTTTCTTCTTTTTTCTTTCTTTTTTTCTTCCCTGCGCGACCTGCAACCAGTTCGCGGCCGCCGCCGTTTGGCCCTTCGCTGGCCGTCGCTCGGCCTTCCTCCGGCTGCCTCGGCCTCACCGAACTTCGTAGTCGCCGCGTGCACGCCCTCCTCCACCGAAACCAGCCCCCCTTCGACGCACCCGCCGGCTGGAGCTCGCGGCCATGGCTGCCATGGCCACGACTCAGCTGCTTCTGGCGGCTTCTCGAGCTTCCACAGCCTCCCCCGTTCACCGCATCATCATCAGCAAGCCGCTAGAACTGCCCGCGTTGGTGTGCTGCCCGCGGCCGCATTTGCTCGGCCTGTGGCTTCAATGGCAGCCATGGCTGCATCTTGCCCAAGCTCACTCTCTCTCTCTCTCTTTCTCTCTCTCTCTCTCTCTCTCGTAATCTCCTTATCTTTCTCTTCTTCTTGGCTCTTCTCTTCATGCTTCACAATCGGCCAAACCATCCAATTTATAGGTTCCCTGCCTTGGCCACCAATCCACCAATTCACTGTTGAATGCTTGTCCACACGCAATTAATCTGAAAATTCCCACAAATCTTGCTGTATATTCCCTCAAATCTCGCCGCTTCTTCCATAATTTTAGCTGCCATATCTCCCTAAATCCTGTCAAACTCCCTCCAGTTTAGCGTAAATCTCGGCCATAAATTCTTCCAGCGGTGCCCAACTACGTACATATATATCAATATATATATAATGTTATATATTACACTATATTAACAATAAATTTTATACATTTAAACCTCAAATTATATCATAAATTTATTAAAACAATTGGCTAATTACAACTATGCCCTTAAATATCGAATTTATTTTTCATTACAATATTGAAAACGCAAAATTAATAATCCAATTCTTAGTTGAAAATGACGATTTTGCTCTAGTGCCTTATCGAGCTGTCGTTTCATCCCAAAACCACTGAAGGGTTGTTCGTTATGCAAAACCGGAGCCCCCCTAGGGTTCCGTTGATTTTTCGGGAGCCTTCTACAACGATTCGATTTTACAGCCTAAATGATAGCTGTATTTTAGCTGTACCGAAAACTGTTCCGAATTTGATTTCTTTCGATACCATAAATCCTATTTCGATACGCTCGTCGAAACCATATAATTTTCCTTGGACAATTTCACTTTTAGGCATTCCCTGTAGTTGATTCGGTACTTGAAATTGCTATGAAATCCATTTTTCGATATTCTAAACTCATCGAAATTACGTGGCAACGTTATACAAACATGGGGTATTACATTCTCCCCTCCTTACAAAAATTTCGTCCTCAAAATTTGTCACATGTCCTAAATCTCAAAATTAGAACTCTTAAACTGACCATACTTATTAATCCCTAGATAAGTACACTTGTCAACTATACATACCTTTCAAATCATAACCACATAACTTGGCCACGAATCTTAACCTGAACTTCTACTCGTATCATTGTAGTGAGCCTGCAACTCTCATATCCACATCATCAATTTTCAATTTGCTTTTCTTTAGGTCATCCAGTCGGCATCCTTAATCACGACACCTTTTAATTCCGATTTCTTACGATGTCATTTATCTTGAACTAATCAATCATGCTTCTTTAATTCAAGAGTCCTGATCTGGATATATCTTGACTTTTATCAAATCGATCCTTAAGGAAATACTTTTATGTCGTCAAACTATTTTACGTATCCTTGAATCCTCAAACATCGCATATCTTGTTATTACTAGGTTGTTTCATAGGCTGTCATAACAAGTCACTGGTCCTATCCTATCATCCCGTGCTCAAACGATTTTTGTCCTCGAAATCACCCTTACCTTGAGTCATCATAAACTTAATCATTGCTTAATCTTTACTTGTGCTAATCCATTCGAGATTTCTTTTACTCATTCTTGTGGTATTCATCTCCCGATAAAACCTTAAGTTTCTGCCAATTGACCACAATCATCTTTTAATTTTGTATTGTAACTATTTCCTCAAGAAATCTTTATTAATAGACTCTATCTGTCTCCAAAACTTTGACCGAAATTTAACGTTGTCTTCCAAGTCTAGCAATACTAATTTTTTTGCATCACTTATTCCCTTGTTACCTGGTTGCCGAGCTAATACCTATTTATCCATATACCCATAATTTAAATAGCTCCTCGAACTTTTCGAAGTGATCCCCAAATAACATTTTATATCATCAAACTAATCATTTAATCCTCAAATTACTTTTCTAGTAATAACGTTTTATGTCAACTAACTTTAATCATGCTCAATCCTTTTAGAACTACTTACCCAAGTTACTGACTTTTGCTTGAACCAACCTCTGCTCATTAGGTTCGTTTCTTGAAACCTACTGGGATATCTGACCTTTCGGAACTTCCAATCCTCGACCTTGATTTCACGATCTCGACACGGAGCCTCATGCTCTCATCGTTTCTTTCTCGATTGGCTCACGACCTAGCAAGCAAGTCTTAGTCTTAACATCTATTGCAATGTTCCCGAATATTATCCTCAATGTTTCTCATGCGCCTCCCTATCTAAGGAGTACACAATTACCACGTGACTTTAATGCAATTGGTACTTTGGTCAAATTATCAAATCATGATCCCATTGCTGGTATTTAGAATGTCTCATCCCTCGATCGCACATCAATCATAATTACTCCAACCTCTTGTAATTGTTTATAATTCATCAAATTTGAGATAAAGATATAGACTCTTAATTATCGCATCTTTTAAAGCTCAATAATTTACGTTCTCAATTGAACTACTTATAACCTCAAGCTATTTATTGGCAATTTCATTACTACGAAATAATTTCGATAAATCTTCCGAGAGCACATTCTGATATTTCTCTTACTTCCTCAACTTTCTCATGGCTTTTCATTGACCACAAGTGGTCGTACCACATTTTGACAAGCTCCTCATTTCCATAACATGCTTACATCACTTTAGTGATCGTCTAGCTATACATCTCCCGATTTGCCCATCAGGGCTATCTGGATTAATCGTTTAGACCAATAGGATTTTCATTTTCTCAAATCAAAGATTTATTACTAGTATCCTAACACATCTATCATTGCCTGTTTCTCTCAAACACGCCAAAGATTTTTTTTTTTTTTTTATCATCCCTCCTTATGGTCAACACGACCCACAAGCAACTCTCGTCTTTTAGGTACCTGATCTCTTCATTAAACGGAGACTGCCATCTCACAACTTATGGCCTTGAACTGGCCATGCTCTACTACCCACAATCTCGTTTATCGAGAATCCACTGACTCTTGCATTTCGCTCTTTAAATCCAGTTGACTATCAGCACACGACCATCCATGCCCCATTGCCATACTACATATTGTGGCGTTCTATTCCTCGAGCTTTGCACCGTTCGTCGTGTCACCTACTCCCAAGATTACCGCGAACCCTGATACAAGTCCATATTCAATCCATTTCATTTCGGGTTGATTCTCTGGCCTCGATCAATCACAACTAGTGGCACACCTTGCTCCTAGACCATTGGGACTTAGACCCATACAAGGTACAGACCCTACTGGGCTGTTCTAGATTTTCAGCATCTGATCGTCTCCCAGGCAGTCTGACATGATGCTTCGATCGACGGGCTTCCCGTACCTTATCGCAAGCCATCCCTCAACCATCTGCACGTGGGTCCCTAGATCTAGATCTGTCACTGAGAACACCAAACCAGTAGTGTCGTCACGCTGCTAGGGTTCTTATCCCGTCCTTGCGAGTCACATTGGTTACACCACTGCCAGCTCATTGATTCATACACTATCATTTGACCATCTTTGGTCTCTCGCTTAACTTAATTCGTCGAATCTCTGATCTACACATCCTATTTTCGAGATACTAAATGATACTCGAAATACTTATAATTTGATCCTTACTTTTTAACTAGGTCTTGTCACATTAGACTAATCATTCATGATTCGATCATCCTTAATAACCACAATTACCCTATCATGTCACGCCATGATTCGACTAATAACCTCAAATCAATAGTTTCTAAATCTCTCGGATCCATACTCACGGTTTACCGAGTCAACCTTACACCCGAATCATATCGTCAAATCCTAACATCAATAGCTAGATTATCTCGAACGGGCGTTTTATTGCTTAGCAAGATTAGATTCTCAAATCAATAACTTCTAAAACTGCAGTCGACCATTCCCAAATCTCTAAGTAGGGATCATGATTCAACCATTCTTGCTAACTATCCTTTATCGTATAACCTCAAATTGACATATTAATCCTCAAATTCCTATCGTTTCTCTTATCGAGATAACTTTACCTCAATCAAAATCAAACATCGAAATTTTCAAATTTTATTCTCCGAAAATGTTAACCGAAATATCATAGGTTTCTCAATTCCTATTCAACTTTTCCTAAGTCTCCAAATCAAACTTCTCATAAATCTTCGAATTTCTATCATTTCCTTCCTCGAGACTTGCTCTAAATTAACAATTTCTAAATCATCAGCAATCCCTAAGTCACCGAATTAGACTTCTTATAAATCTCCAATAACTTAAGCTCTTATACTAACTATATCAAAGTCACTTAAGGTTTCAAATACACTTAAACTCTGATACCAAGTGTAACAGTCCGCTTTCTCAGGCGTGTTATACCTTAGGAAATTTGGTCTAATTTTTTTTTTTTTTTAAATCATTACATTATCCCGAAATTCCCTAAGGCCTGTCTAGTGTTTAATTTACACACTAGAGATAAATACAATTTACAAAGCGGAAGCTGAATCGAACCTGATCATGGCAATATATATACATGAATAACTAGACAAGTACTTATTACAAACGTTGTTACATAACATTCGAAAAGTAAAACATATGTACATAATCCTTAACTATTCATATCACATCATCATCATGTCTTACATCATGAATTTTCAAAGCGTTTAGACTTCGTAGTAGCAGGACTTAAACATATGGGCTACATCACATTCATTCATCTTATCGTTCATTCATCATGCACTTAGCTAAGTGCCATTTCATGCCTCATTCATCTTCGTACCTGCTACAGTCTCCATCTGGAACGTTTGAATGTTCCAGGGGCAAAGCCCGATTAGATGATGAACCATCTAAGTAAGGGTACGTAATGCTATGTCATGAGTGTATGTAATGTCTTTTTTCGTAGGTGTCAACTGCACCCCTCATGCTACCTACCATTTTAGCGGTCACCTCTTTCGAAGCCGGGGTGTATGGGTGCACCCTTGGTAAGGCAGCGGTGCCAGTTCGTACTCCCTACGGCCTCATATGCGTGTGATCAAATGATATCAACGTGTAATCATGCATTTCATAATCATGTATGCATTCTACGTGATAGATACATATCAGAGCATGTCAATATGATAAAGACATTATCGAGGAAGTACCACTTACCTTCTAGAGCTTATCAGGCTATCTCGAAATTCGTGCCTTGCCTCAATTTGCGTGCCATCCTCAAAATTTGCACGAGACACCTCAACTTTGACCTCAAAGTATCCTAATCACCATAAGTATTTAAATGAATATTAAATCCCAATTTTCCATAATTTCTAGCATTTTCTTTAATTTTCCCTCTATTTCTTCCTATTTTTTCTCAATAATTTCAAATTAAATATTTCTAGAAATATTTTCTCAAATATTTCACTACGACAATTCATAAAATAATATTTTGGAATTTCTGAAATTTTCTAGAGAATTTTACTTACCTTGGCTCAGCATCTCCGATTTTCTCGATTTGCGTGCAATATCCCCGAAAAACGTGTCCAGACTGTTTTTCTCACCAAAATCTCCAAAATATCACCGAAACATAATTTCCCTATTTTCTAGAATTTTTCTGGGATTTTTCTAACATTTTCTCATTTTTTTTTCTTTTCTTTTCTTTTCCTTTTCTTTTTTTTTCTTTTTTTTTCTCCTCTCTATTGTTCATCATCTCCTTCCTCGCGCAAACCAGCTTTTTTTTTTTTTTTTTTCATTCTTCTTATTCTTCTCCTTCCCTTCTTTCTTTCTTCATTCCTTCCTTTCTTCCTTCTTCTTCTTCTTCTTCTTCTTCTTTTTCTTCTTCTTTCTTCTTTCTTCTTTCTTTTTTTCTTCCCTGCGCGACCTGCAACCAGTTCGCGGCCACCGCCGTTTGGCCCTTCGCTGGCCGTCGCTCGGCCTTCCTCCGGCTGCCTCGGCCTCACCGAACTTCGTAGTCGCCGCGTGCACGCCCTCCTCCACCGAAACCAGCCCCCCTTCGACGCACCCGCCGGCTGGAGCTCGCGGCCATGGCTGCCATGGCCGCGACTCAGCTGCTTCTGGCGGCTTCTCGAGCTTCCACAGCCTCCCCCGTTCACCGCATCATCATCAGCAAGCCGCTAGAACTGCCCGCGTTGGTGTGCTGCCCGCGGCCGCATTTGCTCGGCCTGTGGCTTCAATGGCAGCCATGGCTGCATCTTGCCCAAGCTCACTCTCTCTCTCTCTCTTTCTCTCTCTCTCTCTCTCTCGTAATCTCCTTCTCTTTCTCTTCTTCTTGGCTCTTCTCTTCATGCTTCACAATCGGCCAAACCATCCAATTTATAGGTTCCCTGCCTTGGCCACCAATCCACCAATTCACTGTTGAATGCTTGTCCACACGCAATTAATCTGAAAATTCCCACAAATCTTGCTGTATATTCCCTCAAATCTCGCCGCTTCTTCCATAATTTTAGCTGCCATATCTCCCTAAATCCTGTCAAACTCCCTCCAGTTTAGCGTAAATCTCGGCCATAAATTCTTCCAGCGGTGCCCAACTACGTACATATATATCAATATATATATAATGTTATATATTACACTATATTAACAATAAATTTTATACATTTAAACCTCAAATTATATCATAAATTTATTAAAACAATTGGCTAATTACAACTATGCCCTTAAATATCGAATTTATTTTTCATTACAATATTGAAAACGCAAAATTAATAATCCAATTCTTAGTTGAAAATGACGATTTTGCTCTAGTGCCTTATCGAGCTGTCGTTTCATCCCAAAACCACTGAAGGGTTGTTCGTTATGCAAAACCGGAGCCCCCCTAGGGTTCCGTTGATTTTTCGGGAGCCTTCTACAACGATTCGGTTTTACAGCCTAAATGATAGCTGTATTTTAGCTGTACCGAAAACTGTTCCGAATTTGATTTCTTTCGATACCATAAATCCTATTTCGATACGCTCGTCGAAACCATATAATTTTCCTTGGACAATTTCACTTTTAGGCATTCCCTGTAGTTGATTCGGTACTTGAAATTGCTATGAAATCCATTTTTCGATATTCTAAACTCATTGAAATTACGTGGCAACGTTATACAAACATGGGGTATTACAAAGCCTCATGTTGTGTTGTTGGAGTTAGTTGAAAATCTCGGCCAAGTCTGAGCAGTGATCCCTACTTTTCGATGTCTTGGCTACCATGTTGTTTATGTAGGCTTCGATGTTCCGGTCAATCTGCTTTGCGAACACCTTGTTCATTAACCACTAATAAGTTGCACTCGTGTTCTTCAATCCAAATGGCATAACTCGGTAACAGAAATTAGCATTCTCCATGATGAACATTGTTTTCTCCTCATCATTAAGGTGCATACGGATCTGGTTGTATCCGAAATAGATATCCATGAAACTCAAGTATTTGTAGCTGGAGGTCTCGTCTATAAGCTAATCGATGTTGGGCAGCAGATATGAATCCTTTGGGTATATTTTTTTCAGATCGGTGAAGTCAATGTATATTCTCCACTTGCCCGAGGATTTTTTCACCATGACCACATTGGCCAACCACGTGGTATATGGCACCTCTCTGATCAATCCGACCCTGAGGAGTTTTGTTGTCTCATCAGCCACTGTGTGCTGCCTTTATTCTCCCAGCTTCATTTTCCTCTTCCCTTGGGCGACTAGTCTAATGTTTGGGTCCAATGCCAGCCTGTGGCAGACGAATGATGGATCAATTCCAGGCATGTCGACAAGTGTCTAGGTAAAGAGATCGACATTCTGTTGGAATATACTGACTAGCCTCTCACTCAGCTTGTTCGACAACGTGGAGCCGATGTGGGTAACTTGCTTTAGGCGGGGACCCAAGCTTATAAGATGAAGTTCCTTATGGGTTGGGGATAACTGCTAAAGAGTTAACCCCATGTGTCCAACTCAGTCATATGCACATTGTGGTGTGAAGCCTGGTTGCTAGTGCCTGCGACTTAACTACTGTTGTCGGTAGCCCAGTTTCTATGGTCATCTTTGCAAGGTCTAGGGCTTTGAGCCCTAAGGCTATCATGGTAACACTGTCAAGCTTTTTTTTGGTTAGTGTGAACAACTCCGACCTCGGTAGCTGACACCGGGAACTTCATAGCTAGTTGGGGGATTGACACAACTACACCCAAAGTGTTAAGAGATGGACAACCAATAAATGCATTATATAATGTCTGGCAATCAACAACCAGGTATCAAATACTGATAGTTTTGACGAGTGGGGTCGTCCCGAATGTAGTCAGCAGATCGATATACCCCTTGTCACATACCTGTTCTCTTGAAAAACCAACTAAATTCCCGTAGAGTAGCTTCAACCCCTCTTCTGGAATTCTCATCCTTTTCAAAGTCGACAAATAAAGCAAGTCAGCTAAGCTCCTTTAGTCAACGATGACCTTTTTCACCAATAAATTGATAGTGACGATCAAGACTATCATGGGGTCATCATGGTTCTAATCAATCCCCTCAAAGTCCTTGTTGGTGAAGGAGATCACTAGATGTCTATCATTTTTAACTTTTTCTCAGCATTACTTACAAATATCACTGCTCGAAGGTGTCACTTTCTTGCTGAGCTCGAGTTTCCCTCGCTCGCGAAACCTCCAAAAATTGTGTCAATGACCCTCACTATCTACTCAATTGGGAGCGGTCCAACATTCTGCCTTTTATTCGCTCGTGGTCACCTTTGGGGGCTATGACTCATTCGTCTAACCAAATTAGCCTACGGGGACTGCCTTCAGTCTACCCTGTAAGTGTACTGGCGAATATGGCCCTCCTTGACTAGGCATTCGATCTGGTCCTTCAAAGCAGCATACTCTTCGGTTGTGTGTTTGAACATGTAGTGATAATCACACTGTCTGCTGTATTAATGTTATCGCAGAGAGGTCGTTACTTCTTGGTGTCTGGGAGTTGGATAACCCTTGAGTTGTAAACATCCTAGAAAATTCGATCTCGCTTGTTTGTGAGAGAAGTATAGGTATCATAGCGCAACCAAGGTAGCTTAAGGATCCGAGCTGGCTCTCTTAATCCCCTATTACGTTTTTTGTCAAGATGATGTCGATGTTTGGTAGAAGGTCCCGATTGTGGCCGGGTATCATTGTGCTAAGCGGCTAACACCTCCTCCATGTTTATATAACTCGCAACCCGTAGCTTGAGATCATCCAGATCGACGGGGGGCTTCTGAGCTACAGAGTCAGTGAAAGGCCTTGGTTTCAGCCCGGCCATAATAGCATGTAAGGAAACCGTTGGGCCAAGATCCCTAATTTGAATGGCCTCCTGATTGAATCTGTTCAAGAACACTCAGAGTGGCTTGTGCTTGCCTTGTTTCAAGTTGATGACACGGGCTGACGTCTTGCTGTGGGCACAACTAGTGGAAAAAAGAATGAGGAAATGGGTGGCCAGGTCAGAGAAGTCATGTATAGAATTTGGCTCTAGGGGGAAGAACTGCAACATGGCCGACTTCTTCAATGTGCTAGGAAAGGCTCGACACATGATCGAGTCCGTGCCTAACATCCAATGATCTTCTTCACTGACATCCCCATTAATGAGGATGATGGTAGATCATATCCACATTTAATAAAGGTCCCGTCGGCACCATGCCACCGTTAAGGAGCCCCGTCGACGCTGGATATTCAATCCCATCACCCTACAACGCCCGATGCAAGAATGTATACTGGAGGACTCTCCTCATTCTATATAAACCAACTCTATCAAGAGTTAAGGTATGTTCTTTTCGAGCCTACTAATACTCTACCACTTTAATTTTTTACTTACTTGAGTATCGAAGTGCTTGTAAGTGCCAGTCACCCCCCGCCGTGCGACCTCTCATCTTTCTATATAAATCAGTTATATCAAAAGTCAAAGTATGTTATTTCTAGCCTATTGACACTCTATCACTTTAATCTCTTACTTACTTGAATATCAAAGTGTCTGTAGATGCCAACCACCCCCTAACATGCCGATCACTAGAGTTTATTTCTTGTCACTATAAGCTCACGTATGATCATTCCTTTGGATCGAAAAGAACAATGATGATGAAGACGATGACTATAATGACGATTGTCGGCCTATGTTGAAAGAAGCAGTTGGGATGTCAAACTTGAATCATGAGAAGGCAGGTGATGCATTTAATACTGATCAAGCAAGTGTTAGTAAGAATAAGTGTTCTTTTAACAATTTACTTGTTGCTCGTAGGTTCCTTTTTTTCTGATTTTATGTAAAATAACATTTTTTTTTGCTAATTAAATATTGTATTAAATTAGTTGTATAGTTTTTTGATTTCTCCATCATCTTTTATATTGCAATAAATATAGGATCACACCGGATTCTGCATCAAGATTCGACAAGTATGAGTCAACAAATTGGATCATCAAGAACTCGAGGGAAGACAAGAAATTTAAGACTAGCAGCTCAGGGACCTGGAGAAAAATTGGCATTAGAGTTCAATAACCATTGCCAAGTCATCGATTCTAATGCAAATTTGTTCGCTAGCCATATTGGTATGATTGTTTGAAATTGAGTACAGACGTTGGGAGGATATTCCACTAGAGAAAAAGGCTAAGATGTACAGTCAAGTATTGGTAAGATCTATGCTTATTATGTATGATACTAATATAAAATTAGATTGTATGATTTAACATACTTCCAATGTTTTTATTTTTTTAATCCTTAGGACAAATTGAGTTTGAGGAAACTGAAACAAGAAAAAGATGGATTTTGCAAATGATGGGAAGGAAGTTCACAGATAAGCACGACATGGATGAGAAGAGACTTCAGCATGTTCCGCCAGATGTTGAACCACAACAATGGACACAATTTGTCCGGTGGTTGGGCACACCAGAATTTTAGGTATATTTTATGCCTATCCTTTATTTTTGTCTAGTTGCCATTTTATTATGGGTAATCTTCATGAGTTATTTCTAAAAGATTTATAATACAGATAGATTTCTTAAAATTTTAATGGCAAAAAAATACAAGAATTTAACATTTTTTGTTGGCCCTTATGTGTGTAGGCTATGTGCACACGAAATAAGATTAATCGATCAAAACAAGAGATGCGTAAAACTACATATACTAGAAGTTTTGTTCGTGTAAAAGCTAAGCAGACTTAAATTTAAACAATTTATGTTTTTTTAACAATGTATGTATAATGTATTATTCTTGTTCTTTCATGATTGAAATTATGCATATTTACATACATAATAAAGGCTAAAAAATTAGAACAGGAGCCAACCTAATTGGAGGTGTTTTGTCTGAGTTAAAAAAAAAAAAAAAAAGATGGGGCAATGGTTAATACTACATCAAACCAAATAGTGGTAAAATATTTGTAATCATTAGTTTAATTATGCTTATTGATTTTTTAATATATATTCGTACACTTTTTTCTCTTTGCCATGTAATATCTTTCTTTTCATTTTTTAGGAACAAATTGAGACTTTATCAACTCGAATTGAGGGAAGGTTTTCTCAATCAGGCCGTACACAAGACGAACTCTTTGCACAAATTATTGGTAAAAAAAGACGTGGATGTGTTCGTGGTTACGGGTTAAGTCCAACGCCCTCTTCCGTGTTTGGAACGGCTCCAACTTTAACCGACCTTGTTACAAAATTGAGAGAAGCAAAAAAATTCAATGAAGAAATGAAAGAAGAATGGATGAATAGATGAAGAAAGCAATAGAATTACTAATTTCATTGAGGAGATCAGAGCTACCGTGAGGGGTCATGCTCATAAGTAATTAATTTGTTTGTTATAGACATTATATTTATTTATTTTGTTTAGTCAAACTCCTTTATAGGTTGAGTGCTATGCAAAGCTTAGTATATTGTTTGTTAGTAGATTATGGATGTTCATCTTTTTTATGAATCTTTATAAAAAATATATATATATATCTTTTGTGCATATTATGTTTGTTAAGTTTAATTGTTGATTTTTTAGGGAGATATGATTGGATTAATTTTTAGTAGATTGTTGGTTTGGTTGAAGAAAAGGTTTGGGCTGGATTTGTTTGTTTTTATTTTTTTAATTGTGAAAAATAGAGTTAGAATCTAGAGTTGGTAATAGGTATTCAACAACTCAACTCGAGTACTTGCCAAACTCCCGTGACATAGGATGAGTTTAGGTATTAAAATTTATGTTTTAGATACAGAATAAGGAGAGAGAAAATGGAATTTGGGACTAAGAACAGAGGAAGGGATCCCATATATTCAACTCCTTTCCACTAGAATCATCTGCTAGCATTAGTGGCAGTCTCAGTCACGGTCGCTAAAAGGGAGAATGGCTTTCACCAATGGAAAAATGTTAGCCACCCAGGTGGGTTTATGAGTTTCTTTAGATGGGATTTAGTAATTGATATTTATTATTTAATGAATCAATTACAGTGTAAACACATGTGACACATCAACGAGTTTAGAAACCTACTGATCACTATAGCACTAGTGAGATTTTGTGACAGTTGAAAGTGATGACCCTCCCATAAAGAATCTTTTATGGTGGTGAGCACAACTAGTTCCACTTATGCTGTTACCTAAGGATTTTGTAATGGCTTATGTGGTCGTTACTAAAATGA
The DNA here is from genome assembly GCA_036245055.1 of Diospyros kaki. Lineage (NCBI taxonomy): Eukaryota > Viridiplantae > Streptophyta > Magnoliopsida > Ericales > Ebenaceae > Diospyros > Diospyros kaki. The sequence goes on along the minus strand of BSEG01000001.1, from coordinate 42,446,891 downwards.
GGCTGCTAATTTCAGGTGAGTGCGGTGGGGTTGGCGACGACAGGGGTCGGGCGACAAGAGGGAAGGGTGGGGTGGTGGCGGCGATGGCGGGGGGCCGACGGCGAGAGCGGGAGCAGCGGTTGGGGGAACGGCGGCCTTGGCAGGAAGGAGGGAGGGAGAGAGAGAGAGAGACAGAAAAAAAAGAGAAAGTGAGAGAGAGAGAGAGAGAGAGGGGGGGGGGAAATTCAGCGGGCGGGAGAGTTGGGGAGGGGGGGGGGAATGGAATGCAAAAAAATAAAACTTACCTGTAAGACATTCTAGAAAGATTTGCAATAGAAAAAGGAAAAAAACAAGCCAATGGCGAAGAGAAGAATAATGCTACACGTCCAGGAAAAAAATAAGCCAATGGCGAAGAGAATCATCTCCACTTGCTCCACGAGTTCTTAATTATACTTGGAACTCTTTTGACTTTTATAGCTTCCCATATTAAACAATTCACATCATTGCCCAAGTAAGTTAGGTCGATTCTTTTTTGGCAATCTAAATCACAAGTTTAAAAATGGTATTATTTAATTACTCCAAGGTTGGCTTGGTTTATGTGGACTTTGTGCCAAATAGACGCTGTCTAAATTACCTTTTTCCAAAGATTGTTTGGAATAAAGTAATTTTTAAGGAAAAATATTTTGTTTAAAAAATAATGAGTGAGCCAGACCACCAGCTAGAAGTAGAGTAAGATAGTGATAGTAGCGATAACATAAACAAAAATTGAGAGAGGCAAAGCGTGATGGAAAGGGCGATGCATATGGTGATGTAGGCAAAGACCAAAAAAAGTAGAACTCGACAAAAACAAAGAAATGAAGCTTGAAAAAGATGATGATGCAAGAGGAGACTAAGAGAGGCAAATGGCAATGAAGACAAACAAAGGCAAAACTTGATGGAGATGGAGATCTAGGCAAAGACCGAAGGAGCATAATGAAAACAAATAGAGGTAGAACAAATGAGGAATATAATAGAGAGAGGCAAAGAAAGTGTTGTCTTTAAAAAATAATTTTCTCTTATAAGATGGAAAAGTCATTTTTTTCAAATATGCATCATTTTAACACTTACTTTTCTTGAAAATAACTTTTTTTTTACTTCTTATTTTCTTGATATGAAACATAGAAAAACAAAAAAAAAAGAATTTTTTTAAAAAAATATTTTCCCTAACAAATGGAGCCCAAGAGCCCTTTGAAGGGAACCTTTCTACAATTTAATTTATTTATTCATTTTAGGTAAAAAAAAAAGTACATGATGATTTGAGATTACATTGTTAGAATTCTTTTATATTATCTTATATATATATAAGATTCAAACACACAATTTTATAATAAATTCTATTTTGTCAAAAACATATGAACGTGGATTTCAATTTTTGAGCAGTGGATTTTTTATTTTACTATTAATATTGAGCTGGTCATATAGAGTCGTCACTTGGGTTGAAATTAGTTAGTCTAGGGGAAGGTCCCTCTCAGTCATCAGTGCACTAGCCACTTACTTCCAAGTAAGTAGGGTTTCTGTGGTGTCTCACTCATATATGGGACTTTAGTTAATGATATTAGATGGTTTTTATGGGCAATTACATTTACGGCAGTGCTGCTCCCTCCTGCTCAAGTCTCTCTCCTCACTACCATAGAAAAATGAATTTTGCTGTTAAAAGCATATTATCTAAGTACTTAAATTTTATTTTTAATAATATTTTATATATTATATTAATAAGATATAAAATATTAAATATATAATATTAAATTTAAATGTACAAATAATATATTTTTATTTTTCTTTTGAGTCAATGCATGATCTCATTGGCATAGGCCATATCTTTTGTTTGGGTGTTCATTAATTTGATTGGGCTCCTTGCAGGGCAGATCCAAAAATTTATGTAGGGAGAAATTAAAATTTTTTTTTGAAATATAAAATTACAATCATAAATTTTGGGTAGTTGAAATTTTTTTTAACTGAATTATTATTAAAAATTATTATTATTTATATTAAAAAATTAATTTTAATTGTGAGCTGACCAAGGCAGCCCATGCATGGATCCGCCCTCCCCTACATGTTGCAGCAGCTTTTGGAGTTTAAAAATTCAACGAACTCATTGAGCATAACATAACAAAAACATGTTTATTTTCTGTATTAACCTATCTCTAGTGTACAGCGAGAAGATAGAGATTACGAGTTTGAAGCCGCCCTTGACTCAAGACTTCTCTGCCCCTCCTCCTAACATGGGCCCAGGACTCTTTTTCAATCAATTGTCTGTGTAATATATATGAAGGATGTGCATACAGAAAGCACAAGCCAGAGTGGCTGCCACTTTTCAATTGAGGGCAAAGCTTTACGGACAGACAGGGCCACGTGAATAAATATACAAAGGCAGAGAGAGTTGGGTGCCCTTTGACATGGAATTCAACAGGACCAGCACCAACACCAACACCATCACCATGCATTCTTCAATTTCAATTCAAACAAACAAACAAACAAAAGATTAGCCATCGCTAAGAATATTATTATAATTGTAGCAAGTGGTGTTTTAATAATTTTGAACCGTTTTAATTTTATGTTTATTTTTATGTTCTTATTATTATTTTCTTGCTTATATCCTTTCCGTTACTTTTAGTGATGTAAGTTATTGAAAGTACTACTACGATTAAAATTAAACCAATCTTGCTATATAACTAACTTATAAGAGTTTCAAATGGTTTCTAGGGAGTTGACTTGTTAAAAGTATTTTTTTTAAAAAAAAAAAAAAACTCGTGAATTTTATAGCTAGCGAGGGATCACTCTATTATTAACAAAATTAATAAATAAATAAAAAAGTAGTTCAATCTTTTAACTTTACAAAATTAAGATTGAATTTTGATATATATACCCAGGTATAGAGAGAGAGAGAGAGAGAGAGAGATCAGAGATATATATATCCCTGCATATATACATGCGCCCTAGTTTCGTGGTTGCCCCTTGGTATATGAGGTTGGCACTCTTTTTTAACTCTAGTACGTCACTCGCTCTATCTTTTCAATTTGAAGTTTACATCTAATACGAGAAGACACGTAATCTTTTTCTTACGCAGCTTATTTTGCTATCAACAAAATATGTGAAGAAAACTTCTTGTTTTGTTGTGATTTTCAAAACTATTACTTTTTTTAGAAACTAAATAAATGAAGAGATGGGATCCTGATTTTCAACCAACAAACCCACCCACCCAACCAACCCTTCAGAGGGTAAATTGAACAAGTGAGGGAGAAATATAAATAATTGTATCAAGACCACCAGACCAGACGACACAACACAAGACAAGTAAAAGCAAATTAGGATTAAGATTGTATGAGGGAGTGAGTTTCTGAGGAAGCCATGCATCTATATATATAAAATTGATATATCTATATTCTTATATTATCTAAACAAATGCCCATTGATTCTCTTTCTCTTTTACTCCTGTATTATTTTCCCTTTTCAAGCTCTTGTATTAAATTAAAAATAATAAATAAAATCATTTTCTTGTCAATTTTCTCGGAAAGCAACTTCCATTTTCCTGCACTTTCCTTCCACTTTTCAAACTGGGTCGGTGAGCCTTCCACTTGTTTACTACTTCGGTGTTTGATCAGAATCCAATTTCCCCTTCGTCTTCCCAAATCATCTCCATGTCACAATCACCTTCTCATTCCCAAACCAGAACAAGCTAAGCTCATGTCATGTGAGGATTCCATCTCCATGGCCAAGAGGCTCCATCTTTACTGGCTCTCCTTCTTTCTCTGTTTCCTCTTCACAAACCCTGTTCTCTCCCAGACGGACGAATTCATCTACAGAGGATTCAAGAACCTCCGCGACCAGAACATAAGCCTCTCCGGCGTAGCAGAGATTCAGAGAAACGGAGTCTTGAAGCTCACCAACGACACGCCCCGCCTGATCGGCCGCGCCTTCTACCCAAATCCCATCAGATTCAAGCCCTCCCCAAATGACAAAGCTTTCTCCTTCTCCACCGCTTTCGCCTTCGCCATCATTCCCGAGTACGAGAAGCTTGGCGGCCATGGCCTCGCCTTCACGATCTCGCCAACCAAGGACCTTAAAACCGCCCTTCCCAGCCAGTTCCTCGGCCTTGTCAACGCCAACGACAACGGAAACTTCTCCAACCATTTGTTCGCCGTCGAGTTCGACACCGTCCAGGATTTCGAGTTCAGGGACATCAACGACAATCATGTCGGCATCGACATCAATGGTCTGATATCGACCGCTTCTACGAATGTTAGCTATTTTGAGGAAGGCGATTCGACGCCGAAATTCCTGAATCTCAAGAGCGGGAAGACGATTCAGGCCTGGATCGACTACGATTCCGGCAAAAAGGAACTGAATGTCACGCTGTCACTCGCCTCGACCAAACCCAGTTCCTCGGTCCTGTCTTTTCACGTCGATCTGTCCCCAATTCTGGAAGAATCCATGTTTGTCGGCTTCTCTGCTTCGACTGGTTTACTCGCGAGTTTTCACTATATTCAAGGCTGGAGCTTCAAGATCAACGGCCAAGCTCAATCTCTCGATTTATCTTCTCTTCCTTCTCTTCCGGGCCACAGACAAAATCAGACGGACTTGATTATCATCCTATCTGTGTGTATTTTTCTCGCCATTGTTATGGCAATTGGAATTGGTTTTTACGTAATCAGAAGGATCAAGAACGCCGACGTAATCGAGGCCTGGGAGCTCGACATTGGCCCGCACAGATTCTCCTACAAAGAACTCAAGCAAGCCACTCGAGGCTTCCGAGACAAACAGCTCCTCGGATTCGGCGGATTCGGCCGAGTCTACAAAGGAACGCTCCCCAATTCCAAAACCCATGTCGCCGTAAAGCGAATTTCGCACGAATCGAAGCAGGGTTTACGCGAGTTCGTCTCCGAGATCGCCAGCATCGGCCGGCTCCGCCACAGGAACCTCGTCCAGCTCCTCGGATGGTGCCGCCGCCGCGGCGATCTCTTACTCGTTTACGATTACATGCCCAATGGGAGCTTGGACAAGTATATTTTCGAGGAGCCCAGAATGATTCTGAGTTGGGAACAGAGGTTCAAGATCATCAAAGGCGTGGCCTATGGACTTCTATATCTCCACGAAGAGTGGGAGCAAACTGTTATTCACAGAGACATTAAAGCCGGGAACGTTTTGTTGGACTCGGAGCTCAACGGCCGGCTCGGCGACTTTGGGCTGGCGAAGCTCTACGAGCGCGGGTCGAACCCTAGCACGACCCGGGTAGTGGGCACGCTCGGGTACTTGGCGCCGGAGCTGACCCGGACCGGGAAGCCGACAGCGAGCTCGGACGTGTTTGCCTTCGGCGCGCTGATGCTGGAAGTGGTGTGTGGGCGGCGGCCGGTGGAGGCCAAGGCCCTGCCGGAGGAGCTGATTCTGGTGGACTGGGTTTGGGAGAAGTGGCGGGAGGGGGTGGTGCTGGAGGTGGTGGACTCGAGATTGGACGGTGAGTATGACGAGACGGAGGTAGTGGTGGCGGTGAAGCTGGGGCTGATGTGTTCGAACAATGGGCCTGGGAAGAGGCCTACGATGAGGCAGGTGGTGAGGTACCTGGAGGGGGAAGTGGGGCTGCCGGAGGTGGTGGTTCCGCCGGGTTATGATGGGAAGGGCGGCGGGGGAGTGGAGTTTGAGGACTTCGTGCATTCGTATCCGTCGTCGTCGGTGTATGAGAGGGCGAGCGTGTGCTCGTCGGCGGGCGATGGGACTCTGGTGGACATTGAAGTGGGGACGGGTTCGCCATCATTGCTGTCGGCGGCCAGGGACGGGTGGTAGCGTTTGGTGGTGGTGGGTGAGATGGTAGATGTTCTTTGTCACTGTTCCTTCTTTCTTGTAAATATTATCAATTATCAGTTTAATTTTGTTGAATATTATTAGTTTCTTTTACCATAACCAAAGCAGCAAAGATTGAAACAATTTCGTGAAGGCAAAATAGATTAATATATCTTAATTTTGATTGAATTTTTAATTTTGTTCTGTTTTGACATTTATTTTAATTTAATCATCGAATTTTTATTTTTATTTTAATTTTATATTCAATCTAATATGTCTCAACTTATGTGGTGATTGATGTATCAAATAACAGACATGTTAGTAAAAACGATGCCATTTTTTGAGCTAATTTTCAATGAGCACAACCATAATAGTGTCGTTTTGTCTTCTTGTTGCATAAGGCAGAACGACACCATTTTGCTTGTACATAAAATTCCCTTCTTTCGTGATTTAGGGTTTCCAAAGAGAGAAGGTCAGCAACAAAGCAGCATGGCAAGGAAGGAACGGCAGCGACAATGACAAAGGAGCCAATATGCAATTCGAGCAAAAGAGAGAAGCCAAGTTGGTTGAGTGATTATTTTTACATGCGACCTAGAAAGAGATGAAAAGCCTCATACCCAGGAGAGAGGAGTCGATGCCAATGTTTTGTTATCGTTGTTGATTCTGTCATTGTTGAACCTTACACGTCGCCTTCTACGTCATCGTTAACCCTGTTTGTCACCGTTCCATGTGTCGCCTTCGATTATTGTGCTACTCTGTTGTCGTCGTCTACATTCTTTTTTTGAAAACCCTGAGTCGTGAAAGATAGGAGTTTTATGAACAAGAAAAACGACGTCGTTTTGTCGTGCAATACAACAAAATAGTATTATTTTGACTGTACTCATTGAAGACCAACCTAAAAACACCATCATTTTTGCTGACGTGTCTGTTATTTAACTCATCACCCACCACGTAGACTAGGGCACAAGTTTGCCGGATTAAGCATAAAATTGAAACAAAAAGTAAAAGTTCAATTATCAAATTAAAGTAAAAATCAAAACAGAATAAAATTAAAAATTAACTTAAAATTCAAAACATATTAATCTATTTGGCCTTTATTGAATTAGTATAAAGAAATGAAATGGATTATACACTATGGTAAGTGGAGTCCACCTTATTTGTTTTAGCTCATCTCATCTCATCTTTATAAGAACATAAAAAATTAATAATTTTAAAATAAATATTACTTATATTAATATTAAATACTATCTTTCATTGATAATAATTGAATAATAATAGAAAATAGTATTTGTATAAACAATTGGGTTACCAAGATGATGATCGAAGGCATCAAATGATAAAAATACTCTCAATTAATTTGTCATTGCCGTTCTGGATAAAGCTTAATCAAACTAAGCTCAATTTGGCCTTTTTCATCTATGATATTTTGATAATTGATAAGACTTCATCATCAAATATGTTGAATCCGATGAAATCGGATTCAACCATCAAACATGTTGCAGCATGGTCTAATAATAATACATCAAATTGTGGAATGTGGCTGTGCTATAATAAGACGGAGACGGTGACTGTTGTGGAGGTCAATTCCTTTGATATTATCGATGGAGAGAGTGACGGGCATTTACCAAAAACAGACCATAGACATGGACATGGACATCATGTTCATCAAAATTTAATGTGATATTTTGAGTGTTACTACTACTGAACATAAAATTGAATAACCATTTGAATGTTTATGTAATTATCCTTTTTTTTATTTTATTATATATGTTTTTGTTCTTATGTTTATAACCATTTGAATGATATTGAATAACCATTTGAATGATATGTAGGGTACAAAATGCATTAGCCAATGATCCAGTGGCCGAAGTAGAAGCCTTGGCCCTTGGGAATCAAAGTCAAATATATCATCTATATATTAAATTACACAAACCATCATATTTATTAAATTTTAATGGAGAGTAAGAGATAAAATTAACAATATATATATATATTATTTTAAATCAAACATGTACAAGTTTTGATGAGTATCGAAATAAAGGATTAAGCACATTATTATTTGATGAGTACTAATAAAGATATAGAAATTAGAAATGTATATAAATATCATATAAATAAAAGTATATCTGATTTATATATATTTAATTTGTATTTAGTTTGTTGTCTTTCTTATGGAACCTTCCCACAAGCTAATCTAAGTCAGGTAGAAACCCCACTCACCTAGCACAACCTATAATCATGCTTAATTTGGCCCAATATTTTCACGTTAAATTATGACTCATTTGACACTTAATAAAGTGCATTAATTTTTATAGATTTTTTTTTATTTATTTACCTGAGATATTTGAGCTTCTCCTTACTAATCTGTAGGGACGAATAACTTTTTTTCCTGATGCACTCTTTAGGTAAATTCAGAAGCGAACACAGTATATATATTTAGAACTGAATATTCGATCCAGTCCATGCGAGACTTATCTTCTAACGTTATTATTACCTTCTACCTAAATGTTATCTTCTAACAATAAATTTGTCTGCTAAGTTGCTGCACTAATTCGAATTCCAATATTTCATATAAAATTTTAAGTATTTTACCATTACACCATACTGGTAGGCATCTTTATAGATATTTGAACTATGATTATGAATAAACTATTATAGTTTCTTCCCACCAAGTTAATTATAAATTCATTTCATCTTTTTGTTTGTTTTTTGAAAAATTGTAATTTTATTTGTTATGGATAAGGAGTATTTAGTACACATTATTTTCAAATAATGTGTATTTGTTTATCTCATTTTTAGAATTAAACATTATTTATTATTTATTGTTAAAACAAATGCATTACAATAAAACTAGCCCCAAAAAAATATTTAAACTAAAAAAATAAAATATAATAAATACACATTCCTTAAAAACAATATATATATATATATAACCCCTTTCACCGGTGATTAGTACTCACCAAAATAAAAATATCTTATAAATTACTCGTGGCTCACTAGTTGCCATAAAGGGTCAAATGAATCATATAAATTACTGCAATCGATATATTATTATTATTATTATTTAGTATGATTTAAATTTTTTTTGGAGAAAATTAATTAATGTGTAAAACATACAAGTTGTGGGACTAAACATATTATTATACTATGTGATCCTACAAATGCAAATGCATACGTAATATAGTTTATTTTAACAAATTTATTAAAAAAATATAATAAAGATGTTAATCTCCAACAATATATAAATACTTAATCCCACTATATGGGATCACTACGTAAATCTTAATTTGTCAAGTGTCATGTCAGTCATTCTTTTTAGATAAAAACATTTATTAAAAAAAAAGAGTAGTAAATCAAATATAGTCAAAGGAATTAACAAATATAATAAAAATTAAATAAATTTAAAATATATATTAAAAATTAAATAAAATTAATATTAATGCATAAATTGTAATTGCAATAGTAATAGTACATCCTAACTTCAACTTGGCCTTTAAGAAGAAAGGAGGAGAATAGAAATTGAAGCATTCACTCACTTCCGAAGCAAATAATATGTTGGCGTTGAAACCCTCTCTTCTCTCACCTCCTTCTAGCCAAGAGGCAAATTCAAAGATTTATTTTTGTGCACATACATTGCAGTCAAAGAAACAACTAGCGACGAACAAAAACAAAACCTAACTAATCAGAGCTTGAACTTCATCAACAGGCAGAGACTCCAAAAACATTGAAGCCCATAAATTGACAGTGTTTAGCCATAATGATGTACATACTACTTGTCGTCTACTACTACTACTACTGCACTAGCAAAGCAAGCATCCTTATCCTTTAAAGGGCTTACTCAATTTCCGGGTATATTACCATGCAAGGCAAAGTTGGGAGCCTTATGCACTGGGGGACGACGACGTCGTTTATAATAATACTACTATGCACTCTGCAAAGCAACGCACTCACCTTCTAAGCAGCAGATACTTCGGAGAGTAAAAACAACCCCTTCGGCCCTTCCCCTCCCCCCATCAATCCATAACAAATAAAGAAGAAAGATGCAGAGCAGAGTTTCGCTACATTGGGCTAGCTCACTCCCCTGTCCTGTCTTCCCCATTTTCCTCTTCTTCGCATTTCACTCCTTGGAAAATTTCGTAGTCATCAAAACCTGCAGGAGGGAGATATGTGGGTCAGCAGAGCTCGGGATAGAGCTTGACAGGATTAGGAAAAAGCTACTATTACCTGCACCTAACTCCTCCACGTCATCAGTGGACGGTCCCAGTAGCACCGTGTTGCCCAAGGGCGGATCAACTGCCATCCAATCCGGGTTCCCAACGCCCTCTGACCATCCTTCCTTGGCCACAACCCAGTCTCCAACGATACCTATGTTATCCAAGGAAATGGGATCGATTGCATCCTGTTCTTTTTCGTTTCGGGCCCTATAAAGCAACACGCAATACAAGGATACCTTTTATCTTGCAACTGTAAATAACTTCTTCTGTAACTAATACGCAAAAGATCATTTGTGCCACTTACATTTGTTTCAATTGCAAGTTGTAGTGAACAAAAACAAGGTCGGTAAGCCTCTGACTCTCAAGGCAGTTCCTTGCTTCATGCATTTGCCGAATGGTATTCCAGTTTGGCTTACACACCATCAAACTGCAGGTTTGGCTTAGAATACGGATAGCCAAACGAGCCAAATTTGGGCAGCCCCCACCATACGTTGACCACCATTCATCTAAAAAAATCAAAATTTACAAGAACATGAGCAGCATATGAAATAAAGCAGGAAGTATAGCTCAAAAATAAAATCAGCTCCACGTGCAACATGCTTCTACAAGAAGGGTTTGGAGCAAGCGGTTTGGCCCAAGTCGTTATGGATATTATTAAGCCTACCCGATTCAGTCCATATGGTTCATACCTTGCAGGAGCCCGGACCCCAAGAGAGAAAATTACTAAAAAGAAAAAAAATATACAGAAATGTTAACTGATGCTTCTTCTCAAATCTCCATATATCTTTTAAAAAAAAAAAAGGCGAAGAATAAAACGTTTGTGATCCATTAAGTAACAAAAGAGTTAACGGTCAAACCCCAGTCTGACCCTCCCTACCAAAAGAAGAAGAAGAATATTGAAAGGAAGAAAATACAACACAGCGCATACAATCATATTTTTCCAGCAAAAAGCAATGCACTGGATAATGATAATTGCAAATTAGTGGATCTGCAAAATCATTAATAAGTTTTGAGTTTGGAAGTCCAATACAAGTATGATCGCTTTATAATATGAACTTGAAAACATAACAGGTTAGCATATTAAAACATCCGTGCCCTTAATCATCCCAATTCAAAAACCTTTCCGTGATTATGCTCTTAAACCTCTCTTTACAACTAATTTTGAATTTCTATGTGCATCTAAATACCACCCAAAGACAACCTCCATAAACTCCAGCCATGTTCACAATTTCACCAAAAGAGTATCAATGGACCTAGGGACAAACTCTGCTCCATCATACCCACTAAAAACATTGTAATCAACATTTGTCTGGGGTAACAATAAAAAAACAAACAAACAAACAAACAAGGAATGAAAGAATGGGAAAAGTTAAAATGCGTACGCCAATTTTTATTGGTCTAATTAAACTTTCCCCGTTCCAACATGGCTTCCCCATGAATGGTTAAAGGCATGGAAGATCTATATAGACAAACTAGAATAGCAAGCAAGCAAGCAAAACTAGAATAGCAAACAAGCAAAACTATTATAACAAAATGAAACAATTATAGTTAGTAGAAGGACGCTCACCAGGGAGTAAAGTATCTCTGGCTCTGATTGCCATCTTCCGCGCAAAATCCCCTACAGCATTATGGTAGGAAGATATCTCTTTCACTATCTTATCCTGGTTTTTTGGGTCGGGAACCAACTTCTCTATGCAATCATACACAGACGATCTAATGTGATGATTTAGATCCCCCTCGATACTATAAAAGAACTTAGGATTGAGGTAGAAACCTGCAGCATGAAGAGGATGACTTTGTAGTTGCCCCCACCTTTTATCTATAATATTCCAATAAACCAAATAATCTTTCCTTTCAGGCAATTGCTTCTTAATTGATTCTTTTGCTCGATAAATTCCTGCATAAACATACCCCATTGCAGGCCTCTTCTCACTGCCAACCAACCTCAAAAGTCGCAATAGTGGATCGGTCAAACAGACAATTAACATGCAGGAGGACCAAAATGACTGACCACTGATATGATCCAACATCGCAAGTCCCTCTGGCTTCTTTGAATACGGACACTCCATCCACTCCTCAGAAGTAACCATTGATTGCAAATTGTGTCTGATATTTACCATTCTTTTTAAGGTTGTAAAGTCTGTTGCAATGTGAGTAGCTCCTACATCAACTAAATCAACACCAAAAGTATACCTTCTCATCATATTCAATACAACACTGTGGTTGTATATAAATCTTGACATGGATTTAGCTTGCTCGAATATTACATTTATCCAGCCAAGTTTTTTAAAATCCTCAAGAATCAAATAAATGCAATGAGCCGCACAAGGAGTCCAATAAACAGTAGGCAATGCTTCGGTCAATCTTTTTGCAGCAACAGAATATCGCTCTTCAGAATGAGTGATCAGTTGCAACACGTTCCTGATTCCAGCTTCTTCTACCACTTCCTTAAGCAATTCATAAAGAGCATCTGGGGAATTCATAGTATCAGAAATATCCACAGACCTCAAAAATGTTATTCCCTCAGGACAATATGCCAAAAAGTTGACAATCGTTCTACCATTCTCAGAGACCCATTCATCAACCAAGACAGAACAACCGCTCTTCCCCCATGTCACCACGCATTGATCAGTGTCATTCCTCACTTCCTGAAGCGAACTCTTTAAAATACAGTTGCGAAGATCATGATAGGAGGGAGCTACGACTCCCATTCCTTGAGAAGCAATGGCATCAATCATTGGTTGGAAATAGACCGACTTCGCTGCATCCAAAGGGATTCCAACATCATAAAGGAACCGTCCTACTGCCATACTAACTTGATTGTTTGCCCTTTTTGCACCAACTGCAGTATTGCTGACAGTAATTAAAGCATTCGAACTAGGATTTGCAGAAAGAGAGGCTTTTCTTATTCTGCCTTTCTTTCTCCTACCTCCACCTTTGTTATTTATCTCTTCTTCTCGATTCACCAAGAAAGTAGAACTCGGTTCAACTGTTTCAGGAACAGCATCCAATGCAACTTCAGTATTCAAACCGCACTGATTGGTAAAAGCGTCTACCTCGCCAGTGGATGGATTGAAATTCGACATCTCTTCCACAATTTTCTGCTTCTTCCTCTTCTTCGCTACAACACCGTTTAAGCTCTCCTGCATCTGAAGGCGAACATCGGGCTGAACTCTTAGACAGGTCGACGCATTACCCTTCTGCCCAGCAAGATGCTCCTTAATTCTATGAATCCCACCACCCTTAAAGATTTTCCCACAGTACAAACACTTGAGCTGAACCTTCTCCCCATTCTTAAACATCTGACAGTGCTTCCATGCCGGGTCATGCTTCTGCGGAGTAAGCTGCACAGGCTCCAACCCAGATGCCATTTTTCTACCTTAACAATTTTACATATGCGGAAACAGAGCGTCTTTGCAGAAAACGGCGAAGGGGAGGATACATACAAATACGACCCTCCTAAAGCAGCGAGCCTCGTGCACTCGGGACCCCTCAAGAACTTTGCATATGTCCAATGGCTACTCCGAAAAAGAACTCTCTTTCATTCGAAATTAAGCAAAACAATGAAGACCCTTGAACCCCAATATGGCATGTGACAAAACCCAAATCTACTGCTTTGAATTACACAAAATCTATTCAGCAAAACGAAGATTGAATAGGACGAGAAAGGGAGGGAATTGGACTTACTTTGTATTAATCCTTGATGTGCTTTGAAAGAGAGAGCGAGCGGCTAAAGAGAGTCAGAGACCGAGTTGGGGAGGTTTCGTGGGCTTATTATGTAGAAGAGATGAGAATCGATGGTTAACTGGATGGACCGGTTAGGGCAGCGGTCAGGGAGCGTGGTTTCGCTTAATTAGTTCGGGTTTCACCGGATGATCCGGTCAACTCGGGCCGATAATTCCCAAATGGGCCGGGTTACGGTGCGGAGAACCGGAAGCTTCAGTCACCTGGATCCCAAGCCGGAGAAGGTCAGACGCCGGTTAGGCCGGCCGGCGGCCGACTGTTTTCTGAACCGGACCGACAACGAGGACAAAGGCCTGAGATTTCTCATCATCCTTCGGCTTGTTTAAGGTATGATAAAAACTGGATCTTGGGACTGATCTCCGTCTCTCTTCGTTGGCGTTCGACCCTTCGGTTTATGCTTTTCATGATTCTTAATCGGATCGAACTGTTCATTCTGGGAGTATGAAGAATTACGCTCGATCCAGAAAGCAGAAGTTTATGGGGAGGGCTCAAATCGGTTTTGTGGGGCAATTGAATTTGCGAAATTGCAATGGATGCGAACACATGTTCGGTTTTTCCTTTTTCCAGTAAACAACATGATCTGTTTAAGATAATATAATTCTAATTCTAATTCTAATTCTAGGTGCTTAACTGCAATAAATTTAACCAAATCCTGTGTCTCTCTGTTCCATTTTTTTTATTCCTCTTTTTCTTTTATTTATTTATTTATATGTTTAATAAAAATAATATATATATATATATATATATTACTTCACCTTCTGAATAAACTTATATTACGTCTCTAAATAAAAAAACTATCATTATAATTTCTCTTTAAATACAAAAAATTATGAGTAAATTATTTCCAAATTTTAGCGATGCTTTCATCAAAATATGATTAGAAACATCAAAAATTAAATCCCAACAATTAAGGAAACGGATTTCACAATGTGTCAAAAAATATAATATGGCCTTAAATTCATAAAAACAAACTTATAGCATAATATAAAGTTTTAGACTTTTCCCCACATAAAAAGTTTATGTGGAAATTCAACAAACAAGCTTTATTTTTCTTCTTTTGATATTATAAATTATGTAAAACATAATTACTAAAGTTGTGTTCTCTTTCGTGTTTTAGTTTTGAATTTATTTTTAATTTTATGTTTCGATTGTCTATTTTTAGAAAATTAAAAACGCGTTTTGTTTGTCATTTTAAAAAATTATTTTTTAAAACAGAAAATTAAAAAACACATTTACTTTGAAATTTTGAAAAAAAAATATTTTCACTCACTATTTTTCTCTCTATTCCACTCACTATTTTAATTCTATTTATTTTACCTTATCTATAATTTTTACACGTATACAAAATTAATAATCAAATACACAACTTAATAACTATATACACAAAATAATCAAATACACTCATAAACAAAATAATTAGAAATACACATACATAAAATCAATAATTAAATATATAAATTAATAACTAAATACACAGTATCAATCATCCAACACATTGATAAATAAAAAAAAATATCAAATCTCACAAACCTACTTGAGGAAATTTGGTCTCTATTTTCTGGAGATTCCAATCTAAAATTCAAAGGAAGCCCATGAAGAAACCACAAAACAATCATCGGTCACGAAAAAACCCATGTCGCTACTATTGCTACTCATCGACACTGTTGCCGCTGCTCGCCGCTGCTACTAATACTCGTTGTCATCACTGCCTTCTTTGGTCACTGTAATTGTTGCTGGTTCTTCTCTAGGCAATTCAGCTTGCCCTGTGTCTAGCCATCACCGGATATAGTGGTCGTTGATCGCCATTGGAGGAAGGGATAGAGATGGTCGCCACCAGATCTGCAGTTATTGATGGCTGTTGCAATCAACTACGTGCAAGAAGGAGAAGACGAGAGATACTAGGTGTGCGAGATTGGGGGGGAATAGGGGATTGTTTTCTGCATTTTGGTGTTTTCAACGTGTTTTTGGCTAAAAACACCTAAAACAACAAAAGGTTTTCTTTACAAAAAAAAAAATCGAAAATGAATTTTTGAAAATAGCAAAGTAAACACATTTTCAATATTTTGAAAAACTGAAAACTTAAAATAGGTTGAAAACAGTAAAGAGAACGCAGCCTAACCTTTTAAAGATAAGAAAATTTATAACAAGAGTAAAATGAACAAAAAGCAATTGTTTGCCCTTGTCCTATATGAATATGAGTATGAATGTAATTGAGAATTTTAATCAAGTTTTACAATCAAATTTGGGATCTAACGAGGAATTTCAAATTGTTGAAAATGCAAAGGTTTGATAGTTAATGATTGCAGATATTAGCATATGAACAAACAATGATACACACTCTGAAATATTATCGTAAAATGGAGTTTAAAGGTGTTTTTATTTAGTTTTGTCCTTGTATTTTCGGAATAAAGTCAAATTGAGGAGATATTAAAATAAAACAAGTTACAAGTTGTTAACACAGAAACGAGCAAGAGAAGTTAAAAATGCTTTATCGATTACTTTATTCATTTAGATCTCAGCCTTAAATAATAAACCAAAACCTATTAACTAATTATAGAAATGTCATTGATTAAAACAACAACAACGAGTAATAAAACTATCTAACAAATCCAACACAACAAAAATACACCATTGTCACAAACTACAAAATAAACCAAAATACAATAGATGCTAATACTCCTCCTCAAGATGAACTATGAATATCCATAACAATCATCTTGGACAATAGAAAAGATAATTGAGGAGCCGATAAAGGCTTGATAAACAAATTTTCCAATTGATGAACAGAACGTACGGACAGTAATTTGAAAATGCCAATTGCTAATTTATCTTGAATAAAATGGCAGTCCAACTCGATGTGCTTGGTTTGCTCATAAAAAATCGGTTTGGATGCAATGTGAACCATAGTCTGCTTATCACAAAATAAGAGAGCAAGAGTGAGAATAGAAACCTGGAAATCAACAAGAAGCTGATGTAACCATATAATCTCACTGGTTGTACTATCAAAAGCCATATATTCAGCCTCTACTGAAGACCGAGATATTGTACTTTGCTTCTTAGCCCTCCAAGAAACTAAGGAAGATGCAAAAACTCGTGACAAAACATCTTGTATCTAGATAAGAGGCCCAATTAGCATTTAAGAATGCCCGAATTTGCAAAGAAAAAGAAGTAGAGAAAAACAGTCCTTGTCCAGGAGAAGATTTTAGATACCTCAATAGATGGTGGACTGCATCAAGATGTGATTTTTGAGGCTAAGAAACATATTAGTTGAGCTTATGAAAAGAATAAGTAATGTTAGGATGAGATAAAGTAAGATAAAGCAAACAACCAATGAGTCGTATATAGGCAAATACATCCTCAACCAAATCCCCATCAATAGAACTCAATTTAACATTGGAAATCATAGGAACCATAGCCGATTTGCTAGATAAAAAACTTGTATCCTCAAGAATCTATAATGTATAATGTCGTTAGGACAAGAAAATACCTCTAGAGGAGCGAGCAATCTCAAGGGCAATGAAGTACTTTAGACACCCAAGGTCTTTAAGTTTGAACTAACCATGAAGAAATCTTTAAGAGAAGCTATAGCAACAGTATCATTACCTGTGATAATGATGTAGTCGACATAGATAAGCAAAGCCACAAAAGAAAACCCACTACCTTTAATAAAGAAAGAATAGTCAAACTTGGACTAGATAAAACCATACTTAAAGTAAGGTAGTGGAAAACTTGGCAAACCATAGCGTGAAGCCTATTTTAACCCATAGATTGATTTATGAAGTTTACACACCAACCTCTCCCCCTGAGAAAGAGCAGCAACTTTAGGCTGATACCCAAAAGGCCAATTATGAACAGCAGCTAAAGCTAAGAGAACCTTGACTATAGCCAACTTAGCTACTGGGAAAAAAGTGTCAAAGAAGTCCAAACCCTCTTGTTATGTGTATCCCTTTGCCACTAAACAAGCCTTATGCCTCTCTATTGAACTATCGAACTTATATTTGATCTTATACACCCACTTACGCCCAATAGCATGCTTATCCCAAGGCAAAGTAGTGACAGACCAAGTGTTATTCAAATGCATGGCATCCAACTCAACTTTCATGGCATCCCTCCAGTGAGCATAGGGCATTGCCTGATGATAGAATTGAAGCTTAAAATTGGAAGAAACATTAAAAAGGTAGTGCCTATGAGAAGGAGACAAAGCAAAATAAGAAACATAATGGGCTAATGGATAAGAAGAAGTTGTAGGAGGGGCTGATGTTTGAGTTAACAAATGACAATGATAATCTTGAAGATAAGAAGGGGGCTGGGTGATGCGAGTAGATCTGCAAAATGATGGTGCATAAACAATAGGGTTGTTAAGAGGTTCAATTAGAGAAAGAGAATCAAATGCAATTGGATTAACGAAAGGCACATCAAGCCCAAGTTAAGGTATGACTAGATTAGGAAAATGATCCACAATTGCCTGTGAGGGAACTATGGAGTGAAAAGGAAAAACTTTTTCATGAAATACAACATCCCAAGAAATAATGAATTTCTTAGTGACTATGTCATATAGTTTGTAACCTTTCACCCCAGGGGAATAACCAAGAAATATGCAGGCAGTGGCTCGAGGAAAAAATTTTGATCTGTAAAAAGGCAAGGTAGAAACAAAACAAAGACAACTAAACACCCTAAAATATAAGTAATCCACTAGTGAATGGTAAAGAAGCTGATAAGAATATTGATATTTCAATAAAGAAGTTGGAGTCCTATTTATTAAGAATGCTGTTATAAGAATACATTCACCCCAAAATTGAATATGAATTCGAGATTGGAAGAGTAATTCCCTAACAACTAAGGAGGTGTTGATACTTACACTCTACCATCAAATTTTATTCAGGTCTTTTTATACAAGAAAATTGATGAACCACCCCTTTGGCATTAAAGAAATTATGAAAATTCAGTTCAGGTGCATTGTCTAACCTAAATTTCTTCACTCTTGTATTAAATTGTGTCTCAACCATAGAGAAAAATTTAGGAATAATGTCCCTAGCTTTTGACTTATGTCTTATCAAGAATACCCAAAAGAATCGTGTACAATCATCAACTATTATAAGAAAATACTTATAACCAGCATGAGTTGGCACATGATATGGACCCCACGTATCACAGTGAATTACATTAAAATCGTGTTGAGAAATATGGTTATTAGAGACAAATGACAGTCTCATTTGTTTAGCTAACGGACATACAGAGCAAGATACAATTTTAGCATCTTTATATCTCAACAAAGTTTTTAGTTTGTCTAGCTTTTGAAAAGAAACATGACCAAGCCTGTAATGCCTGAGAATTTGCAAGGAACTCAAGAGTAATTTATCTTGAGATGAAAATAAAATTTTCAAAGGATTAGGGTTATAATGTAATTTTGGTACAGTTATGAGTAACTGAATTGACTGAAAGTAGTGCCCTGGAATCGAGATGTCTAATAAAAATGATATGGTATTGACGATCATCTCAAGGTATGATTTATGGTATTGAAATAAATCAAATTAGAAACGAGTTTCGGTTTAGCTAAAATACAACTATGATTTAGGCTGAAAAACTGAATTTTCGTAGGAGACTTTCAGGAAGTCAACGAAACCCTAAGGAGATTCATATTTAGTATGTAGAACAACCCTTCAGTAGTTTCGGGAAGAAACAAAAGGGGTTTACGATCAAAACGTAGATTTGGGCCTAAGTGCAATTTCTTAATTTTACCTATCGGAGGTCGAAATGGCATTTTTTTAAAAAAAATTGGAGATGCAATGGAAGTATAGAACTTGTAGACCGTAATGGAACTATTGGGAAGCTCAGAGACTTCAAAGAAATGATCAAAGTGCAAAATGGAAATAGGCTGGGGTCAAAATACAATTTTACAAAATTGCACAAAGGGAAATCTGCCATGCCCGACCAAGCTTCCACCACCACCTCCCATCACTGAATTCGGTGGTGAAAGACTCTAGGAAAGTAGCTTACGATGCTCTTGGGTCGAGCCTAGGCCAACATTGGCCACAAGGGTGACTAATTTTGCATAATTTCTTACCATTTCTTGGCCAGAATTTTGATGCATTGAATCCATGTTTCGTGGTGTTTTTGGACTAATTTGGGGTAGGTAGAAGCCTAAGGGAGGTTGGATTGACCAGTCATGAGCATTGCAAGGCTCGAAGATGCCTATAAATAAAGGATTTGAGAGATGGACGAAATGTGTAAAAAATTAAACTATCAGATCTTAGAGTTAGAGGAAAAATTGAGGGAATCAAATAAGGGGCTTTTGTTCCCCATGTCCAAAGGATCATTTCTGAAAAATTTGAGCAATTTTCGTTGAGAGATGAAAGAGATATGAAGTTTCGTCGGAAAAATGAGTTTTGCTGGAAAATGGGTTTGAGCAATCAGAAAATAGCTCCGATGGAGGCGTTTGAAGCTATAATCCTGTAGAAGATGAAGAGAGAAAAGCATAGGTTCAAACGAGAGGCAAAACGGAGTTCAAATGAAGAAGATATGACCATTAAACCAGAGCTGTTCGGAATGGGGGTGTGTGGAGGGTCAAAAAAAGGAGCATGAGGGAACGTCCCTTGCTAAAAGAAATTGAAAAAATCCCAAAAAATCAAGAAAAATAAAATAAGAGGGTTTGTGTTCAAAGTTTTGGTGTTTGCCTTTCGGGTTTCTCGATTTTCACAATGGCCAGCCTCGTTATGCGTGAAAATGAAGTATCGGGGTAAGTTATGGAATTCGCTTTTAAAGTTCTTAGAATATTATGAATTGTTGTGGAAAAAGATTTAAGAAAATAGTTAAGAAAGCATTTATTTGAAAATATTACAAAGGAAAAAAAGAGAAAAATAGAAGAATTTATGGAGAAATTATGAAAAATAGATATTTATGTTTCTTTGAAATAAATATGGTGTCTAGGGACCATTATGGCTCGAGATTAAGTGATCTCCAAGTTCAGCACGAAAATCGAGATTGAGTACAAAAATCAAGGCATTACACGTTTTTCGAGGCATACTGAATTTTGGGCATCAGGTGAGTGGTTTTTCTCAAAAACTCATGTGTTATTTTGAGCATAATAGTCACGAAATTTATAATCATTTTGTCATATTTATTCATATATTATTATATGAAAAGTTATGATTTTCATATGACATGTTATTATTGGTATATTGATATTTATGTATCAAGATGGGATGTCGCCCTAATAGTGTACCCGTAATTCCCTAAAGGCAAATGATGGAATAACGTTAGGATTATCCTGAAAATAGGTCAGGATTCTATCTAGGGTTCCGTACTAAGCTGGTGGGCCAGAGAAGTTATACTACGCTATATGATTGTTCATGTTATTATATCATGCATTCATGTATCATGTTTCTAGACCCTTACTAAAATATTCATCTTCTAATTGGGTTATGCCCTTGGAACATTCAAACGTTCCAGATAAGACTTCCAGCTTAGGCAAAGAAGTGATTGAGAGATGACGACACGCGGTGATGTGTCTGATGGACTTGGCAAGATGATCCCGGTATTTGCTTCTTCAAGAAGATTCAAATATGTCTTTAGCTATGTTCCATTGAGGATTAGTTTTGTTAAATGTAAGTATGGCTCAATGTATACTTGAGGTATTTAGTTAATATCTCTTGATGATGAGTCTCTATGTATTTAAGTATTTGAAGATGTAATGGTACAGATTCTTATGCTATGATTAAGGTGAATTCGATTATGTACCATATTAGGTTTTCAATTATTGCTTCTACATTTATGATGATTACCTGTTTTATCTTATTAATTCTTATTTTGATATGTTGAGAAGGTAGAACGGGATTGTCGGGGAATAATTTATATTGAGTTATGTTGAAAAATATGTATATATCCCCGAAATTCTTAAGTTATTTAATGTCTTTGAAAAGGTGGAGCATTACAAAGCATACTATGCCAAGTATGTTTACTTATAACATGAGTCACAATGGCATGAGAATTAGAAGTACAAGGCATAAAATTAGCACCAATCACATACATTCCCCCATGAAGACTAGCCATGCCAATCATCTTTGAAAGATGGATAGGCTGGATATCACATGAATTAGAGAAGAATCTGAGGCTCATATCATTTCCTTTTATTAGTGCACTCACAGATATCAAGTTAAACTTGAATTGAGACACATACAAAATATTTTCTAACACCATATAATCACTTAATCTCACAGTCCCTATACAAGTTACTGACAACCAAGATTGGTCTGGGAGAGTAACAAACATATCCTTAACTGGTCTCAACTTATGAAAATAGGATTTACTAAAGCACACATGACATGTGGCTCCTGAGTCTATTATCCAATACTTCAAATGACCAAGTAAGGGATTAATCGAAATATTAAAATAAATACCTAATGCTTGATTTTGAGAAGCATTAGATTCTGCCCCGGCCTTTGCTGCACTAAGATAATCATTCAACATGCTCAATATGGTATGATATTGAGTAGAATTCAAGAACTGTATGAATTCCCCCATGCCCTGAGTATTTGTAATACCCTCAAAAACCTGACTCACAGTGTTGGAGCTTAAGTAATTAGTAAAATTCATGAAATTGGGTCCAATTCCATTAGGATTCCTCTGTTTCACCTTATACCTCGGGCGATATCCATGTAATTGATAGCATTTGTCAACAGTATGACCATTATATCCACAATCTGTGCATATTGGCCTATCATTTTTCTGAAATCTAAAAAGACTAGTCTTATTAGTATCATGCTTAGCATTGAACAAAACAAGATCTCCCAGATTAACCACTACATTCCTTTGTTTCTCCTCTTGTGAAATTAAGGCAAAGACTTTATTTATGGGGGAAGAGGTTCCATCAATAACAACCGACCTCTCACTTGAGCAAATGAATCATTTAATCCCATTAAAAATGACATGGCATAATCCATTTGATGATGATCTGTAAGAGCCCTAATACCTCCACGAGTACAACTACTACAATTACATGTAGGTTTAAAATTCCCCAATTCATCTCAAATAGTCTTTAACTTGGTAAAATAGGCATTACAAACAAAGAACCTTGAGTAAGTTCATCAATTCTCGCATCAATTGAAAGATTCTAGGCCCATTGCTTTGTTGATAGCGTTCTTTCAAATCAGTCCATATATCTCATGCCGATTCAAAATAAATGATACTGGCCAAGATTTCCTTAGACATGGTAGTAAGAATCCACGAAATAACCATATTATTATTTCTAATCCAAGCATCTGGATCGAGCCGTCAATAAACCCTAACTTGTTCTTGGCAGATAAAGCAATCATTATCAAACAGCTCCAAGATATTTAATTATCCCCTATCAAGGGTTGAGATACCAAAATAAGCCCTGGTTTATCAAAATGATGCAAGAAAAATGGACTCAAACCATCGCCAATGGCAAAATCGAGCCTTGACGAAGAAGGCATATTAGGGTTTTCCATTGCCATAGACCGAACGAACAATTGGTGCAAAAGAGATGAAAGTAACAGAATGACACAAATCAAATGAGATCGTAAGACTCTGATCACTAGAAAAGATAAATGATCGTGGATCTCCAAATAAAGGAGATTTGCGAAAAAAACAAAAAAAAAACATAGATCTCCAAACAAAGGAGATTCGCACCGATCAAAAGAAGAACATGACGTCTCGACATTGGAATCAACGAGAATGGGAATCAAACGAGCGAAAGGAAACCTAAGGCACAACATCGAAGATTGCCGGAGAATAATCCTAGAGTTTCAAGGCTCTAATACCATGTTAACACATAAATGAGAGCGAGAGAGTTAAAAATGCTTCATCTATCACTTTATTCATTTATATCTCAACCTTAAACAGTAAATCAAAACCCATTGACTAATTACAGAAATGTCATTGATTAAAAGTGAGTAATAAAACTATGTAACAAGTCCAACACAACAAAAATACACCATTGTCACAAACTACAAAATAAACCAAAATACAATAGATGCTAATACAAGTGTTTCATACTCTTAGCTGATGTATTGATTGAATCTTCTTTTACTTTGCCTTTGCCTTTGGGCGGGCAAGCTTACGCATTGCTAAGATCGTGGAGAATGGGTGGGGATTTGGTTTTTCTGGTGAATCCGATTGAATGTCATTTGATATTATTATTTAATATTTGATTTTTTGGGGGTATATTTTGTCAGTTTAAAATTTTAAATTCATTGTTTAGACACGCAATCGTTGAAATCGTGTTCCGAGAAACTGCTAAATTTGTCTTGAATTTAGAGAAAAATTAGTCACTAATATAACTGCAATATATTTTGTTTTTTTCATTTTTTTTTCTTTTTACTCAGTCATTGTTATTTTCTATTGTGAGCCTCATCATAAGTAGAACAATAATGGTAGTATACCTTGGATTGTTTAAGGGTCTCTCAATTGTACCAAAAATATATCTTTGAAATACTAAAAAAAGAGATCGGTATACTAAAAGTAGACAATATGTTGAATTCCCTGTGTTATGGTCGACTATATGCTTGCGTATGTATATTTAACGAAGTCCAAGTCCCAAAATATATGCAGAAACTATTATTCTTAATTTGTCAAGAAGACTATTTATTATTCTTAGCTTGTAATTGTAAAGAGAATATTTACCCAAACAATACAATCTGGCAGCCATCTAGAGTAATATCAACCAGCAGCTTTGGTTAACCAAGAAGACAGGAATGGCGTAGAAAGAAAGTTCTTTTACCAAAGAAAATATCAAATTCCATACATAAGAAAATTTCAGGCCTCTTCTAGAAGACCACAGGCTCTCCAGCTGAGCAACATTCTGTACAGTCACGAGCGATTACATATCTTCCCCCTTTTTCTTTTGGTTCTTTACACCCTTAAAAACTTGTACAGTAAATATTATATATCTCCTCTCTCTGCAGGGGCATCAGATGAGTTACACATCTGAGCCTTAGCTAAGCCTGCTGCTGCTGCTGCTGCTGCTTCTAGGTGTATATATATATATATATATCCTCAAACTAAGTCGAAATGTACAATTTTTTAAGTACAACCAACAATTTTTATTTTTAGTCAAGGCTCCTTTTCATCGGAATGAACAAACAGAGCCATAGAAAGAGAACCAAGAAAGAGGGCACTCATACTAGCCTCACGTTAGCTGTACAACTACTTTTCTACGCCATCTGTGCAGAGTATGAAGACAGAACGCCGATCCTCCTTTCTGCAAGACATCAAGCACTTTGTCAGATTAACCATCATCATCCAACACTAACAAAATCCAAATTTACCAGTCCCTACAATCTGTGAGCCGGCCATACCATACCTTGTGGCGGGGTGGGTGGGCGTGTGTGTGTGTGTATGTATCAAATAGAACATGACAATAAATAAAAGTAACTGGTGAAATAAAATTCTCGTAGTTAACCCCAAATAGTAGGATTAAGGCTTAACATGTTGTATACCAAATAGCATGTGAATGCCAATCATAAGGTGAGGTAGAGAAGCACTCAAGATAAACTCTATCCGGATTAAGCAAGGCCACCAATATCTTTTTTCTTTTCTTTTCTTTTTTTTTTTAAACATAGGTGTCTATATGTTGCTTCTGTATCTATACTAATTTTAATGCAGTTCTTACATTAAAGCAAAAAAGAAACAGAATAAATGACAGGATGGGAGAGGAAGAATGGAAACAGTTCTATGTAAAATATCAAAGATATCTGTGTCCTATTTTCCTCGAGGAAAAGAAGAATAAAAAAATGTATCGCGTGCATATCCTTATGTACATCCCTAACTACAGTGCATTTAAATCATCTCCCACCATGGGCGAAGTTGAACAAAGACCAAGTCAACAATCAACTGTTCTACTACTAGCCTGCTCTCATTGATTAAACAAGAAAACTAGTCCCAAACAACTGATACCAAAAAGATTGCAGAAACGGGAGTACCCCTCCTAAATGATTTGATAGAATGCAAAAAGACTTGAGAGAATTTATAAACCAAGAAAGGAGAAGAGCGAGTACCTCCAGCTGCAACAAGTTTCTCTACGCGTGCAACTATATGCTTTCCATAAGTGTACTTCTTCAGAGCATTCAGATGAACCTTTATTCGGTTAAGAATCAGTTCGAGTTGCTGGTCATCACAAGTCTCCAGCACTTTCTGTACAACATAGTTTGCAAACTGATCTTTCATCATGACCTGACTCCAATAAGAGTAAACAGAAGGCATCAGCGAAGATATGTGTGTATCGACAGAATCAAGCAATAGGGATGCACATAACCCACAAAACAAAGCAAACATAACCCACAAAAAATGAGAAAACTTTTGTCATCCAGGTATTTGCACAAACAATGACAAATAACTAGCCAGTTTTGTGTCAGCCTATCCTCATGTCTGGAGTTTCTGTTCACCTACATACAACGATAAAGTACAATTCATATCTAAATTTTGATGTCCTGAAACAAAGAGCCGAAAAGCTGCCAAGTGAAATAGTGATGAAGAAGTGTAACAACAACAATCACAAGCCTTAATATAACTAGGAAGGGTCAGCTACAGGAATCCTATAACTCCAACCATCTCTATCCATTGCCATATACTCTTAAGGTCATTAGTAATCCAAATAAAAAATAAGCAATTATGCCTGATTAAGTTGGATATACTTTTCGTGCTTTTGAACAGGTTAAGCTTAAATAAGAAAATGTTCTTCTGTTAATACTTGGTGGTACAAATTACGGCTGATTAGGCCTATGGTCTCACTTGATTCTATTCTAATAAAACACAGAAATCCTCCTCAAACTCCATTCATTTTTAGTAAGATTAAAAAGAGTCTCTCACTCCTTTCTTACAAATTAAAGAACTGCTAGGGGCTGTTTAGTTGTGGAAAACAATCCCAATTTTTCAGAAACTAACTCCATATAATACAGAAAACTAGAAAACTTGTTCAAATAAAAAAAAATCCAAATGAAAAATGGAGATCTGGAAAACACAGTTTTCCTTGTTAAAATGGGGATTTGGAAAAAATGTGGTTTTCCAAAAATTTTTACAAGTCATCTTCATCTCCTTCAATTATCTATTTATTTCAACTATTATTTTCTTTTTTTTTATCTTTTTTACTATCCCAAAAAATTTAAATAACTAACAAAGTAAATTAAAATGGAGGTTTAAAGTAATCTATCTATAATTCACAAAGCAAGTCCAAAAATGGTGTCCAACATATGCAAAGTTGATTAAGGAGAAGAATCAGTCTCCAGTCACCTAATGCAGCTCAAAAAGGAAAGAAGGCAGGATAAGAAGTGCTATATGGCAACAAACAAGAGAAAGTATATCCAGAAGTTTGAAGACATTCTAGGATAACCTGAAGGGGCTCATTTTGATCAGGGGAGCCAAGCATCTCATTCACCAGGGTCTGGCGTTCTTCAGGAGTTCCGAAAGTCAAGCACTTCTCAATAACATTGGAGGCAAACTTCTGCTGGCTCATCTGAACTATCTGACCAATAAGCTTATTAATTATAGCAGTACGTTCATGTGGCTTCCCATGTTCCAGTACATGCTGAGAATTGAGAGCAATCAATCAGAAGGATAGATAAAATACAACAAATATTCGGGAATGGATGACCGCAACAAATATTCTCTTAAGAAATATTATTGTAGTTTTCAAGTTCAGAGAGGGCAGGTATAAAGTTAAATGGAGAGACAGGGTCAAGAGGAAGTAGAGCCTCGCCACCTCCCGCGCGGGGGGGGGGGGGGGTGTTTGAACAGTAGATCTAATCCTTTAATCCTTCAATTGTGTATTTGTGGATAAAATTGCTTATCCCCTAAAAATGAAGCTCGGGAAGTATTTACACATATTAAACGATAAATGGAGATACAGCATCAAGAAGTAGAGTCTACAACAAAATAAGAGATCCAATCATTTAAGGCCCGTATGATGTCATTGTTGTTTCTAGTATTTTGTGTTCATTTTCAAAATTTTGGAAAAAAACAAAAAAAGCCATTTGGTTGGGTGTTTTGCTTCCAAAAAAATGAACTCATTTACAGAAAAAAAAGAGCAAAACATAGGAACACCAAATGGTGTTCATTTCAGTTTCCATTTCTAACTTCATTTTTCTATAACTTTTCAAAATATGTATTTTCACAAGTAATTGCAAATATTAGTTAAGAAAACTAATATATATGAAAAACAAAATTATATTTACATAAACTTACAAAAGTTGTATCACTATATGAAGAAAAAAATCATAAACAGATTTATCAAAGAATATTTTGCATTTTTGACAACAAAAATCAAACAACAAATCTAATTTTCATTTTTCCAACTAGAAACAACTGAATACAAAAATTTAAAACATGGACTAAAAAGTAACACATGAAAACTGACAACAAAATCAAACAAGCCTTCACATTTAAACATAAGTTTTTCTTTAGATGCATAACACGAACATGATAAAAACTGAAGCTCATGAAGTATTTACACATTCTGTTGGCTGGTATTTCAGGTATCGGTTCTTGCAGAGAAAAAGAATGTCAGACCAATGTGATATATATTATGATGCTAATGAAAAATATGAAAGTGACTTGAATCAGTATTCAGTAACTAACAACTAGACTAAGGCTCAGTTTGTTTGGGTGTAAAATGTTTTCCTAAAACACACTTTCCTAGTTTTTGATGTTTGGTTGATAAAAATAATGGAAAATATTTTTATAATGAAAAATTTTACACCAAATGATGTAAAATAACTTACCAATTCAAAAATTTTAAGTCATTTTTATTATTTACACCAAAATTAATACTTGTTTTTTTGTCAAAACATCCTTACATATATGTATATGTGTATATCTATAAATAAATACATATATACATATATATATACATACATATAAACATATATACACATGCATACACATACATATACATATACATATACATACATACACATACACATACATACATTCACACTCATATTTACATAAACATGCACATGAACATGCACACGCACATATAAGTGCATGCACGCATACACATATATATACATACACACATACATATACATTCATGATTCATGCATATATATATATATATGTAAATGTTCATATATACATATAACTAATTCTTGAAAAATATCTAACAATGCAAACAAACACCAGAAAATAAGATTAAAAAAAATGGTGTAAAACATTTTTGCAATGTAAAATATATCCAAACAAACGGAGCCTAAAAGGAAACTTAATTTTCAGTAGGATGCCCATGAAAGTAATGTTTAGTGACAAAAGGAAAATCCATGGGAAGCTTTGTCAATACAAGTAATTTCTCTCCCATTCTCAATCAGTAACAGACAACTTCAACATACCTTTTCCTCAATTGAACATCCAATAGGATGATACAGGTTGACCAAGACAATAACTAAAAAGAAGTGTGCTGATCATATTCTGACATGGAAAGGAATGACAAGCTGCAGCTATGTCAACTGAAAGTTCCCGACTAACATACTGAAGAGGCTAAAGAATGACTAAATTCCACCAGACCAACAAATTCACATTCAATTATAATGGTCTCTACAAACCACTAACCAGTACGCTGATAATGTGAAAAGGCAAGTCAACTATCCATCATATAGGGAAACCCCTTAATGGGCAGAAACGAGGATACTTGGCAAAGATTTCATGGAAATACAGCAAACCTGAACAACATAGTTCCCGTATTGATCTTGCGCCAACATGCAAACAGACTGCAAAATCTCATCCATTACTATTCGTTGTGTTTCTGGATCTATGCAATTCTCCAGGACTCTCTGTAACATGAAAGGATACTGAATTATAATCCTACTCAGTACATCCATTTCACACACTGGCAAGTGTGAAAATATAGAAATTACTAATAAGGTAAAAACAGCAGTTTCTTAACCTGTATGACGCGACAACCATATGGATGGGTTGATAAAGCCACTACATGATCATAGAATACTGAGATAATGAACTGAATAGCTTCTTGAGGTATGCATTCAATGCACTTCTGGACAACATGGTTGCCATTCTGATCACGTACACAACGCATGATATGACCATCAAGCTCTGCAACCATTTTGGTCTGCTGATCCAGTTCAACAACTTCTATAGCCTTGATATTTTATCAAAAACATGTCAGTAACTTCAGCAATAATATCAGGATTAAAGTATGTCACAGTTCAATTTGGTCTATGATACTCTTGGATATAAATGATAAAAGTAAATTCCAGAATTCAGGTCCTCAATTATAAGATACTTCTAATGCTTATTCAAACAACAACTACCAAGGACTATGGACCTTCTTCTAGATTGAGCATCGAAGATAATCTCAAACTGATTCTTATTTAATTTCAAATGGAAAGATTGATTGTGTTACATGAGCATAACAAAATGGTGTTATTGACAATGTAAAAAATAAATTAATTAAAAATATTATAGGACAAAATCTAATTGAGAAAGACCTAATAAACTAAGGCAACTATTAGGCTTGTGTTGATAAGCAAAAAATGTACTAAACTTTTAGCGTGCTGAAAAATCCAAAAAGGAATTTTTAGCCTTAATCCATGCTTAAAATTCTGTTTATTAGAGAAAAGACTCTGTACACCAATTCACACATTAGTAACTGCTGGAAAATACATTATACTTTTAGGATGCTGAAAAATCCCAAAAAGGAATATTTAGCCTTAATCAATACTTAAATTTCAGCTTATTAGAGAATAGACTCCTGTACACCAATTCACACATATTCATAACTGCTGCCTTTTTGCCAGTACTCTAGAACAAGCTCTGCTGATACCTATACTTCAGTAAATGGAAGATGGCACAAAAGCAGCTGTCCTCTATCTAGATCCTCAACCAACTTATAAGATGCTAGATGATGTGCTTAAGCCAAAGCCATGTGTTTGTAGTAGCATGCAAGGAGCTGTGGGATCCTCAAAGATCACAAACTATTAGCCAGATAATAATATAAATAGACTTGATCCAATGAAAAGTTGTGGCCAAGGAGTAAATATTACCTTCTGGATTACTCGGCAACCATACATTTGAAGACTGAGGTTCAGAACATGACCAGTGAGTTGGTCAGCCAACTCTCTAATCTGAGATGCAGTTCCATGTTCAAAAAACTGGGGTACACAAAAGTAGCAAACATCAGCAACATAAAATTTTCAATAATGATTCTGTCCTATTACAACATAACTAAATAAGTAGAAGCTCAGTGACCCAGTCAAATACAAACTAACGTAGAAACAAATGTACCTTCTGAATCACATAGTTACCAAACACATCAGTCATCAGTACCAGAGCATGGGGCATAATTTCATGAAAGACCATGTTTTTTTCCTCTGTTGTGGCGGTTTCAAGTTTCTGCTGAATAAATCGACTACCATACTGATCGGCACTGCTAATTCAGGGTTTTTGAATAAGTAAATAAAAGCCCAGGGCTACTTGGACAAAAGGAGAGTGCAAGAATATAACCAGTAATACATACCTGAACTCAAAAACATGACCGGCAATTTCTGAAAGCTCAAAACACTTTGTTTTATTGCTCTTAAACTCATCTAATAATGAGGAAGCAAATTGCTCGTCCAAGTTACCAACAGCATCTGGATGCCAAGAACCCATGACACCACCAGCCAAGTTTCTCAGCCCAGAAGAAAAACGCAAGTTTCTCTCACCATGCCTGACTGGACTCCCAGATCCAATACTGAAGTTTGAAAAAAGGGAGCCTGCCAATGGGCTTCCGGCATAGGACATGCCAGGACTAAATGTTGGGCTTCCATAGTAATTGTAATTTAAGCTACTAGATTTGCCAAGATATGGAAGACCATACTGTGATTTCTGAGGCGAAAGCAATGCACCCAGGTAAGCTTTTTGAAGTTCATTCAGATCCATGTATGAATTTCCAGTGCCTTCTCTATCGATTAGTGGGTCATTGAGGGCTGCAACCTGTGCACCAGCATAATCAGTTGTTCTCAGGTACTGAAGATATAGGGGATCCATGAGTGGCATCTGCAGAGGATTCCCTGTACTGTGATTCCCAACTCTGCTAAGATTCTGCAACTCTGCTGCTGCAGCCATCAAATTAGGCCCTAAGGCCACACCCCCGCCTAACGCCCTTGAATCTATGCCAGATACACCCCTTGCTGATGCAGCAGCAACATTTTCAAACAAAGGGGGCAAGTTGGCAGTTTGGTTTCCCATCATAGGTGGTGATGCAGGATTTACAGCATACCCACTTAACCCATAGCTTGAAAATGGGGAATTTGGACTATCCAAATTGTTATAGTTGGATGGTGAACTTCCTCTGCAATTCAGAATTGGTGTCGAAGGTCCATTTAAGTATGATTTAGCAGTGTATACAGGTTTGTGTAGTTCCGTTTGTCCATCAGCCATCAAGGATGAGTTGTTTAGATCTATCCCTATGGCACTATTTCTACCCAGATTGGCATAGGATGCTTTGGCTGATTGTGGGGCAGAATGCAAATGAAAATTTCCCGATTCAGACTTATTCCGATAAGCATGTTGTTTAATATGGTCCTGATCACTTTGCAGATGGAAAAGTTTTGCATGACCATCAATCTCTTGTTGAATTAGAGACCGGGAATGATTCTCTTCATCTACTGGCCCACTAGTTGATAGAGACATGCCAGATAAAGCAGTTACAAGATCTGAAGTCTCATTAATACCAGCCAAGGCACCATTGAATGAGTTTGAGCCATTAAAATTTCTTTTATCCATAGAGCTGGCCCTCCCTCCCCCAAGAGCAATGCGAGGCGTAGGAGCCCTGCCCATCAATTGAGGGTCAGGAGTGGTGCTTCTTGACAAGGAGGCACCCAGAGCAGAAGCATAAGTGTGAGACGCAGATGAACCAATGTTCTGAACTGAAACCTTGCTTTGGACATTTGCACCAGAATGTAAAGGGTCCAATGCCACCAGGTCTTGGTGCGGATGAGCAAAGTGGGATTCAGAAGTTTCAACACTCTCATCAAATGCGTTATGGCTAGCAGGACGAGATGGGTGTCTAGAAACAGATGCTGCATTATTTCGATCATCCTGCATTAAAATAACAAGGTGGTTAATTCAGAAATACAGTTCACACCTGGAAGAAATAAATTACCTAGGACCACATCATCAAAATGGGTGAGTGTTAAATATACATAAAAGAAAAAAGGAGGTGCTTGAACCCAGCTTCAGGGCCAACGGAAATCTGAAAGGATTAAAGGGAAGTGTACACATCAAAAGACCATTAGTTAGAAGTCTCAGCTTACAGAAAGCCATCCGATGCAAGGTGAATTTCTTTGTCCCGAAAATAATAGGTAAGATGTACCCCAACTCTTTTCAGTCATGCTTTGAGGGATAAAGAGAAGTTTGAGAAAACAAATATCTCCAATAAAAAAATAAAAAAGTTAAACATACATCAAGATATAGAAAGATGACAGTTCCAACTTGATCTAATGCAAATGTCTGATTTTGGTCCCATTCCTATCATTATCTACAGAGTACATATTATATGAAAATAATGCCAAAACATAACAAAGACCTGTGATGGCAATTATAAGACAATGCAGACAGCACTTGCTGGCCTATCTTTAAATCCTCTTCATAATTGAGGCAACAAAAATTCCATAAGCTGCAAAGCTTCATTCCCTACTGCTAGCAAGGTCAGCAAAATCATATGAATTAATAACTACAGTTATTTCTAATATGCTTTCAATTCACACATATTTCAGCACACAAGCAGATTCAAATATGCCCATTATTTATTTAATGATATGTCAACGATCTTAGTTCATAGCGCTTGTTACCTAATAAATTTTGGAAAAAACTTAAGTGATTTCTAATATGCCTTTTCCATTTGGGCTTATTTAAGAACTCAAGGAGAGAAGTATTTCCATTGTATATTTTATGATGCATCAACCATCTTAGTACATATCCCCTGTTACCCTTTGTTTGTTTATGTACATGGGAAACAACTGTAATGTCCGCACCAAGGAGCGTAGGTAGTGCTACCTAAATATTTTAGAGACAAGTATTTCCATTGTATATTTTTTCTGATCCATATTTAGTTCATAACCCTTGATACCTAATAAATTTTTGCATTGACAATTTCAGCAGAATAGGACTTGTGAGATCTAGAATAGGATGCAACAGTTAAAATAATAAGAAAACTAGAAGGTGAACAAAGATTTAGATGGAGATCAAAAGAACAAAAAACTAAATGATAGGAAAGAAAGATATATAGATAAACAGATGCATACACACATAAATGCATAAACACACAGGAAGGTGAACACACACACACACAGAGTCAACATCTGGTAGCAACAGGAAGCAAGAAGCATGCCAATGAGACAAATGAGACAAAAAAGGCCAAGATAATAATAATAATTAAAAAAAGGCGTCCCCATGCACAAGAGTTGTACTCGTAAGCAACCTTAGAAAAGGCCAACATGTCTACATTAAAGTAATTACATATTAAACCCTAATCCCAGTAAGTGAGGCCAGCAATATAGATTTAACAGACCTATCTTATAGCCTTCCAGTATTTTTTCTTTAGCTTTAAGCCCATTTTACTATCACTTAAAACATCAATCGCACTTCTTCATTTCAACTATTCTACCTTAATTCTGTGGGTAGCATTCTTAATAATCTTCCCATCTTTTTAGACAATTGATCCAACATATTTAAAACAATATTCTCTTGGAGTGTCTTGACCTTCAAGTCTCACCATTCTTCATCCACACTTCTATTTTACTAAACTTATATTCCATGTATTTGGTTTTCCATCCGCTCAACTTCAAACATTTGGATTCTAAAATGTCCCTCCATATCACAAGCCTAGTATACGCGTCCTCTATTATCTCATCCACCAAGACAATAATATGCAAATAGCATATGCCAAGGCACCACCAACACGCCTATGTATGTGAGCACTTAGAATTTGGTACTTTTCTACACAAGCTATGTTACATGGACATAGATACATGTTTAGGTTCCATTCTGCATCAAGGTGAATGGACCACTTGGAAGACCTACTCACAGGGAATGAGAACAAATGGAAAAATAAAGTCCAACTTGTACATGTCATATTGACAAAAGCCATTAAAGATTAAAGGAAATTTCATGTCGTACGTGAATTTGTAACACCAATAAATCCCAAATACTTTTATATAAAACACATGAACACAAGAATATAAGCTGAGATAAAAATGAACTCCATTTATTTCACAGTTAAGGAGATAGATCAATAGTCATCATCCAATTATGTTGTTGGCTCTTGCGAATAGATGCGAGTCAACATTCCAAGCACCAGAACAATATTATAAAAATTAGAATCCAAACAACTCAAGATCGAAGGTAGGAAAGGAAGAACAACATAAGAACTCTCTAATGCCATTCCCAAATCAAAAATAACACAAGTTCTTAGACACTACCAGAAGAGTGAAAAAGCACAGAGACACTCGCTATCAAGTCACAGGTTCCATCTCACTTTCAATGATTCCACGCTCAATGCTAAAAGCAAAGGCATGTAGGCTATTCTTCATTCCATCATAATAGAAAAGAAGATCACCCTCTTTCTCGTGACATGATGTGTTACAGTTAGGATACAGGCAAAGAAAGAGATTCAAACCAAAATCAAATAGGTAGAACCATGCTGAGAACATAAAAATGCAAGCTCAGCATTTTAGGAAGAATTAGCACTAATCAGCCTATCAAAAACTGAAATCAATTCAAATTCAAATAGCAATGACCAGCACCGTGTAAACAGATAGTCAGTAAACATTACCAATATAAAAAACATGAATACAACAATAAGTATCAAAGAATAAAATCAAATATGAATCTTAAAACCTATCAAATTGATAACAGAAGCAAAAACTCAATCACCTTGTATGCATAAGAATACTATAGAAAAAATGCGGACACAATTCAAGTAAACAAATTTGAATAAATTACAAGGCACTTTACCATATCACCACTAATATTCAGAGAGCAGAGTTGTTATAATGGATAAGAGTAACTAATTTAAAAAGAGATCCCATTCCAGGAAAATCACCTGAATGATCTCTGCTATACTCTTCTGCCGGCTCCCCAATCCCAAACCCGGCAATCCGATGAGTCCATCACCGCCCCACTCAGCAGTTCCCTGCAGCTTCCTGGACTCGATTCCGTTATCTTCTTTCTTCTCATTGAAACCAGGTTGTTTCGAGAACAGGGAACTGCTGCTGTTGCTACCTCCGTCGTTACTCACCTTCCTTTTATCTCCAATCCCACCCAACCCCGGCAGCCGCTGAGCAAGCCGCCAATCTTCCTTCGAAAGAGGCGGCGGCGGAAGCCGAGGGTTCAGATTCACATTCGAATAGTAATACGAAATGTACGCCGGATCAGACCTTAGCTCCTCCTCGGACAGGCCGCCGAAATTGGCACCGCCCTGGCCGAACAAGTCTCCCACAGCGCTCAATGATCCTTCGATTGTCGGAGGCGCCGAACCGCTACGGTACATATTCAACTCTCGGTCCCGATCACTCACCTCTTGTCTCCGTTGCTCTCTGAGCAACAACCCTAACTCCTCACCGTAATCGTTGCTCTGAAGCATCGATTGCATCTCTCGGTAACTATCAGTAATCATAACCTATAGATAACACAACACTGAAGATTTCTGCAACAAATACCCAAACCTTGAGCTCAAAACAAACAAAAAATTAAATAAACAAAAAGAAAAGCTCCGAAGACACGATCTTTGTGGACTTAGAGCTTCGAGCAAGTTAATTGCATCACCAGAACCGTCAATCTAACAACAAAAGTAAAGCTTTAATCGGGCGTGCGAACGATTGGTTAAACAGTCAGTTGGAAAATTCACTCATAAATATAAAGATCGCACGAGAAAATGAAGAATCTTCAGGTGCTTGTCTCGGCTATCGACAATGGCTTCCGTCATTTTCAGAGAAAGAAAATGGTTCAGTGAGAGAGAGAGAGAGAGAGAGAGAGAGAGGGTTGGGCGAAGAGCGTGAGAGGAAGAAGAAGAAGAAGAACAGTGTGAAGTGAAGGGAAATGGAGTGATAAGCACGAGCAGTGGAGCGGCGTGGAACGTTGGATGGTATGATGAACGGGTGGGATTGATTCTTGGGAGATTTGTTCTTACTGTGTGGTTGCCTTAGGGTTTTATTTCAAGGATTTAATGCTGGATTGTGGGTTTGGATATTTTCCATTTTTAATTAGGACCAGTTTGGCTAATTTGGACAGCGCTTTTCATTTTTTATTTGATCTAAATTTCTAATTTGGATTTTTTTTTCTTTTTTTGTTTGCTGCATCATTTTCTTTTGTTTTTTTGAGTGTGATACATTGAAACAATGTCCATTATTTTTAACAGTATATCATGTAACACCCGAGAAAATTTTTGAAGATAAAATGATAATTGACAAAGGGCAAAATTGGAATTTTGAGAAAAATGAGACTTTAGGGCACATTAACCTAGTTTTGGACGACCGAAATAGCCAACGGGAGTACCTCGGACCCTAGATTGCCCAAGAAAATGGTATAGTATTGACAAGCAATTAAAATTAAGATTTTTAGTGGTGAAATAAAGAGGATCGGGAACAGTTTTCGGTACAGCAAAATACAGCTACCCATTTAGGTCATATTACCGAATCGCTGTAAACGACGTCCAAAATGTCAACGGAGAGTGTCAAGGAATAGTGTTCGATGTGTAGAACAACCCTTAAGTGGTTTCGGGTTGAATCGAGTAGATTTGAGGTCAAATAAATCAGTCGGGCCAAAGTGTAATTTTCTAAAAATGCCCGAGGGAGGTCTAAACAGCAATTTTTCGAAAGTTTCAAGGGTGAAATGGGAAATACTGATCTTGAGGGTCTTAGTGATAGTCTTAGAAAGATCAAGGGCTTGAGGAATAGGGGTCAAAATGTAAAAGGAAAATTCAGGGGGTCAAACTGCAATTTCAGAAAAGCTGGATCGCGCATGGCAGATCTGGCCGCGCGTTTGGCCAGAAAATCAGGCCATTTGGCCGTCAAGTCTTGTCAAGGGGATGGCCTAGGGTGTCCTGGTGGCGTGAGGGGAAAGAAACGGCCGAGAATGAGCCACGTAGGGGTCGGATTTGGCTATAAATAGCCGAGGGGTTCGGCCAAGAAGAAGGCACCAAATCGAGCTTGTTCTCGAACGATTTTTGGAGAGCTAATAGAGGGCTTTTGGTCTCCAGGAGGTGAGGATCGTTTTGGGAGTAGTTTGAAGCGTTTTGGTGGAGGTTTGAGGGAGATCCGAGCTTGGCCGAGGGCTTGAGGTGGTCCGCCTACCGCCGCCTGTAAACGGCCTTTTGGAGGCTTTTCCGGCGTCCTTTCGGCCGGAGATCGGTGGCATCACGATCGACTTTGCAAGGGCTTTCGGGGGGTACCGGTTTCGCGGCCATCGGAGCAATCGCCGGCGACCGGCTGGAGGTTGAAGACGACTGGCGCGTGGCTGGCACGCGCCAGTTCAAGCTAGGTCGTCCACGCGCCGCGCGTGAGGGCGCGTGAGACATCAGGTAATTTTGAAATTTTTTTTATTATTTTTGTAAAATTATTTTATTAATTATGATGCAAGAAAATTTGGAAAATTGTTGGAGAAAATGGTCATTTTGCAATTTTCAAAGTAAATAAGGCTTAGGAAAAA
The DNA here is from genome assembly GCA_036245055.1 of Diospyros kaki. Lineage (NCBI taxonomy): Eukaryota > Viridiplantae > Streptophyta > Magnoliopsida > Ericales > Ebenaceae > Diospyros > Diospyros kaki. The sequence continues at coordinate 42,408,486 of BSEG01000001.1, read as the reverse complement.
TAGGAAAAGGAATTAGAAAATCCTTAGAAATTTTTGGGAGATAGGAATTTATTATTTATGAATTATTGTGAAGAGAAATCAAGGAAAAATGTTGAGTAGGCATTTATTAGAATTTTTGAAGAGAAATATATAGAAAATAGGAAGAAATTATGAAAATTTGGGAAAATAGATATTGATATGATTTTGAACAAATATGATGACTAGAGGCTCGAGGTTGAAGTACAAGAGCGTCAGGCGCGAGAATCGAGGCTAAGCACGCAGATCGAGGCAGACGCGCAAATCGAGGCTGACCGCGCTTGACGATTGGAATTCGTCTAAAGGTGAGAAGTTCTTCTTTAAAAATTGATTACTGTGAGTAGTTCTCCTCTAAAACTTGTTTTACTGTGAGTGGTTCTTCCTGAAAGAATAGCATATGAATGGTTTCACTGTGAGTGTTCGCTTCCAAACTTGGTTTTGACTTATGAGGGGTTCTGCCCAAAAGATTTCAAATGACACGTAAATGGTTTCCATGCTCGATTTTGTGATGAATTGTCTAAGTGGTTGTTTACATGTGCATTAAACGTTGATTTAAGTATTGATGATGCATGTTATGAGTTTAAGTAATGCATGTTATGATTTTTCGACCATTGGCGGGTTTGTGACGTTTATGTGGGTTGTTGACCTGTGACGTGGCCCAGAGTGGCAGCACTCGGGAATGCGTACCTAGGATTAATGTTTGGTGATGACTTGGGACGGGGCTGAGACGGACTTCACCCTACGGGACCCAAGTGGCGGGGCTGCGAGTGGACACCACCCCGATTGATGGCTCAAGTGGCGGGGCTGTGAGTGGACACCACCCCAGGATCCTTTGAGCGGTAGCATTAATGCCTAGGTGACGTCGATTCCAAGGACAGTGCTGTTGTGACACTCTCAGGGCTAGGGTTATGTTTTGGAATGCTTAAGTCGGAGCGTAAAGCCTGACAATGACCGTGGGGTGGTTCCTGGGTTCATGTGTCGAGGTTGTCCCTCTTAAGCAGGACCGGTTTGCCAATGGGTCGATTTGGTCGTGTCGCCTTAGAGAGATTGCGTTTTCCCCGGTTAGGGTTAAATGCGTTGGGATTCTCTTAGGCTGGTGCATGTTGAGATTTATCGATTTTGTGTACATGATTTCTGCATACATGAAAACGTTTTTGAACTCTCACTTAGATGATTCAGCATCTAATTTGGACTATGTCCCTGGAATATTCAAACGTTCCAGGTAAAAGCTGTGACGTCAAAGGAAGAAGGCCAACAGGATGTAGCAGATACGGTTGTTGTTCTCAATATTCAGAGATTATGTAATGTATTTTCGTATGAAACATCGATTCAGTCGTTGTAAAAGAAATTGTCAGTAATATGTATATATTTGAGGTTACGATCTTACTTCCGCTGATGTGATTGATGATATTTGTCTTAGTTTATTTATTGAATGTTGTTATACTAAGAAGGTACGATCGAGATTGTCGGGAAATAATGGCTATCGAGGAATTTATGTGGTGTTTGATTTAATTTTTCTCGAAATCTCGAAGTAACGCACGCTTGGGAAAAGCGGGGCGTTACATATCATAATCATTTACTACTATTAAAAATAAAGAGGAGTAATGTTATTTGTATAAGAAATTTTAAAGGTGGATTTTTTAGTGATAAATTAAAAAAAAATATCACAATAAATTGATGATATTTTATATTTAAATTGACAATATTTCTAATCTCCTATACTCTCCTCTTTCCTCTTTCTCATCTTTCTTTTCAGTAGTCACCTCTTATCGTTTTTTTTTTCTTCACCTCATCGTTATATCCTTCATTCAAAAGATGAAGGAAAAAAAAGAGAGAAATGGATAAAATGGTCATTCAACCTATCTGTAAACCCTCATATACAAATAACATTACTCAATAAAGATAGATAAAAGAAACAAAAGCATACTCTTTGCATCATTTTTCAATTGTTATAATTTTTTAAGTTAAAAATATACATAATATAACAACTTAGATAAATAATGTGCATAAAACCTAACCAACAAATAATAAATAAAATATTAGATTAGATAAAATGATAATAATATTACAATTATTTAATTTACTATTATTTTATTATGTATGAGTAAAATAAAATTGCAATTAAGGAAAGTTAGGCGTGCGCAATCCCAATCATGACCAACGATTTGTTTATATTCTAAATTAAATTAAACAATAGAATTGTAATAAACCACAATGAGTAATATAAAAAATTGTGTAGATTTTGTACCTTTCTATGTAAATCTTTATTTTGTATGAACATTTTTATTAAAAAATTTAAACAAAAAATTGATTATTCAAATATTTTTAATATTTTAAAAATATTCCACATTGACATCTTATACCTAATGAAAATTGAATGCCGTAATATTATAGGTTATGGGTTAGCTTCTATTATTTTGTAACACAAATCAAAACTAAATCATAACTTAATAATTTTTTAAAATTTACACACGAACAAGGCGTAAGGTCATGTTTGGGAGGTCAAGTGAGGAAAGAAAGGAAGGGCTTGTAAAAGAAAAGAGCAGAGAGGGAGTGTGAAAAAAGGAGAGAGTTATATTTTTAGATTTAGATGTTTAATAAGAAAAATAAAGAGAATTTTTTCTTTTGGGATTATTGTCCTTGTGCAGTTCTCTACCACTCGTATTTTGAGTATTTTCTCCTGTTATTTACGAGAAAAAATGAAAAAAAAAATAGTTATAATATATTTTTATTAAAAAATGTTGCCATTCCTTGCCATGCCAGGAGATGGAAATTTGGAGAAGTAAGGGGGATCGGATGCTTTCTATCCGCTTCCTTTTGTTTGTTTTTTTTTTTTATTTATTTAAACATATTCCTTCCTCCTCTCTTCCCTTAGTCCAAGCATATAACCTAAGTGAAGGAGTTTGGAGCGTGGGAGAAATATAATTATTATATTTGTAAATTGAAATACATTTTGTTTTTAGAATAATACATTATGTTCAAACTTTTTTATTATTTTTAATAATCAATCATCATATTTCAAAATCATCTATTTTCCCTTAAAACAATTGTGGTGATGAACCCTCAAGGAAGCGATTCTCAAAATTCAAGTTTAAATAGGATTCAGAACTTTAAAATTTGAGTACAAATTTTTATTTTATTCTATAGTTTAGGTGATTATCTATCACTAATAATCCATTAAGAGTTATTACAGTAGGTTGTATAAATCATACATATAACGAGTAAGAGCATGAATCTAGTTATGTGAAAAGTATAAATCTAGTTATGTGAAACCTAACCTACTGAGTAAAATATGGTTAGATGAAACTCTCAAGACATATGTCAAGCGGTCGAATAAGCAATATGCTAGTATCAATATAGTGAATTACGAGTTCAATCTTTATCTTACGAAGGACCAATTTGTAATTTACTTTTCTTAGAATAATCAAAGACACGAGCATTGAGGTTGCACAAAGAGAGTCATCCTAAAAAATGATTAGATGAGACTAAATTTTATATTTGAATGTTTTTTAATACTAATGTAATTCTTTAATCTCATATCAAATAAAAAGGTGAATTTCCCGTAGACACTATAGTATAAATTATTTACATGGAGACTTTTTACAATTTGAAAATGTCTCTTAGAAGTTCCACATGATATATCTTTTAGCCTAAATATCTCTTTACAGTCAAATAAGAAATAAATCAAATTAAATTTTATAAAAAATGTAGACCGAAATCCATTACCTATCAATCGGCAACGGGCTTTTAACTATTTGAACCCATCTGTTTCAATTGTCTAAAATGATGAGTTCTTCTTGGAAATACCCTTAGTCTCTTGGCCATGAAGACTCCTTGGTCAAAAAAAAAAAAAAAAAAGGACTATTTTGGTTATAGCACTCATCTTCAATGGGTGATGAGTTACTAGTTATTATAGAGTTATTTAACCTAAAAATCTATGAAGGGAGATAAATTATGGCTCTAATAACTTACAAATAAAAAAAGATAATATAGGAAGAAGAATTGAAAAAAAACAAAGCAATGCTCGTGTATAACATACCCACCATGTATACAATAATATCTTAGAATATCTAAACATTATAAAACAATTTGAAATATTTCATAATATAAGCCTTTGTTTGTTTTCACGTAATTTTTTTTTTGTAAAATATTCTTGTCGACGTATAATTTCAGTTGAGTCTGATTCGTTTTGGGCCGCACCGAATGATCATAGATCACGGTAAGAAGAGAGGCCTTTTTAGGAGGCTAATGAAGAACACTTAACGATTTTCTCGTGGTTCGGCCAGAACGATACCTACTCCACGCCCGCACTCTGATTATTCCTTTCAGAATGGCGGTTCTTCTGATTATTCTCTCTGTTCCTTATGTTACCTCTGTCCCCTATTTATAATCGAGGGGGCTTTACAATTCGGATAACATATAAAAATAAAAAGGTGATATAATGGGGGACAAACAGTCCTTATTATCTGTACAAAATCGTAAGTGGGATCTTCATCTCGAGGAGCATGGGCTGCTGTAGTGGATTGTCCCTACCTTTGACTCCTTAGCAGCTTTTACCACTTTATGCGAGCTGATCGTTTTCGGGGCAGCGACCTCAGTGGTCCAGCGATCTGAATGATGCTTCCAGGAGTTCGCTCACGGATGGCTTCAGACTCGTTTGAAGGATATCGGGAGGTCGCCAGGTGTCGCTTTACAAGTTCGGGCTTTGGAAGTGAAACCGACCTCCCCAGTGAGGTCGTTTGGGCCTTCTTGTTTCCAGGCGATCGGGTCGGCCCATCCGAGCGAGAAATACGTATAACATAAGCCCCCCAGTTCGCGGTGCGATCCTCACGTTGGGAACTGACGCGTGCCAGTTGTTCTTCCGCCTCTTCGATGTCTGTCCAATCGTTTTAAATCTCGTTGTTCCACGCAACACGCCTTGTCTGTAACGCATTTAATGCGCATTTTCCCCCATTACGGCGCATGATTATGCCTGTGGGTCCCATAAGCTATCGTGCGGCCGTTGGATGTGGAGTATGCCGTGAGTCGCATTTAGATCTGACGGTTGGGCCGATCGAAACATCAGTATAAATAGTGAGGGGTGTGTACTTTTTTCCCTCTTTCACGCCATTTTTGAAATCTTTTCTAGTTTCTGCTTTCTTGCTTTCTCCTTCTCGAAGCCCCCATTGCAGCCGCTTTTCAGTCGCTCATCGTTCATCTACTGGCTTCGGTATTTGGTAAGTTGGTCATGCCTTTTCTTTCTCTTTCTCTTTTCTGGTGGGGGATCTTTAGTTCCCTCGGGTAACCGTCGACTATTCGACGGATCGATGTCGTCTTCGTTCATGGGGAGACGACACGATTTGTCTTGGTGTTTGCTGGATTTTTCAGGCATAGTGACCTTTAGGTTTCCCTTATAATACTGGGTTTGCAGCTGCAATCCCTCCGCTTTAAGCTGCATCTCATTGCGAAGCGCTCGGCCTGAAGGATTTTAGGATTTGCTTTTAGATTCTTGAAGTCTGGTCCGCGATTTGCGATCTGACTGTTCTCTCTTTTTTCTTTGTAGATGTCCAATCAATACTGTGGGAATTCAGGCCAAAAGCGCTGCAACTATATCATAGGAGAGAACGACACTTCGAACTCCAAAAATTGTCTTATCATGGAGGGCCAAAATTTTGAGGGTGCGAGCTCGCGATCTATGGATATCGTTAGCGTAACCTCTTCCGACACTGAGCTTGAGGTCGAAGATCAGGTCGCTGAAGAAAGAGTAGGGCGTGAGGTTTTTAAGAGATTCCCTTCTAAGGCCAAGCATCATGAGGTGACGTCTTGTGTTCGGGAGTTCCGTTTCCCCAGGAACTGCCTTGTTTACGTCTCGGCCCCAATTTCTCATGCGGCTTACCCGCCTTCCAATTTCATAGCGATTAGCCCCCAGCACCTCGGGTCTGGCCTTAGGTTCCCCGTAGCTCCCTATCTTCGTGCCATCCTAAATGATGTTAAACTCGCACCCTTTCAGTTGACACTGAATTTGTATGCCCAACTCACCTCGCTAACCGTTTTATTTCTTGCGAACGGACTCCCCTCTCCATCACCGAAAATAGTTAGATTTCTCTTTTCCATGAAGAATGCCAAGGACGGGCTGTATTATTTGGCAACTCGTCCTTCTCAATATAAAGCCATTCTTCCCCAGGGAAAAGCGAAAGAGAAATCCAACGTCGGCGACTACAAGTCGAGTTAGTTCTTTGTCTCTTGCCCCTCGCTTTCGTCGCTTGACAATTTTAGTTTTGTGCTTACTCCTGGTAAGGGCATGTTAATCGCCTAGGGTCGCTTCGATTTGTTTTATTTTTCTAACACCCAGTTTTGCCATGCAGACCTCGGAAGCGGAAAGCCACTCCTGTCAGAGGAAGAGGTCGGGGTTCTGGACAAGCTCGTTGCTGCGGGCCCGGGCTTGGAGAACTTCGAAATAACTGACGAGCTTTTGAGGAATTACGAGCTCGCCCCCTCCATCGATATCGAGGTCATAAAAGGAGACCGCGTCGGAGTCCTAGGCACGAAGGTTCTTCCCTCTGTCTTCCAAACGCTCGTGCCAAGCACCGAAGGCGAGGACATAGTGAAACTCGCCCTTGTTGAGCGAAAGAGGCCAGGGGCTAGGCCCGGCACTACTCCGGCTGTTGGTTCGTCTTCTCGAGGGGGGAGGTCGGAGGAGCCACGACCTCCTCCGCGACCTCAACAAAAACAAACTCCCCCTCAGCATCGGCAACAACAAAGACCCCCCCAGCAGCAGCAAGAACAAAGAGATCTGGCTGTACAAAGTCAGGGGGCATCCAGAGCTCGGGGGAAAGAAGTTGCGAGGGAGGCCTCCAACCCTCCCGCCGTCAGGTCGAAGAGGGGACCGGAGCAGCAGTTGGATGCTGGAAGGGAGAAGAGGGCCAGAGCTCCGGAAGAAAGAGCGAGCCGGGAGCCCTTGCAGGAGCCGATGCCCGGATCGGACTTCTTCCACGCCCTTATGGATCAGATGTCTGAGGTTGTGGGCACGTCTGCCAGATTTTTGGACAAGGAGGAGATGAGGGGGGAAGTGCTCGATAATTACATTGCCTGTCACAGCTTCCTGGTACGTTCGAGCTCCTTCTCTTTAGGTCTTTATTTATTTTCTTCTCTTTCCTTTTCCACTGTTGATACTCTGCCTTTTTGTAGACTTCTATTGCCGCCATGAAGGCAAAGAAGTGTCGGGAAGACGTTGAAGGGCAGCTTCAGGCAGCGAAGGCGACCTACGAAGCAGAAATAACGAAGCTTGAGAGGGAAAAAGAGGCTCAGCGCACCGAGCTCCTCACTGTACAGAAAGAGCTCGAGAGTTCAAGCGCACGTCTGAAAGACGCATCTCGGAAGAATAAAGAACTCGACGAGGAGCTTGGTCGCGTGAAAGGTCAGTGGGAGTCTGCCTATTTGAAGCTCACTGACGAGCTTAATAAGGTAAAAGAGCGCCTGAAACATGTCTCGAACAAGCTGAGGTTGGCCGAGGCGGAGCAGAGAAAAGCTGAAGAAAAAGCTTCCCGGTGTGAGGAGATCGCGAACAAGACCATTGATGATATCAGGGGGGAAGTGGAAGCTCGGATGGAATTAGCACGCCAAGAGGTCAGGTCCGACACTTGCTCGTCGTTCCTGTACACCTTGTGGCTGAATCACCCCGAGATGGACTTCTCCTTCTTTGGTGCGGAGGCCGTCGAGGAGGTGAAACAGTACGTTGCCGAGGCTGCCGAGAACGCCGTGGTTACCACTCCACTCGATTCATCGATGCCAATTGCCGAGATCGAGTCATCCGGAGCTGCTAACGTTCAGCTCGGGGGAAACACCGAGGCTCAATCTTCGGCTTGCCCTACCGAGGACGCTGGTCTTCAGCCGACTCCATCGACCTCAACTCAGTTAGTTGAGATCGATCCTTCAGGAGCCAATCTCCCTCCGAGCTAGGACCTTCATATGTTTTTTTTTTTTTTTTGTAATACCAGTTTAAATGAATGAGCATTTTCTTGTACTTTGTGTTGCTTTAGATTTCTTCGTCAGCTCAAATGAATTTAATTTTTAAAGAAATAATAACTTAAAGCATTCTTCATGATATATCTCGGAATAGAGTTGATACCTTAAAAACAATCTCCTCAGGGGAAGTCTTCAGGAATCATAATTTCAGAACGAACATAGGCTCGAACCAGGTCGTCCATGATAGTTGTAATTAATCAATGCGAACGATTATACTTAGAAACAATCTCCAAAAGAAAATTTCTCTTCAGCATGTTTGGATAAAACGACAGGGTTTAAGAAAATCCCTCGCTGTCTTGGTTTCAGTCGAGTCTGATTCGTTTTGGGCCGCACCGAATGATCATAGATCACGGTAAGAAGAGATGCCTTTTTAGGAGGCTAATGAAGAACACTTAACGATTTTCTCGTGGTTCGGCCAGAACGATGCCTACTCTACGCCCGCACTTTGATTATTCCTTTCAGAATTGCGATTCTTCTGATTATTCTCTCTGTTCCTTATGTTACCTCTGTCCCCTATTTATAATCGAGGGGGCTTTACAATTCGGATAACATATAAAAATAAAAAGGTGATATAATGGGAGACAAACAGTCCTTATTATCTGTACGAAATCGTAAATGGGATCTTCATCTCGAGGAGCATGGGCTGCTGCAGTGGATGGTCCCTACCTCTGACTCCTTACCAGCTTTTACCACTTTATGCGAGCTGATCGTTTTCGGGGCAGCGACCTCGGTGGTCCAGCGATCTGAATGATGCTTCCAGGAGTTCGCTCACGGATGGCTTCAGACTCGTTTGAAGGATATCGAGAGGTCGCCAAGTGTCGCTTTACAAGTTCGGGCTTTGGAAATGAAACCGACCTCCCCAGTGAGGTCGTTTGGGCCTTCTTGTTTCCAGGCGATCGGGCCGGCCCATCCGAGCGAGAAATACGTATAACAATTCTATTTATGTTAAATCTAAATATAAAATGATAAAATATTGTTAAAAAAAATATTTTACATAAAACTAAGGTAGAAATACTTTTATAGCAAAAAATATATATTTTACATATAGTATGTCACATAAAATAATTTTTAAGAAACTATTTTCCCAAACAATACGTAAAGTATATTATTGTGGCTTAAATGTTTTATATAGTAATACAAAAGTTGTACTTGGTATGTATTTGAGAGTAGATTTTAGTTTTTAATAATTATAAATACAAGTTAAACACCATGAAATAAGATAAAAATGTTTATATAATTTTTTAATATAAAGTATTATATTAAATCAAACTCAACCTAAATATCAAGTTAATTCTTATATTTGACTAATTGAACTCTTGCGTCCAAGAAAGTAATCCTAAGTTCAAAATAGATCGAATGAGAAAAAGTCTTAAAAATGAAGATCATATATAAGGCCTCCCTTGCGCACCCCCTCAATATTTTCCAGAGACTTCTTTCCAGTATTTTTGGAAAACTCTCTCAAAAACCTCTCATGAGTATAAAAATATGTTAAAATCATTTTTAATGTCTTTATCTAAAAATCTGAAATAAATAATTCAAAAAACATGAATGTTCGTTTACCTATTAATTTTGATCTCTATAAATAAAAGGTTATTCCTCCATTTAAGGTCAAACAAAAACTCTACTCATATTACAATATGTTTATTTACTTATATTCTTTTGAATGCTAACTTAAGCGTTAAATAACTCACGTGAAAGATACTCCACATTTTTAACTGTTTCTTTTTTATATAAGTTTTCTGAATATTAGAAATTCAAAACAAATACTCTCATATAACTATATATTTATTGTTATATCTAAATAATAACAAAAACAAATACTTGTACATTAGGGGGATAGAGATGACACTTATATTAATACAACAATACACACTAAATTTAATTGTTTGAAAATAAATTGTATATTTTATCTTGTGGCTAAATATTGGGAAAAAAACTGATTTATATTAACAGGAAATACTGTTCACTTAATTTGGTGATTTTATTTTTAAAAAATAAAAACTATATTCATTTATGTGGAGCGGGGAAACTCACCAAACATGGTTTTTCAATTTTTTTAATTTTCAAAATAAAATAAATATGATAAGAAAAATTGAGAATCCATTGGTGGACAATAATTAATGAGATTTTAGTTTTTACTATGCAAATTTAAAGAGAACTAAAAGTCACGCACCATTGCAGTGCGTGGATCAATAGGATATTCTACACGTGTTGTTGCCGAGCAGCACGTGTCCTTAATTCTTTCGTGTTACCCTTCTGCAAGTAACATCTAAAGTATGGTGATTAAGCTGACGCGATGTGGATGCCACTTTTTATGGTAAAAATATGGACAAATTGATTTGATAATTTTTTATAATTTGAGTTATTTGTGGAGAAATATATAGGGGTTAAAATATTTTTTAGTTTGAAAGTTATTATGGCTTTTTTTTTTTGTTCAAGCAATTTATTCAGATGCATCTTTAATTTTTTTTAATTTAAAAATATTTTTATAATTTAATTATTTTAAATTATTAAATTTTTTTATATTTTTAAAAATTTTCTTGTCATTAAATTACATGAATTAAATTATACGTTGTAATGGGCACCCCATAGTTTTCATAAGTTGTGTGTGGCATTTCCCTTTTAATTTGGTATTTGAATAAGAAGATAAATTTTATGCAATATCACTTAAATTTGACACCAAAAAAAAAGTATTAAAGTACCTTTATAATTTTAGAAATATCATTATCCGTCCTTATTATTGACAAATAATAGAAATTGTTCATTTTATCTTTATATTAAACTATGTTTATCTCTTAATTTTTTTTTTCTCTCTTGTATATTTTTTATGTCTTCATTTCTTTCACATCTATGGTGAACTTTCTCATCAATTAGTTATTTTTCCTTTGTCTTTATTTTACTTATTATTTTTATTTCCTTCTCTATTTCTCTAAACATTGACTTTTGTTTATTGACAAACCCACTTTTGACTTCTCTAAAAATTTTCTCTTTTCGTAGTAATTTGGGTTTACAAAAAAGCTTTTCACCGACTAGGCCCCTATATCACATTTAATAGGAGTTTTCACAAAAAAAAAAAAACTCTATCATTCAATTGAGAGTCGTTTTTTAAGAAAAATATTGATTTTTTTTAAAATTATTAGAGAGATAGAGTAGTTAAAATTTTTGAAAACTTTGTGGTTTAAATCATTGTAGAAGAAAAAGGAAACATAAAATGATAAAATGGCTATGAGAAAATCCCAATTGTGTAAATCGTTCAATTTTTACAAGAGTACGAAACTAAAAGAGTATTGTGTGCATATATTTTATAAAAGTTTAATGAGTATCAATGTAATATAAATTTGGAGATTTAAGTTCCATTAGATATTCTTTTATTTTTCAAATATATCACCATCTGCCCCTTTGATTTCTCAAAATATGTGAGAGGGACTCCCCATATTTTTTTTTTTTTTTTGGGAGAGATAGATTTATACTTCCCTTATTTCTCAAATATGTGAAAAAATAAACAGTCAAAAAAAAAATCACCTGTCATAAGAAAAAGAAGTACCAAAAAAAAAAAAAAAGAACCAAAAATTAAAAACACGAACTGTCACCTTATTTTCTTCATGCTTATGGTTTAGAAAGGCAAAATATATTGAGATATTAAAGAGAAGGAGCATGCTAAGATATATGAGAGAGGGGATCTAAAAACAAGAATAAATAATTATTTATTTTTGCATTTATTATCGTCTGTTTGACGAAGGGGAAGCAATTATAATTTTTTAAAAAATGTTACTTCAAATGTAATTTACCTAAATTAAGAATATTTAAATCAAATGTAATTTTGTTTTTGTACTTATAGCAAATAACAGTCTGTTGAAAGCAGACCCTGACTCGCTTCACAAATGAAGATCAGCCAAATAGTACAACTACACTGCCAACTATTTAAAGTGGTGGTTCAATCACTCATTTATTATTTCTCCACCCTCAGGCGTGCGAAAACTAATTAATATGTTTAATTAATAATAATGGGTGTCATTTCCTGTTGACAAGGTTTTATTTAATTAAGAAATTTTATTTAAAATTAGCAGGCCCGGGCATCACCTAGACCCGGCCCGCTTGTTACATTAACCCGAGTCACCCGAACTATTGCATAAATTGGTTGGTTGCTGAAAGTTTCCCACCTCGCATTGCAGGCCTTCGTGCGGCCTTTTTGCTTCCTGAATCTGAACCCTGATGTAATTAAACTTCATGCACTGAAAACATGAACGCTGAAAGCCACGCACTAACTATTTATTTAGCTATTATCCATGATGTGATGATCCATTAAAAAATGCCCTTATGATATTGATATGCAACGTGACGGATGAAAATACAATTATGAACTAGTCTTCCTTTAGGTGATAAGATAAGATGCAGCACGTCACGTGACATTCACTTACCCATTACGTGTCAGAATTGGATCACTTAAACACAAATTTCTGCCGAAATCAGCCTTATCCTCTAATAAATATTATTATTAACCAGGGAGATGAGTGGCATCACAAATGCGAAAGGGTCTCCTTGGCTGAGAATCTTTCGTTTTCATTTTTATTAATTTTTTTATTACGAGTTACGAGCTAACACTAATTTGACAAAAACTCCTATTTATCTAGATAAAAAATAAAATCATGCACAAATAAAATAAACTAAAAATCATTTAAATTTATGTGTAAGTTACAGATAGATGGAGACTCTTGTACACTTCCTTCATTTTGTTTTTTATCCATAATTTTGCGGTATCAATCAGCAAGTACTTATTGCATTTTTTTTTTTTAAGTGAGAACATGATTAAAAAAAATGATAATACCACGTAACATGGTGTGGTAACAAATTATATCATGATTGATGTGTTAGATAAATATCAAATTATCTTTGATATTTTATAAATAAATAGATTCAATGCAAAATATTTAATAATTAACATTATCATACCGTATTATTTTTTCATTGCCATAGTAGATATTTTCATGTTTTAAAGAGACATTTATGCTAAGTGATAAATTGATCAAAATTCTGAATTCTAAATCCCTCGCAGTAGAGTTTTTTTTGCAAGAACTTCATTGTTGGGTTTTTGAGAGATATGGCGAGAGCTAATAAAAAAAAGGTATTAAAAGAAAATTAGATCCACATTATGACGAAATAAAATGTGGTTCAACAGAACCAAATACCTCTACCTTGATATTTTCCATCTAGAGGAACCTAGACCCCCCCCCCCACCCACCCACCCACCCACCCACACAAACAAAAACACACTTCTTGAGGGGGTATACCTAAAAACTCCATTAACAATTAGATTGATATATCTCAATATTCGTTGAAACTTTCTCCTTTTCTATCTCTATAAAACTCAGAAAGATACAAATTAATAACTAAATCAAGATTGTCTTCAAGTATAAGTCGAGCGGTTAGTCAAGCGATATATTAGGTTCATATCAGTAGATCGTGAGTTCAATTCTCATCCTATATAATAAGACAAAATTTCACACTTACAATTTATCTCATTTACTGATTTATCTCATTTACTGAAATTAAAGACACGAACAATGGAGACCGCATAAGAATACTCATCCTAAAAACCAAATCTAAATTTCTTGATATTGTCAATAGATGTGGCCGGCAAAGACAATTGCCCATTACTAATTTATTTTTTTATTTTTTTAAGGAATAATTACATAAGGGTGAGGGGGTGAAGGCATATCATAAATATTTAATAATTATTTTTTCGTAATAGAAGAAAAGTGATTTATTATTAATAAAGTCAAACGAAATTTTTTTATTATTTTTAATAAGCTGGGTGCTCTTATCTTTTTTTATCAAGTCTCAATAATATGGACTGTAATTTATTTTATTCTTTTTCTATTCAAATTTCAAATTTTGCATATGTGGTGGATCTTATAACCTTTTTATTGGTAAAAAAATGCAAAGAAAACAAGAGGATAAAACATAATACACACACACAAAAATATAGACATTATATTTTGTTTATATTGAAAATTACAATAAATTGTGCTTTTTCTCTCTGATAAAACATGATCCGACAATAGATTATACTTATATTATTAATTACCTAGATTTTACAAGATTTAAAGTCATAGAAGTCTACCATTTCTTCTGAAAGTCCAGATGTGATGTCCCTTCTCTTGACCTTTTCACCAATAAAAATAAGCAATGTCAGCAAATTAAAACACATCACTAAATATTGATTATTTTAAACTAAAGATAGAAAACTTAGGATTTGTTCTCTTTGTTATTTTCAACCAGTTTTGAATTTTTAATTTTTTAAAATACTGAAAATGCGTTCTCTTTTCTGTTTTCAAAAACACATTTTTTAAAACAAAAAAAAATTGTAAAGAAAACCCAAAACAATATTATTTTGGGTATTTTCAGTAAAAACATACTGAAAATACCAAAACACGAAAAACACATCCAATTCCCCCTCCACTGCATAGTCCCATACCTCTCATCTCTCTTATTTCTTCTCCACTTTTTCCTCTCTTCTCTTTTGGCCGTCGATCGCCATCGCTGAGCTTTTAGCTTACATGTCTTTTTTCTCTTCTCTAAGCTTCTGGCCCGCCATCGCCATCACTGTTTGTAATACCCAAGACTGATTTGAGATCATAAATAATATTTGATGAAGGGTACAAGTGGAATTATCAAAAGAATAAGGCTTTAGGACACACTGTTGCAGCCTTAACAGACCGAAGTGGCTCGAGGGAGTACCCCGGACCCTAGATAGCCAAGGAAAATGGTATAGTATTGACGAGCAATTTAAACTATGATTTTTAGTGATGAAATAAATTGGATCATGAACAGTTTTCGGTACAGCTGTTGACCGGGCTGAGAAAACCGAATCGATGTAAGAGACGTTCGGAAGTCAACGGAGCATGTTAGGGACTAATATTTTATGTATAGAACAACCCTTAAGAGATTTTGGGTTAAATCGAATGGATTTAAGGTCAAATTAATCAGTCGGGCCTAAGTGTAGTTTTCTAAATTTGCCCGAGGGAGGTCAAAACGGTAATTTTTCGGAAGTTTCAAGAATGAAATGAATAGTATAAGACTTGTGGTCCTTAGTGGTATATTTTGAAAGATCAGGGGTGTATTGGTAGGGGCTAAAATGTCAAATGAAGAAATCAGTGGGTGAAAATGCAATTTGGCAAAACCTTGCATAGTGTGAACAGCAACCAGATTTCGACCGCCGCAAATCTTTGCACGTGGAGGCCGATCTCGGCGAAGGGATGGCTAAGGGCGACCTGGGGGAGGTGGTAGCCGGCGCGAGGATGCTTGGTGACCAAGCTATGGCCGGTGATTGGCCGGAGAAGGATCGGATTTTTCGTATAAATAGAGGCCGCGAGTTTGAATTTTTGAAGCATAAATCGAGCAAGTTTTTGAATGTTTTTGAGCGAGTGATTAAAGGGCTTTTGGTCGCAAGGAATCAAGGATCACTTTGGGCTCGATTTGAGGCATTTTGGTGTAGGTTTGGGGGGTGTTTGAGCTTGGCCGAACGAAGGTAGCGGACCGCCTTCCGCCGCCTGCAACTGCCCGTTTCGGGCGTTTTTCGACGACCTTTCGGGGTGAAACCAGTGCCTATGTGATCGAATCTTCAAGGGCTACAAGGGGGTGTGATTGGTTTCTCCATCGGAGCTGTCACCGTCGGCCGGATTTTTGGGGAAGAAGGTGGCGCGTGGCTGTACGCGCCACATCCCATGCGCAGCCACGCGCCGAGCGCGTGAGAGCGCGTGCAACAGGGGTTTTTTTGGTATTTTCTTCTAGTATTTTTATTTATTTATTTTGGGATTTATCATGTTGAAATATTTTGGAAAATGGTTGAGGAAATAATTATTTTGGAATTATCGAAGGGAAAATTGGGAGAAAATAGATAAAATTATGAAAAAATTGAGGAAAATGGATTTTAATGCTTCCTTAATTAAATATGATGTTAGGAAGTATCTTGGCTTGAGGTTGAGCACAAGTTTAAGTATTTGGGATTTGACACGCAAATCGAGGCCGTGCATGAGGATCGAGGCAATCCAAATTCGTTCGAGGTGAGTGGTTTGACTCTAGTTTTACCCTTGTTTGGAAAATATCTGGTGTGAGTGTAGCGGGTTTAGGTGAGCGGTCTCACCAGAACTTGGGATGCTATGCTTATGCATTTTACTTATGTATTTATGTCATCATTTGCATATTGAACATGTGATATATTGCATCAACTGTTTTTACTTACAAAAGAGTCGGTGCATGGCGTGTGATTTTCATATCATCGGGGTATTGATATTCGTGTCAACGTTGTTTTCTGTGTGGGACGGGATGAGGTCAACTTGAGAATGGGAAAATGTTAATCCAGGTGAACGGGTGTCACACTGGGGCACTCGAGGGAACAATGTTAAACCAGGTGACCGGGTGTCACGACGGTGCACTCGAAGGATTAACATTAGACCAGGTGAACGGGTGTCACAGTGGGGCATTCGAGGGATTAAATATGTCAGGGTGATATCTCGAGTTAGACGTGTCTTGCATGTTGTCGTTTGTCTGAGTATGTCATGCTCGTGTGTCTCTCATGCATTGTATAAACTGTTTCATACCGTCACTTAGATGTATTATCATCTAACCTGGGCTATGCCCCTGGAACGTTTAATGTTCCAGCCAGGGATTGCTGCGAGGGCAAGGATGTGGTCAATTGAGGGCCAATGGTGCTTGATTCGTTAAGTCGTTGTAACGTTTGGAGACTTTAGTATGTATTTCAAGTTGTAAATGAACAGTTGTATAATAGCAATGTTATCATTTGATCTGTATTACGTATTTTGCTATGGAATCACAATGTAAGAACTATGGTGTTTGATATTAATGTATCCGCTGTGTTGTATTATGTCTTGTTTAAGATTATTTATCTTGATAGTTAAACGGGCAAGGCTGGGGTTCTCGGGATTGTATCTGCATGTGAAGATTGTTCTTGATACACTGCGCGTGTTGAACTTGGAGGAAAAAAAAAAAAGGAATCCCGAGAATACCCTTATAGTGACACGCCTGGCAAGACGGGGTGTTACACTATTGTTGACAACTTCCTCCACCACCACCGTTGTTGATCACCACCCATCGCAAACTCTTGCATCGCGATCGATGCCACCGCCCACCGTCGTTGATCGAAACCCTAGTATTGTGCGCACCACCACTCACTGTTGAACGGTCGAGCATCTTCTCCTCTTCACCATGGTTTCTTCTTGCTTGCTACTGCGTCTCCTCTCCCTTATGCCATTTGATTTTTTGATTGTTTTGTTTTGTTTTATTTTATTTAAATATTAAATTAATATGTAATATAATTTTTTGTATTATTTTTTTAAAAATATTTTTAAATTTTTGGATTATATTGTGATAATGTTATGTTATTTTGTAATTTATAATTATTTTCTTTCATTTCTAAAATTAAATTATCAATTATCTTTTGAATTATAGTTTAAAGTTTTTGAATCAAATTTAGAATGTATTAATAAATATTTATAATTTATTTTAAATCAAATTTATTTAACAAAATATTATAAAATAAATTTTCTCAAAATTTCAAAATAAACGTGTTTTTCAGTTTTCTATTTTAAGAAACAGTTTTTCAGAATAACAAAAAGAACTCGTTTTAAAAAATTTCAAAACAGCTATTCAAAATACAAAACTAAAAATAAATGCAAGACTCAAAATTCAAAGTTGAAACACAAAGAGAACATGACTTATTTTTTTCAAAATTCATTATGCAATTAATAGAAAAAAGAAATTCATATTCTATCTGAAAGTATTCTGCTTGAAAAAAATCTATTCTGTTTGAAAAAAAGTCATATCTTTATTTGAAAGATATGAGTTTTTTCTTGTTAATAGTATAAGAACATTAAGTTTTTTGTTGCTAATTTTAAATAATTATTATTTAATAATATAACTTATTTTCATTGGTGAGACAACTAAAAGGCAAGATTTGGAACAGCCGATCTCTGCTCTTCCTCGGGATGGAATCTCTTGATGCATGGGCGAGCGCGCATATTTCTAAACTCCAAAATTTGGGCCAAAGCCAAGCAACGCTTTCGTGTTTGGCATTTCCACGCTACGAGAAGCTCTTGCATTGTGATTTCTCGCTTAGTTTACTTTTGAGTTCAAACCAAAGACCTTTGGTAGTTTCCGAAGATATAAAACCATATACATCTACTAAAGGCTAAAGCTGCATGGAGATGGAGTTCCAGACAAACTTTGTGACTTTCAGAGCTTACCAATCAGGGTAGCTAGTCTACCATACTGGCTCAGAGCTTCCATAGGTCATGGCATTGCAGTCCAAAGACCGGTGACTTGTGTCCTTTGAATTCAAGAGATATGCCTGGAACTGCATTCAAGCTTTAATAGAATTATGGTTTTTTACCTTAACTATAGCTAGAGGGTTTTGTAGTACTATGTTTCTTGAGTGATGATTGTTGTGCAAAATGAGCTCTACTTCCTTGATGAGTCAAAAGATTACTGCAAGCAAGCACGTTGCTACAAAAAAAAAAGAAAAAAAAAAGGAAAATATTAATTGTACAATTCACATTCACCGTCCACAAATGACCAACGATATTACATGTAAAATGAGCCAATTTCAGTAAAAAAATTGGACATAAAAGGTATAACCCTTTGTAAGGTTGTAAATAGGCCAAAGTCAAGCTTAAAAGGAATTGTCAAGGATTAGTTGATTAACATTTTATGATATTTAAATCTTTCGGGGTAGTTCAGTGGTCAATCACATGGGTTTCGAGTGTTGGGTGTGTCAAGATTGTGTGTATGAATCTTGAACAATGCGGTAATTAAGTATCGCTTAACTATACAAGGGGTCACGGGTACGGGTCTTTGACCTGGACTTACTTTGGTCTGGCCTAATGATCCGGTTCAGGTCAGCCCGTAGATTATAGGGTTGACAACGTTCGCATCAAAGATGCCGTTAAGCGAAGCTCTTTGATTTCTACATTAAAAAAAAAATAAAAAATTATGATATTTGAATTTGGTTTGAATAAGATCCGTTTAGCTTAAATGAGTTTTATTATTAGGTTTAATAGATGTAAAATTAAATTGAATACCTTGATTTAAAATGCAAGTTCAATTTTGACCATTGATTTCATTTTGAGTAGAAATCATATTTTTTGACATCCAAATTTGTTAGCCTTTCATCTTGTTTTCCATGTTACCAAGGCAACTTTTAATTTTTTTCCCCCTTATATGTTAGATTTAAGAGTTAATCCTTTCTCATAAATAAATCTTCTTTACATCTAACATGAGGGGGAAAAAAATTAGCTTGGTGTACAAAACATGAGGATGAAAATGATACAGATTTATAATTTGACAGTGCTAGATATGATTTGTAGTCAAAACTAGATTTAGGGGAGAGAAAAAATAAAGGATCTAGCATAAAACAAAAAGAAAAAAAAAAGACTTGTCTTAACAAAGATAATAAAAATTTATTTCAAAGAATTTCTCTTTTAAATCTTGAAATTCTCTAGGTGATTTGGAGAAAAAGATTTGTGGCGACTGAAGAGATATTAAAAAGATTTGTGGTTGAATACATATATTTGACCATAAATATTAATTTGATTTTTAAATTTAAATTTGGATAAATCTTAAAGGGATTAAAAGAGAAAAAACTTATATTGGTAAAGACAATGAAAACAGAGTGGAAAAAAAAAACAAAAAGGAGATTAAAACAAAATAGGGACGCTTTCTATAATAATTATATTTAAATATTAAAATAAAATATAGTAAATATATATTTTTAAAATAAAATATTTAACTAAATTACTAAAAATAATAGTTATCATAAAATTATGTTAGAAATAATTATTGTACTTTACCCTAAAAAATTTTAAAAGACTCTCTTCCGCAGCAGGACGCAGATTGCCCCAAAATTCATGGCTTAATTGCCATGAATCGATGATGCTTCGCTTCTCCTGTCTTTATTCAATAGTAGGCCTGCTCTCTCCTCCCATCTTCGTCAGAATCTCCAAAACCTCAAGGTTTCTGACCATGGCGGACCAGAGCCGCTCCGATTTACAGAAAAACAGGCTAGGCAATGACCGGAAAAGTGCCGCAATTTACCCTGTGCCATTGTCCCCGCCGTTCCCGGCCATATCCAAGCAAATGGAGTTGAATAGAGCCATGGCAGCTTCTTCAAAATCGAGCCTGTTTTCTCTCTCTAGAAGTGATGTCCTCTTCGAGGACGATTGGCTTGTTGCTGTGAATAAGCCTCAGGGGGTGTATTGCGAGGCCGTCCTGTCTTCGATCCCCAGTCTGCTCAACGAGTTTGACGATTCTGCTCAACTCGGTGAGGTTAACGTAATCCGTGCTTTTGTTAATTTAATTTCATTTCTTTTGTTGTTCCCTTTGATATGTTGAATTTGTTGCTTGGTACTAACTTGATTTTCCATTTGAAATCATGTAGATAAATGGAAAACGAGTAAAAATGTTGAATCTAGAATTGACACAATCTGAAATTTAAAGAAAGCAAATGGTTTCAATTTCCTAAGTTTGAGATGACTACTTCGGAAGCTTTGGTTGGTATCAACGTCTTGAACTCAGGACAATTAACATAGGATTAATGATTTGAAGTGATTTTATTTTGGTTTATTAGCAGTTGGAGGGGATAATTTCATATCCTTTAGGATGCAAAGAATAAAGGTCCTACAAGAAGTAGGAATTCTACCTTGTTCCAAACAACTATTTGACTTCATTTTGAAAGCATTTTCTTTGTCTTCAGCTGTCAAAACTAGTTGATTCATTAGATTTAAAATTTTAGTAGTTTCAATTTATTGTGGGGAGATGCAAGAATTAGAGCACTGCAGAGATGAGATGAAATAGTGAATTGGTAGATTCAACAATTTAAAGTACATGAATGTTGGAAGGAGTTGATTCATTGCAGGCATTAATTACTAGTCCAACCAAGCCAAAAATTACTCTTCTAATTGACAATTCAAATTGTATGAATTCTCTCCCAGAAGGGATCGAATTGCACTTCACAGTTCCAACTTTATTTATTCAGTTAATCTTTCTTCAAGGTGAAACATAATGTGAATTCTAAAGAAGATAATATATTGATCACGGTATTACATTTGATGAACAGCTTAATTCTGAAGAGGAAATGTCAATTTTTCAGTCTCTACCCATCCATATCATTGGGTGCATATTTATCCTTTAATACTATTTCCCTTCCTTCTAGAGTTTGTTTTTGGAGGTGGTTGTTGGTGGGAGTGGGGAGTGGGCTTAGGAAAATTGCCACAAATCTTGATCGATTAGTAACCACACTGCTATCAATTGATATCAAATTTCTTGAAGGCTTGCATCATTTGGCAGTAGCTTAAAGTTGATAAATCCTTTAAATCAGAAAGGGAATATCATTTGCAACACTCATACA
Source organism: Diospyros kaki (assembly GCA_036245055.1). Lineage (NCBI taxonomy): Eukaryota > Viridiplantae > Streptophyta > Magnoliopsida > Ericales > Ebenaceae > Diospyros > Diospyros kaki. Next base: position 42,387,047 of record BSEG01000001.1, on the reverse strand, counting down.
AAGTGAACTTTAATGAGAAAAGAAATAAACAAATCCTTGCCTGTGGTAACTTACTTAATCTCAGGGGCCCAAGTCAATCTCCCGGAGCTCCACCTTGCTAACAGACTTGACCGTGACACCAGTGGGGTAATGTTAATAACCAAATCACACAAAGTAGCTGCTAAGCTAGTGAAGGCTTTTACAAGCCACAAGGTCAGGAAAACATACATTGCTTTCTGCATTGGACAAGTACCAGAATGGAAAAGAATCACCATTAAGTCGGGTCATGGTCGATCGAAGTTTGGAGCCTGGCGCGTCTATGCTTTCCAAGATGTTGGTCGAGCTTTACCCGGCGGATCAGTTGTTAGAGACATGCAAACTCTTTATGAAGTATTATCAGTTAATGGGCAGGGGTGCTTCAAAGAGTTATCTGAGCATGAAGAAAAAGTTATAATAGTTGAAGAAAAATCTGTGACAGATACTAATCTGCATCACAATGAAATTTTGGTGCGAGCATATCCACATAGTGGAAGAACTCATCAAATTCGTTTGCATTGCCAATACCTTGGAGTTCCCATTAGAGGAGATGTGAAGTACGAGGGTGTCTTTGAGTGGAAAGGGAGAACATTTGATGGTCATGAACTTCATGCAGAGAGCTTGTCCTTCGAGCACCCAGTTACAGGTCTTCCACTAGTGCTTCAGGCACCCTTGCCATTGTGGGCAAGCCAAGCACTGCAGCCGTTGTCAAGTTAAATATTTATCATCAGTCTGTAACTATTGATTATTCCTCTCATCAACATGTAAGACAATAATGGTTTTCTTTTTTGTTTTTGCTCTATTTCTTGGTTTTTCTGTACTTATTTGTGCAATAACTGGAATTTTACAACACCATGTGATATGTTGAATTTTCTTGACCGGCAGCTTATTGGAATAGTTAAGTATATCCTTGATTGCCATTCCATGTAATTTATCCCTTCTTTAGCATTTCGACATTATGCATAACTAAGGCACTGTAAATTTCTTGGTGAGAAAGAATCACAATTGCCATGAATTTCTTTGCACCGATACAATAGCATCATCAATTATTGGCATTACCTGTTGTAAAAAGTTTTTTTTTAATGATTTTCTCATCTAGAATATCTCATACTCCAACAACTTCTCCCCTTCTACTGTGGGACAGCTTTAGGTAACTCGGGGTAAGATTTAGAATAGGTTAAGCCTGTTCTCTTCTTCCCATTCATTAGCATGAGAGTGACAAATCTTATTGTCTTTCTCAGTACCAAATCATTAACACGAAGGAGAGGTCAAAGGGCCAAACCATGACAGCATGCAGTGAAATCTTGGAAGCCTTGTTTGAAATGTCTACAACAATTTAGAAACTTTAGAAATCCTTGTAGTTGATCAATTTGGTGACTATTTCTCTTAGGCTTTAATAGTGTTTTAGATTACATCCATCTGAAACATAAGTATAAGCAGCATGAATTAGGTCTGGGTTACTTCTCTTTGTTTAAGGAAAAATAATAGCATACCATGACGGCATAGGAGGATATAGACAATATTTTTGAACTAACCTTATTTTGAATGAGGCAATGATTTGTACAGAAGAGTTCTCAAGACTTCGTTCAATAAAACTTTTGCTTACAGCAATAGGCAGATTAGACGAAAACATAAATGTCTAATTGCATCACTGGTACCTCCTATGATTAGCATGTAGTGCTACAGGAAAGTTTTTGCCATTGCTATTATATTGGCAATTTCTGAACTTGTATGTGAAACACCACCTTATTCTTTTGCAGCTTGGGAGGAGATAGCCTTTGCTGCTGGCTAGAGATCTCGGTTGAGAGCAGTGAAAGTTGTACACACAGTGCAGCCGTCTGGATAGCTTTTTGCGGCTGACCAACTGTTCAAACAAACTGGGTGAGGGTAGGCATAGTCATCCCCTTCATTGTGTCGATGAGGAATCAGCAGGTGCCGGCCTGCTCCATCTAGCATTTTCTCAACATCTTTTTCCTGGATTATATTCTTCTTCTCAGTGCTCAGAATGCTAAGTTGAGCCCTCTTTGAAGACGGGCATGGTTGTCCATGGCAAGGATGAGAATGAGAGACACTTTTGCTTCTGGAAACAACCATGAAATATGAGATCTTTGTCTATTTCTCGCTCTCGTTATAGATGCATTGTTCTGTTGGTTTTTGTTTGTATGCCTTTTTGCTGTTCCAGTTTCAGCAGAACTCAAAGATTTGCTATGAAAAGAGTTGGTAGTAATGGAATAAGAAAGAAATGGAATGCAAAATATCTTTTGTCTGAGAGAGTAGAGAGTAGGATGGTGATACGTTTATCTTTGTTTTCTAAAGCAATGTGAATGGATAAAATGGAAACATAAAACAACAGTTTGGGGCATGTCCATTTCTTTGGGTTTGGTTTTTGAGAAATGAGACAAATTGCAAATATTAAACAACAAAGGGGATGGATGAAAAGAGAGGGGAACTCTCCTTGGGGTGGAGAAAGAAATAAGGGTTTAAAGTGGCTTTTTTCTTTCTTTCTTTTGCCATGTGGGTTTAAACTGTTTTTATTTATTTTCATTCTTAGGGTTTAAGGGTTTTTATTTAAGGGTTTAAGGGTTTTAAGTGTTCATCCCGTTTTTTGAACCTCGTATTAGGCTCATTATAACTAATATGAGGTTCAAAAAACGGGACGAACACTTAATCACATATAAAAATATCACCTCAAGCACCTAAATAGATTACTTCCTCATGAGACAAGAGGATCGGTTATGTTGTAGGGATTGTAAGGTAATACCGGGAGAGTGTTTGACTACTCAACATAGACTTCTAGTACTTGACGTCCAAGTAAGAAATTGGAAGAGAAAAAATCACATAAAACAAAATCCAAGAATCAGGTGGTGGAATTTAAAAGGGGAGAAACAATTAATCTTCAAAGAAAAATTAAGGGGTAGAAGGGAATGGAATGGAGAAAGACAGACAAACCAAATGTGGAAAGAAATGGCTAATGCTCTGAGAAGCACGGCAAAAGTAGTCCTTGGAGAGACAAATGGTAGAGCCCCTAACCTTAAGGAGTCTTGGTGGTGGAATGAAGATGTACAATTGAAAATTAAAAATAAGAAAACTTGCTATAAGGCGGTATATCAATGCAACAATGAAGAAAATCAAAAAAATTATAAAGAAGCAAAAAAGGCAGCAAAAAGAGCTGTTAGTGAAGCAAGGTCAAAAGCATATGAGAATCTATATAAATGACTTGATACAAAAGATGGAGAAAGGGATATATATAAATTAGCTAAAGCAAGAGAAAGAAAAACACGGGATTTAAATCAAGTGAAATGCATCAAAGATGACAATCAAAATATTTTAGTAAATGAGAGAGCGATTAAGGAGAAATGGAAGGAGTATTTCACAAAATTATTCAATGATGGTGGTGACACAAGAGTTAGGTTGGGACATCTTAGTAACTCCGAAGGGAATGTGAACTACACATTCTATTAACGCATAAGTTCAAATGAAATAAGGCAAGCTTTAAAAAAGATGAAAAATCATAAGACAGTGGGACCAGATAATATACCAATAGAAGCATGGAAATGCATGGGAGAAGAGGGCATTTCCTAGCTAACGCAACTATTTAACGCTATCCTTAAATCAAAAAAGATGCCAGATGAGTGGAGGAAGAGTACTTTAGTTCCTATATACAAGAACAAAGGAGATGTTCAAAACTGTGAAAATTATAGAGAAATTAAGTTAATGAGTCATACCATGAAACTCTGGGAGAGAGTAATAGAGCAAAGGCTTAGAAAAGAAACAAATGTGTCAGAAAATCAGTTTGGTTTCATGCATGACAGGTCAACAATGGAAGCTATATAGTTATTGAGGCGTCTAATGGAAAGGTATCGAGATCATCAGAAAGACCTACATATGGTGTTTATAGATATAGAAAAGGCCTATGATAGGGTCCCTAGAGAAGTATTATGGAGGGTTTTAGAGAAGAAATGAGTCAAAATAACCTATATACAAGCCCTTAAGGACATGTATCATGGTGTAGAGACAAAGGTCAGAACATGCGGAGGGGATACTGAACCATTTACAACTACAATAGGACTGCATCAAGGTTCTGCACTAAGTCCATACTTATTTGCCCCAGTAATGGATGAACTCACTAAAGATATTCAGACAGATGTGCCATGGTGTATGCTATTTGCAGACGACATAGTGTTGGTGGATGAAACAAAAGAAGGAGTGAACACTAAGCTTGAGTTGTGGAGAAACAATTTAGAATCTAAGGGATTTAAATTAAGTAGAAAGAAAACAGAATATATGGAATGCAAATTTAGTAAAAATACAAGAGTGGATGATGTCATAATAAAATTAGAAGACCAAATCTTACAAAGAAAAGACCATTTTCGATATTTGGGATCAGTGATTCAAAAAGATGGAGAAATTCACGAGGATACAAGAGTGGATGATGTCATAATAAAATTAGAAGACCAAATCTTACAAAGAAAAGACCATTTTCGATATTTGGGATCAGTGATTCAAAAAGATGGAGAAATTCACGAGGATGTCGCACATAGAATTAAGGCAGGTTGGCTAAAATGGAGAAATACATCGGAAGTGTTATGTGATGGTAAAATCTCATTAAAATTGAAAGGAAAATTTTATAGGAGAGCTATAAGACCAGTCTTGCTGTATGGTTCAGAATGTTGGGCAGTCAAATACCAGCATGAGCAAAAGACGAGTGTAGCGGAGATGAGGATGTTAAGATGGATGTGCGGACATACAAGAAAGGATAAAATTAGAAATGAAGTTATTTGTAACAAGGTAGGAGTAGTGCCAATCGAGGAGAAGATGAGAGAGACTAGACTAAGATGGTTTGGTCATGTGAGAAGGAGACTAAGAGACGCTCATGTGAGGAGAGTTGATGAAATGGAACAATTAATCACAAAAAGAGATAGAGGTAGACCCAAGAAGACTTTGGGAGAGACATTAAAGTTCGATATGAAATATATGAATCTAAATGAAGATATGACAAACGATAGGAATACATAGAAGTCTAGAATTCATGTAGTCGACCCCACATAGTGGGATAAAGGCTGGATATGTTGTTGTTATTATTATTATTGTGTCTTTTAAATAATAAGAATTCATTTTCATCTCTTTTTTAGTTCATCCATTTTTATTTGATCCTTCTCTTCAAATGCAATAAAGAAATAAAAAATGTGTGACGAGCAAAAGCAAAAGGGCCAATAAACCCATGAAATTAGTTTAGAATTAAGAAAATGTTGTGGCCAACGATATTTTTAATATAAAAAATTTAATTAAAGATGTGATTTACCCTGAAAAATTATTATTGCCATGTGCATAGGTAAAAATAAAAAAGATTATTATTGTACAAATGGTTAAATTAAATAAAATTAAGATAAGATTAGTAGTAGGCTAGTAGCTAAGATGGGAAAATTAGAAAAATCATCAAATTTAAAGATTTGTCTTTAATCTCTCCAACAAAGTGAAAAAGAATTTAAGAAGGTTACAAAAATCTCACCAATCAAATCTCTTTCTTCCATTGAATTGGTTTACGAGTTAAGTTTTCTGTAATTTACAAAATTCCGCCATGCATATTGATCATTGAGCATATGTTAAGGGTTTCCCTGCAATTTACTGGATTGTTAAATTATATTATATACAATTTCTCTCCCATACCTACCGATATATGAAAAATAATGATTAGGTGCAAAGCGGGTCCATGCTTTCAGCAGAGTTAAAAACGCCTTGATCTTATCCCCACCGTAGAAAGCAATGGTCAAATCGCATATATAAATCACTTTTTCTCGTATGCTTTGGCTTCTCTCAGTCTTGGAGTAGCTATGGCGTTTCGGAGACGAAACCCTAGTCTTCTCTTTCTCGTTGCCTTCTCTCTGCTAGCGATCGCCTCGGCTGAAGTTTTCTTTGAAGAGCGTTTTGACGGTATCTCAGATCTCTCTGTCTCCCTAATTTTTTCTTTCTGCTGTTCGCTTGCTTATCTCGCCTTCATTTTCGGCGGCGCTAGGGGTTTTCACTGGTTTGGTGGACTGAATTGATGTTGACAGTGATCCATCTTTTGAATTTGGCGATATGTTTATTTCTACGTTGTCGATCTGATGATTTCGAATAATTGCTTGGGGTTTTGCGATTCCATGAACCTAAATCTGCGTTTCTGATATGGATCTGTTGAGGAATTTGGTACATTAGGCCATTGTTTCACTAGCTTATCAGCATTTTATTTGGGAGTGACTTTGGGTTTAGTAGTTTAATTCTAGATGCAGTCATGAATCCAAAGGTCATTTCTCTTGGGGTTTAATTTGGTTTGTTGCTAATATGCGAGATAAGACAACTTCTTGTGTAGAAGCTATTTGAGTTGTGGCTTTTTCTGCATCTTATGTCTGAATCATTTGTTTCATCTATATTTGTGTAGCGCTACAAGTAACAAGTCTGCAACTTCATAGTATTCATATTGGAATTTTAATTTAGTCACTTACTTCTCACCTGTTTTGTTTTGATTTGTTGTTACTGTGCCGCCAACCCACATTTTGTGATCTCTGAATGGTTATACTAGAAATACACAAATCTGTATTACGCATGTATAGCTGATTTCTATTGGAACTGTATTCAAATGTTGAACGTTTTCTTTTTACCTGTTTTCCTTTTAGAGTACTATGTGGTGTAAATATGGAGGCTTTTATCAATATCAAACTTCTGTCCAACCTGTAAGTTGCTAAATATGGTGAAAAGTGGAAATGACATATAATAGTTCCAAACTGAACGAGAAGATGGAATCTTCTTGCACTATAACTTCCTTGTGGCATTTGAGTATTTATCTAAAGCCCAGTGCTGTTGGATATGAGTATTTATCTGAAGTTCAATTACCTTCTCATCATTACCAAATAAAAGGTTTTATTCTTCTTGCTATATTGTGCTGCAAATTTCTTTATTTATTGACAAGTATTCTTCCTGCAAGTTTATTGTTTATCTTTTCATGGGTATTAGAACAGTTGTTTTGTGAAGTATGTGGGGGATTTTCTAGTTTGACATCTTATGCTCCTTGTTACCATTATTTTCTGCTTAATGTACTCTTAAGATGGTTGGGAGAGCCGGTGGGTTAAATCTGACTGGAAGAAAGACGAGAACACAGCTGGGGAGTGGAACTGTACTAGCGGTAAATGGAATGGAGATCCTAATGATAAAGGTACCTTCTAACTAATTTTTACAGTTACTTTTCTATGAGAATGTAGAAAGTTCTTTGAGTTCTACAATACATTATAATGCCTGGTACATAAATGTGCATTTTTTGGAATACTATTTGTTTTTCTTTGAACTTTTCTCTGCCTATTAATATTTTAGAGTTCTATATGACCTGTTTTTCATGCCCTTTGCAGGCATCCAAACCAGCGAAGACTACAGGTTCTATGCAATCTCAGCAGAGTTCCCCAAATTGAGCAATAAGGATAAGACATTAGTTTTCCAATTTTCTGTTAAGCATGAACAGAAGCTTGACTGTGGTGGTGGCTACATGAAGTTGCTTAGCGGTGATATTGATCAAAAGAAATTTGGTGGTGATACCCCATATAGGTAACACAAATTTCCTTTTCTTTTTTCTTTTGCTAATTTCTTTTTGTGAGATACACAAATTTCCTTTTCATCCACGAGAAATATCATTTCTCTGTAAAGTTGCTGATTTGCTATGTCATATCGTTGGATGCAGTATTATGTTTGGTCCAGATATCTGTGGCTACAGTACCAAGAAAGTCCATGCCATTCTTGCATACAATGGAACAAATCACTTGATCAAGAAGGATGTTCCTTGTGAGACCGACCAGTTGACTCATGTCTATACATTCATTCTGCGACCAGATGCTACCTACAGCATTCTGATTGACAATGTGGAGAAGCAAACTGGTAGCCTGTACTCTGATTGGGACCTTCTACCTCCAAAGAAAATAAAGGATCCTGAGGCCAAGAAGGTATTTCTCTATGCCTGAATACCAATTAGTTTCATTTTGATCAACCTAATTCTTTTGATTTTTTTAATGGGTACCTACTTACTGACAACAGCCTAAAGATTGGGATGATAAAGAATACATTCCTGATCCCGAAGATAAGAAGCCAGAGGTGATTAACATTAATTAGTGAATTATTTTTCTTAAAATATGACAACTTTGAATATTGGTTTTATGGTTGTGCTGTACTTTATTCTCCCTTTTTCCTTCTCTTTTCCACAGGGTTATGATGATATCCCGAAGGAGATACCAGATCATGATGCCAAAAAGGTAGTGAATTAAAAACATAACTCTCTCTTAGCCCCAAAAAAAAAAAAAACACTGTGCTTTATACTTATGTTTTGAAGCTTTTGTAAAAAGTATGGTAGTATTACTGTGAGAATGTCTTGCAATTTCAGCCCGAAGACTGGGATGATGAGGAAGATGGTGAATGGACACCCCCAACAATAGCTAATCCTGAATACAAGGGTCCATGGGAGCCCAAGGTTTGTGGGATTCTGAATCAAATATTAGCCATCTATTGTGATTTGAAACTATTCTTCATAACTAGTGAGTTCTCCTGTCTGCAGAAAATTAAGAATCCCAACTACAAGGGAAAGTGGAAGGCACCCATGATTGACAACCCTGGTTTTTCTCCGTTCTTTTTTTGAAGGCTTTGCATGTTATCTCAATTCAACATCACTGCATTCATTTTTTACTGACAATAAAAATTGTTATGTATGCAGATTTTGTGGATGATCTTAACATCTATGTGTATCCAAACTTGAAATATGTTGGAATAGAGTTGTGGCAGGTATTCCATTTTTTTGCCTCTGTTACTGATACCATTTTGTTGAACATGAGGTGATCACTAAACTAAGCAAGGTTGCTCTCTCTCTCTCTCACACACACACACACAGGTAAAATCTGGAACTCTGTTCGACAATGTCTTGATTTGTGATGACCCAGAGTATGCAAAGAAGCTGGCTGAGGAAACATGGGGCAAGCACAAGGATGTATGTTGTTTATTGGTCCCTAAAAATCAAATTTTGTGTAAAGTTCTTCTATTTGCTTATGTTCAATATTTTAACTCTTTTCAGGCAGAGAAGGCAGCATTTGATGAGGCGGAGAAGAAGAGAGAGGAGGAGGTATGTTCTGTCCTTAGCTGCTGCTACCTATGAAATGAACATAACATTAAAGCTCTTAGCAATTGTGTTCTGCAAATGAATAAAAGCAGATGGCAGATACTGATCATATATTGCCCATCAATGTGGAAAATTTCTCATTCCTTTTTAAATGTACTTGGTGAAATATTTGAATCATGACTAGCTTCTTCAGTTGTAGGTGAAAAGTGATTCTTTTTTTTCTTTTTGTCTTTCTAATCTTTGGATTAATTTTGTTAGGAATCGAAGGATGATCCTGTGGATTCTGATGTAAGCCTAAACATGGCTCGACAATATTATTTGATCTGTTTATTTCAGTTTCAGCTGAATCCTTACTGTGGTAAACTGCATTTATCTTTTTTATAGGGTGAGGATGAAGATGACGCTGATGCAGATGCAGATGATGATGCTGATGATGGTACGACCGAAGATGCAGAGAGTACAGAAGAAAGTGCACATGTATGGGTTTTTATTGACTTTCTAGCTTTTTTTAGGTCATCTGCCTCTATGAATCTATTGGTTTTCTCATCGCATATGTTCATGCTTTGTGTCTACAGGATGAACTGTAGGTAGAGAGCCATTCTAGAGAACATGGACGCTGAGGAGGTCAACATTTTTCCTCTGGTTGTTTGTTTTTAGCTTTAGTCTCTTTTAGGAAAAGCCAGTGGCTAATTGCTTTAGTGCCCTCACTTGATTCCGCGAGTATGAGAACAAAGGGGAGACTTGAACTATTTTGATATTCAGCAAGACATATAGACTGGAGTTTATATTTATGCTAAATGATCCTGTCTTGACATTCCTTTTTTCTTTATTTTTTTCTCTCTTACCATTTAAATAAACCCACAATAATGAAATTCCTGAGGGGGCCCGGTTTGAGCCCCTCTTCACATTTCCTCTTTTTTTTTTTTTAATTTTTTTCTCTCTACTATTAAAGGAAAACCGCTTGAAGCAACTATCAAAATTCCATGAGTCAGTGTCGTCAGGTCAGGTCAGGTGACACAATGAAATTGAAAGCTGAACAAACAAGATAACCGTCATGATGTAACACGGCGATGAACAGTTAGAGATTGCAATTTGCACCAACTGATTGGATAGGGACTTATACATATTCGTCCCAACTTCGTTGAGCAATTTTGTTTTAGAATTGCAGCAATTGATGAATTAGATCACAATGTCATCAACGTTTTTATGTTTTTTTTTTTTTCATTTTTTGCTAACTTATTTATTAGCTTACTAAATTATTCCGGAAATTTAAACTCTTCTTAGCTAGCGTTAAATTTTTGAGTTGCTTAACTTATATTTTAAAATATATTTGTTGAAACTGATATTGATAAAAATATGTTGGTAGCCCGATGACTTTGCTATTAGGAGGAAATTAAATAAAATAAGAACTTGCCACATCGTTGTTTTGTTGTTGCTGACATAAGCAAAAGGAAAAAAACAAAGAAACTTATGTGGTACTGCCAAAAGCCAAGTTTACGCACAATTGTTAGCATTTATCAGTTAACAAAATTCCTTGAAATTCTAAAATGACTATTTGGAAAGCGACTTCTAACAATGCATTTTATTTAATTGAAAATCTGAAGGAACTTTTGATGGTCCAAGCCGGAGAGGTAGAGTGAATGGTTCAAGGTCAAACTGGTTGGGAGACTAATAAAGATGGGTGGGTTGGTTTGAGTAGAAACGAGCTGCTAGTGCTAGGAGTTACAGACGATGATAAAAGAAGAGAAGCTTCGGCAACAGTTTCCCTTTTATTTTGTTTCTCTAGTTTCGTAAAATAATTTATTTCAAATATTATTTTTATAACTTTAATTAAAATGATATTATTTTTAAAAAATAAATTTTTAAAAAAAGAGAAATAAGAGAAGGTCAGGGGTTGAAGATTCTAGAGAAACTTTGTTGTGTTATTTTGGGTAGACGCGAGTTTTCCACCTTAGAGAGAGAGAGAGAGAGAGAGAGAGAGAGAGAGAGAGAGCTAGCTAGCTGGGTGGAGGAACATTCTGGAGAGTTGGTTTTTTTATTGCCTTAAAAGAGAATAATATTACTTAGATAAGTTTAAATTTTATGATGCAACTTAATTATTTGGCCAAATAATAAAAAATAAAAAATAAAACAAAGACGTTTCTGATTTTATCCAACGAAGCAGACCAGTAGGACGGCAAGCAGCAGGCCGTTAGCCTTGATTTCATCAACACCGTGGACAGCAGCGGACTAATCTCGTGTATAAATATCTCCCTCTCTCTTACCCTTTCGCTTCCGTGCTCTCTCTCCCTCTCTCTAAGTCAGAGTGGACATGGCGATGGAGAGACAAAACCCTAGTCTTCTCTTCCTCATTGCTCTCTCTCTTGTAGCTACCGCATCTGCTGAAGTATTCTTTGAAGAACGTTTTGACGGTATTTCCGATCCCTAAATCGTTCTTTCTGCCTTTTAACTGCAAATTTCAGTTTCATTTTTGGTGACACTAGGGGTTTTCAGTGGTTTCTCGGAGTGAATTGATGATGACTTTGATTCTTGTGAAATTTTGGCAATATGCGTACGTTTGCATTGTCGATCTGATGATTACGAATCAACACTCGGGGTTATGCGATACGTGCATCGAGAACTAAAATTTGTTGCTGTAGATCTGTTGAGAAATTTGATGCATTAGGCCATTGTTTCACTAGCTTATCAGCATTTTTTTTTCTAATGAGCTTGGGTTTAACAGTTTAATTCTGGAAATAGTTATGGTTCCAAAGAGGCATTTCCGCTGCGCTTCAATTTGATTTGATGCCAATACTCATATGCGAGAGAAGAAAACTTACTTTTTCGGAACCTATTCCAATATTGGATTTTTCCGGATCTTAGTTGTCCTTATCATTTGTTTCTTTTATCTATGCGTACCCTTCATTGCCTTCAACTTCCGAGTATGCATGTTGGTATTGTAATTTTGGACGTTTGCTTCTCTTCTGTTTTGTTTTGATTTCTTGTTACTGCAGTGCTATGTCACTTGTTTTTGATCTCTGAATAGTTAGACAAGAAATACACAAATGTGTATTATGCACATATAGCCAGTCTGTATCAGAACTGAAGTTTAAACTTCAAACTTTTTTTCACCTATTTTCCTTTCGTTAGAATCATCAGGCTATTATGTAGGTGCGAATATGCCCAATAGGTACCCTAACATCAATTTACTAACATTTGTAGGGAGGATTTTCTGATGTCAAATTTCCATACGACCTTTAAGCTGCTAAAACGTAGTGAAAAGTGGAACAGCATAAAATGGTTAACAGTTGACAACTGTTAACCATAAGGGGTTGTTTGTTATTTAAAAAGAAAAGACCTAATTGCAATTTTTCATGTCTAATGTCTCATTTTATATCCTGTTTTCTTTTTCCACAGAAAATTTGAAAAACTTGTTCAATTGTTTAATATAGAGAACTATTTTCTTATCTTGAAATCTGGAGATACTAAATTTGTATTTAATTGTTATGTCAATACAATATTCATGATATTAGTAATGTTTTAATTTTAGTCCCATGATTATTAGTAATATTATTACATTAAAATTATGAAATATTTAGATTGTTGATACTACCAACACCAGATTCATGATACTGCTATTATTATAATTTTTATCATTATCATTATTGATGCTAGTTTTAATTTTTTTTGTAATTTTTAAGATTTTAAATACTAATATTTTAGCTATTAATATTTATATTACTATTAATAATGATAATGGTAAAAATATTTATATTACCATTAATCATATTTATATTACTATTTGAAATCTGCTTTTTATTTTTAATAATGTTGTTCATATTTTTCTGTTTTTATTTAGAAATTTTTTCTATTTGAACATGTTTTCCAGTTTTTCATTTTCCATTAAAAAAAATAAAATACAGGGCATGTTTTCCACAGCTGAACAACCCTTAATTTTACCATGGCATCTGAGTATTAATCTAAGGCTCGGTGTTGTTGTATAAGAGTATTTATCAAAGAAAAGGTTTTGTTCTTGGCCATTCTTGTGCTGTAAGTTCTTTTATTTGTTGACAACAATGGCAAACATTCTTCTTGCAAGTTTATTGGTTACAATTTCTTGTGCTTATTTAAAGCAATTTTTTGCAAAGCTTGCGGGACTCTCTTGTTTGGTATGTTATGCTCATTACTCCTAATATTTTCCATTTGATGTACTTAAGATGGTTGGGAGAGTAGGTGGGTTAAATCCGACTGGAAGAAAGATGAGAACACGGCTGGGGAGTGGAACTATACTAGCGGTAAATGGAATGGAGATCCTAATGATAAAGGTACCTTCTAACTAATTTCTATAGTTACTTGTCTATGAGAATGTAAGAAAGTTTTTTGAGTGATGTGATGTAAATACCATGTTTTTTGTATTTTTTTCTCTGCCTATAAATATCTTGAATTTTTATGTCACCTAACTTTCTTCTCCTGTTGACAGGCATCCAAACCAGCGAAGATTACAGGTTCTATGCTATCTCTGCGGAGTTCCCAAAATTGTGCAATAAGGATAAGACATTAGTTTTCCAATTTTCAGTTAAGCATGAACAGAAGCTTGACTGTGGTGGGGGCTACATGAAGTTGCTTAGTGGTGATATTGATCAAAAGAAATTTGGTGGTGATACCCCATATAGGTAACACGAATATCCTTTTCTTGCACCAAAAATATCTAGTCTCTGTTAAGTTGCTGATTTGCTATACCATATGGTTGGTTGCAGTATTATGTTTGGTCCAGATATCTGTGGTTACAGCACCAAGAAAGTTCATGCTATTCTTACATACAATGGAACAAGTCACTTGATTAAGAAGGATGTTCCTTGTGAGACTGACCAGTTGACTCATGTCTATACATTCATTCTCCGACCAGATGCTACCTACAGCATCCTGATTGACAATGTGGAGAAGCAAACTGGTAGTCTGTACTCAGATTGGGACCTTCTACCACCAAAGAAGATAAAGGACCCTGAGTCCAAAAAGGTGTTTTTTATTTATTTATTTTTATGTCTAGATACAATTAGTTTCATTTGATCAGTTAGTTTATTTTTTCCCCTTTTATATATAATGAGTACCTTCTTATTGACAACAGCCTGAAGATTGGGATGACAAAGAATACATTCCTGATCCTGAAGATAAGAAGCCAGAGGTGATTAACGTTCATTACTTCATATCCTTGTTTGCCCTATGTATATCTGAGAACTTGGATTGTTTTTGCAGTTGTGCTTTACATTTTCTTCTCTAACCTTTTCTTTTCCACAGGGGTATGATGATGTCCCAAAGGAGATACCTAATCCTGATGCCAAGAAGGTAGCGAGTTAAAATTTTAACTTTAACTCATTTATACTCTTGTTTAAAAGTTTTTGTTCAATGTATTGGTAACTGAGTAAGAGGGCTTGCAATTCAGCCCGAAGACTGGGATGACAAGGAGGATGGTGAGTGGACACCCCCAACAATTGCTAATCCTGAGTACAAGGGTCCATGGAAGCAAAAGGTTTGTGGAATCGTGAATCTGAAGTAGACCTTCTCTTGTGATTGGAAACTATTCTTTATAATTAACAAATTCCGTTTGCAGAAAATTAAGAATCCCAATTACAAGGGAAAGTGGAAGGCACCTATGATCGACAACCCAGGTTGTTGTCCCTTCTTTTGAAGGCTTTGCTTTTTATCTCAGCTCAACATCTTTGCTCTTCATTTTTCACTGACAGTAAAAGTTGGTTTTATATGCCAGATTTCATAGATGATCTTGATCTCTATGTGTATCCAAACTTGAAGTATGTTGGAATAGAGCTGTGGCAGGTATTCCACTTTTTTGGCCCTCCTTACTGTTACCATTTTGTTAAACTTCAGATGATGACTAAAAGCAAGGTGCTCTCTTTTGTTAGGTAAAATCTGGAACCTTGTTCGACAATGTCTTGATTTGTGATGACCCAGAGTATGCAAAGAAGCTGGCAGAGGAAACATGGGGCAAACACAAGGATGTATGTTGTTTTGCGTCTTTGAAAGCTGAAAAGAAATCTTGTGAAAAATTTGTTCGGTTGCTGATGTTAGTTTTTATACTCTGTTGCAGGCTGAGAAAGCAGCATTTGACGAGTCAGAGAAAAAGAGAGAGGAGGTATGTTTTGTCCTTACCTGCTACCTATGAGATCAGAGTACAAGTAACGCAAATGGATAAAACCAAATGGCAG
Source organism: Diospyros kaki (assembly GCA_036245055.1). Lineage (NCBI taxonomy): Eukaryota > Viridiplantae > Streptophyta > Magnoliopsida > Ericales > Ebenaceae > Diospyros > Diospyros kaki. Next base: position 42,371,708 of record BSEG01000001.1, on the reverse strand, counting down.
ATACTAATTATGCATTACCTTTCGACGTGGGAGTTTTCTAACTTTTGGATTAATTTTGCCAGGAATCAGAGGATGATCTTGCAGATTCTGATGTAAGCCTACAAACATGTCTCGACAATTTTATTTAATCTGTTTGTTTTAGCCGTTTGTTTTAGCCGAGCCCTTATTGTGGTAAACTGCTTTTATATTTTTATAGGGTGAGGATGAAGACGATGCCGATGCAGATGATGGTTCGACTGAAGATGCTGACGGTACAGATGAAAGTGCACATGTAAGTGTTTCTATTGACTTTTAGCTGTTTCAAGTCATTTGGCATCTTTGAATCTATTGTTTTCTCATTGCATATATTCATGGTTTGCAATTACAGGATGAACTGTAGGGAGAGACGGCCACTCTTGATAACTTGGAAGCTGAGGAGGTCAACATTTTGCTTTCTTGTTTACTTTTGGCTTTTAGTTTTTCTTTCAGGGAAATCCCACTATCTAATTGCGTAGTCTCATTTGATTCCAACAAGTTTCAGAGCAAACGATATAATTTTGGTTGAGTATGATACAGACTGGAGTTATATTTATGCGAAATGACCCTATCTTGAAATTATTTTTCTCTCTACTAATTACATAATTCCCCAATAATGAAAATTCCTGGTGTTTCTGGATTTTCTATCTTTCAGTCGGTTTGCGCGGTGGATTCCTGCTGTGGCCTTTTCTGTGGTGTTGTGTCCGAATGGGCTGTTCAAGTTTGTGTTTTGTTTGAGTTTTGAGGAAAGTTTGAGTCGGGAGCGACCTTTTAGGAGAATTGAATTCTAGCAATTTGTTGTTATAAACTCTAGTCAACAGCCACGGAATTTTTAAGCGTAATCAGTCCTGCTCTTAGCCGGAGCCTGGAATCTTTATCCGTGTGGTTTGGTTTGGAAGGATGAGATTTCGGGTTCTTCGGTCAATGTTTGCCTCTTGGCAGTTAGTGGCAGTTAGTAGTGAGAGATCTAACACTGTTCCAGCCCTTCCCCCTCCCGTTTAAGGTATGTATCTCTCACTCACCACATAGCACATACTCGGAAAAGATTATCGATGGCACTTGATTATAGCCCACTCATTTCCATAGGGGAAAACCAACAATTTGCGTATCTACGGCTGCGTGCAGCTGTGTTAACAAAAAAAAAGACCATATATATATGTGTGTATATATATATGGTTTTATATATTTGAGTTTCTCTGAAATATTAAAAAATATGGTGTTTTGCTCTTTATTATGTTTATTGTTCATTTTTAAATTAATATTTTAAATTATTTTTAGTCCAAAGTTAATTAAGTGTAAATTAAAAAACTTAACACTGACTAGTTTTATTTAGTTTTTGAACTAAAAATATTTAAAATATTAATTTAAAAATGAACAGTAAATATGAATTAGATGAAAGATAAAATATTATATTTTTTTGTGTGGGAAGCTCCAGATATATAAAGGCATGGAATATTGAATATTGATTTTGGTGTTTTGATAGACTTATGTTATGCCTAATTGAATTGTGTTTGCAGACTTAAAACAACATTTATCATTATCTATTTTTTGTTGAGCTTAGGTCAGTTACATATAAGCAGAACAATTTTGCAAGGCTCATTTTGCTATTCCATGAACACATAATGTAACTCAATTTTGTTTTTTAAAATTTCATATATGCAATCTATTTCATACAAATAGCATTGTCAATATGTTTTAGAGAGTTAAATAGATTTTTTATCTCTTAGAAAACACCAAATTTGCATTACAGATTTATTATCATAGGAATTTGGGTAACCTTGATTTTGCAAAAATACTTTCGTGGCGTGTTATTTAAATGCTGACATATCATTTAAATTATTGATAACGTATTATTTAAATATTAATAATATGTCATTTATATTAGTGATATAATTTTAAATTCATCTTTATTCGCATAAGAAAAACAACAAAGATTTTAATCACTAATAACATGTAAATATTTTTCTAATGTGTATTTGATGTTTTTTTTACTCCTCATATTAAGTGTTATTTCTTAAGTGTTTTGTTTACTCTCAATTAATTTTTGAACTAAAAATATTAATTTAAGAATAAATAGTAAGTATGGATTAGATGAGGGAAGAAGTATTATATTTTTTAATAATTTGAGAACCCTAAATATATATCATGAGGAGGTGAGGATAGGTCAGAGGAAGGTAGGCGAGCAAGAATGGAGTGGACAAGAGGAATCAGTTGGGCAAGCTGTGACGACATCTCATCCTATTTGAAACAAAGATCAACAATCTTACTTTTAAGCTCGGCCATATCATTGTCTCTAGCCTGAGCTTCTTCCCTAGGTAACGAGAATGACGTGCCAAAATCAGGCTGAGAAATAGGCTACTCATCCCCATGAGCTTCATCATCTATCTTCCTTTTCTTACTTCTTATCCATTCACCTTCTTCATTCTCTTTAAAACCAATTCTCATAGCAGTAGCGACATTGAAGTGTTGAGTGGGATTAATATAATACCTTTCCTAAATTTCCCACCTTCTTGTCCAATATAGTGCTAACCGCCAGACCAAAAGGCAGTGACCTAATCTTAACATTGAAAGCTCGAATCATTTGATTCACTATGAGTAAGCACATGTTTGGTCTTTTCTTGGCAATGATGCATTGCATTAGTCACAAGTCTTGGTTATTTGGGTAAAGTTTCCACTTCTTGGGACCAACACTTGTGTATAGATAATGTGTAGTAATCTATTATGTAAAGACATCCTAGTGGTGTTAAAGATAAATTCAGTGATAGAATCATCCTTAAAGATCAAACGGGATGTTACCACATAATTACAGGTCCAAGATGCATAACCTTCTCCTCTTTCTAGTATTCCAAATGAGTTGTGAATCAAATTCATGTACACTTCAAATGATGTGGATCCTATATTTGTCCTAAACCTTTTGTTTGATTTTCTCACATTAAAGAGGTTGTTACCATTGGAATAGAAGACTTTAACTACATCCACCAAAATATCCCTATGGATTGTCATGAAATTCCACCACTCAAATTCTTTGAAGGTATCCATGTATGGAAATTTTATTGATTCCAAAAATTGAATGTCTAAATAACAACTAAGTAATACCTCACAAGAGTTGAACCCTAGCTTGAATATCTCATTTTGACGAGGATTGGAGAAGAGCTCGATGGCGGGTCGAGGTTGAGGAGGTCAACTATCACTTGGACGTTCCTTTCCCTTGTTGACGTTCTTGGTCTGCGCCATTACGATTTGGTTGAATCAAACAATCAAATTTTTTCATGAATGGGGTAAAATCGGTTCAAACAATTGAGGCACTCAAATGGGTGTTCAATTTTTGGAAGAAATCGGTTGAATGGATGGCAAATTGGTTGAATAAGATGAAAATGATTGGATGAGATAAGCAAGAGCCATCGACCGAATGAAATAGGAGAAGAACAATTTGAAAGACTTAGGGTTTTGAAATGGGGGAAATGGAAAAAATGAATTAGCAAAGTCGATTTTTATAGTCATAATTCGATAAAAATGATTGACAGATTGGGAAAAACTGTCGACTTTTTAACAAAACAGTCGACAATTCTATACTATTCTTATTTCTTTCTATATAGGTGAAAAATGGTTGATGATTACAAGAAAATGATTAACAATTCTTTGTCTTTCAAAACTTTTCAAAACATCATTCACAAACATTTCAATCAAATTTAAACACACATACATATGTCACAACAACCCAAATTTCACACAAGATATTAATACCAAGTATGTGAAACCTCAAGAAACAATCATTCATAGTTTTCTCCTTAAGAATTTAAATTTGTTCTTATATAATGGTTTTGTAAAAATGTTAGCTATTTGATGATTTGTGTAACACCCCAAATTTTTCGGGCGTGTTATGACTTAGGATTTCGGGAATATAAAAATTTTTCATATCACAATAGTTGTCATATATCACAATATCTCAAAAACCCTAATTTTCACATTCTCAGCTTAACAAACCCAATAATCGAATAGTTAAGATAGGCGTTAAAATTTCAAATGCGGAAGCTAAATCGAACCTGATATGGTTCACAACCATAATACTTTATTTATCATAAAATTGTTCAAGACGCCTACAAAATGTATTAATATACATCATCTTCAGCAAGCGATAACTGAACATCTTAAACATATCCAAAATTACATAGGTTCATATATAAACAAAAATATGCTAAACATGCTACAGGCAGTAAATTAAATTTATTCTTCAGCTACCTCATTTCCCTTAGAGCCGCTCGTCGAACCTGGAAGGTTTGAATATTCCAAGAACATAATTCAATTAGAAGATGAATCTTCTAGTGAGAAACTCCAAAAACAGTTTATATCGATGCATGATTAGGTATAAAATGTATGAGAAGACAACGAGAACTACTCCGAAGTGCTTCGTGAACACGTCAGCCTCCTCAAACGAGAGTTTTCTCAATGGCGCACGCATAGCGCCTCTCGGGAGGTCTCTAACCATGTCACTCATGCAAGCACCACATCCGTTGTTCCTTAGACTCACAGTCTTTCCCACGAGAGATTTCTCGATGGCGCACGCATAGCGCTTCTCAGGGGATATCCGACTTTTGCCCTTGGCCAACAACAAATAGGTACAACAGTATGGCCACACGAATTTTATAAATGCAACAGTTAAAAAGCCAATAGCATATATTTTCCAGAAAGATACATTTCATATATGCAACATGATTTCACGTAAGAGAATAACAAGAGTTTACATATAAGAACTTCACGAAACACGTCTCATACAATAAAAGTCTCTTAAAAATAGGATTTGGAGTATAGGAGTCTCATTTGTTGGTTTATCTCTTCGACGGTATAATTTCACAGTAAACAACCTAGGTTTCTGCAAAAAATACATGTTTTGGTAGACCTAACCTCAAATATTTTTATATAGGGTTGAAGGGTATTAAAGTAGGGGCATAACTAAAAAATTTGAAGGAAAATGGGACCTTCACGCGCCCTCACGCGTCCCCAGAAGGTGGCTCACGGCCTTCACGTGCCCCTAGAAGGTGGCTCACGCGCCTTCATGCGCAACCACTTCTGGCGCGTGTATCTCACGCCCTGCTACCAGATTTTGGACAACAGTGCGTTGTTTTCGTATTTCGGTCATATCTCTCTTGTTTTAACTCCGATTCGACCCCTGTTTGAACCTACGTGACCATCTCTTCCCTCTCTACAGGATTATAAAAAAAGGGACTTACCTCACTTTTTTTTTAATTGATTTTTTCGAATTCCGGCGAAGGATCGTAACTCCGATGAGGTTCGTTCTTCCCGGCTTCTCCTTCGATTTCTTCTCGCCTTCTTGCCAAAATTCCTTCTCTCTCTCTAGAGCAAACTCCTCCTCTTAGAGTGCCTTAACTCTCAAATTTGTTTGGAATGATTTGAGAACAACCCAAGGTGCCTATTTATAAATTTCTTCAACCAATCACATTATGCCACTTATCACAATCTAAGCCATAGACTCCAAAAACTGAAAGATATATTTGAATGGCTTTTCAAATCTAAAACTATAATGGATTTAACTTTTGAAATCCAAACTAATTCCTTAACTTCTTTCAAATGACACTTTTGCCCATATTTCAAGTTTTCAACTTTAATATTTTACCACCTGAGTTCATAATTTCATCATTATTTCATTTGGATAATTTCTCTAATTAGAATTATACCCTTAAACATCAAATTTATCGAGATACTTAAAATCTCAAAATTAATAACTCAAAATTACTTAATATGTACGATTTTTGGGAAACCCTTACCATCATTCGGTCTTTCAGGCTATGACTTACCTTAACCGAAAAATCGTCTCTGATTTGATTTCTTTCAGCATCATAAATCTCGCCTCGAGACGCTCATAAAAAATATACCTTTGTCCTTAGGTATCTAAGCTCTAGGGCACTCCCTGCGACTGATTCGGTCACTTGTTGCCATTTCAAGCATATTTTTCGATATTTTAAACTCACTTAAATCACATGGTATCTTCACAAAAATATGGAGTATTATAATTTGTGTCTATAAATTCAAGTTTAATGTCCCCTTGTTGGACATGATCTCTAATAAAATAATGTTTTACTTCAATATGTTTTATTATTACATAGATCACATGATTTTTTGTTAGGGGTATTGCACCTGTATTGTCACACTTGATTGAAATGTTGTTAAGCTTTATGGAAAAATCTTCTAATTGATATTTTATCCAAAGAATTTGTACATGACAACTTCCAACTGCTACATATTTAGTTTCAGTAGAAGAAAGTGCAACAGTATTTTGCTTCCTATTTGACCAAAATAATAAAGAACAACTTAAAAATTGGCATGATCCACTAGTGCTTTTTTTTTTTATCAATTTTACATCTATCATAATCAACATTTGTATATGCAACTAGATTGAGCTTATCTAATTTTGGATAATATAATTTAAGATTGAAAGATGATTTAAAATACCTAAAGGTTATTTTAACAACCTTGAGATGGGGTTACTTAGGATTGAATTAAAATCTAGCACATAAGCAAACATTAAATATGATATCCATTTTACTTGTAGTCAAATAAAGCAAGGATCCAATCATGCTTCTATATAATTTGACATCTACGAGCTTACCTATTTCATCATTGTCTAAGTATGAAGATGTGTTCATTGGAGTAAAGATTGACTTACACTTATGCATGTTAAATCTTTTAAGGAGATCTCTATATATTTTTGTTGACTAATGAATATACTCTCATTATTTTACCTAATTTGCAAATCAAGAAAGTATTTTAAGTCACCTATTATACTTATTTCAAATTCACCTTATATAAGATTAGCAAAATCATCACAAAGTCTTTTTATTCGAAGCAACAAAAATAATGTCATTAACATATATTTGTACGAGTAAAATATCATCTCCATGATTTTTTGATAAAAAGTATTATATTTACATTTCCTCTTTTGAAACCTTTTTTTTTTTAAAAAAACTTAATCTTTCATATTAAGCCGTAAGAGCTTATTTTAAATTGTTTAGGGCCTTAGTAAGTTTGAAACTATGGTTTTCATGATGCAGATTTTCAAAATCAAGAAGTTATTTCAAGTACACCTCTTCCTTTATAAATATGATAAAGGAAACATTAAATATGATTTGACGTCTACGAGCTTACCTATTTCATCATTGTCTAAGTATGAAGATGTATTCATTAGAATAGAGATTGACTTACACTCATGCATATTAAATCTTTTAAGGAGATCTCTTATATATTTTTGTTGACTAATGAAAATACCCTCATTATTTTACCTAATTTGCAAATCAAGAAAGTATTTTAAGTCACCTATCATACTTATTTCAAATTTACCTTACATAAGATTGGCAAAATCATCGCAAAGTCTTTTTATTTGAGGCTACAAAAATAATGTTATTAACATATATTTGTACGAGTAAAATATCATCTCCATGATTTTTTAATAAAAAGTTTTATATTTACATTTCCTCATTTGAAACCTTTTTCTAAAATAAACTTACTTAATCTTTCATATTAAGCCGTAAGAGCTTATTTTAAATCGTTTAGGGCTTTAGTAAGTTTGAAAATATGGTTTTCATGATGCGGATTTTCAAAATTAGGAAGTTGTTCCACGTACACATCTTCCTTTATAAATATATTTAAAAATGTATTTTTTACATCCATTTGAAAAAGTTTAAATTTTTTATAATATGCAAATGTTGACAACATTCTAATTGCTTATAATTTAGTTATGGAGGCATAGGTTTTATCATAATTTATTCTTTCTTCTTGGCTGTACCCTTGAACTATTAGTCTAGCTTTGTTTGTAATTACGACTTTGTTTGTAATTACAACTCTACTTTCATTCATCTTATTTCTAAATATCTATTTAGTTCTTATTGTTGGATGATTGTTTGGTATTGGAATAAACTGTCATACTTCATTTCTCTCAAATTGATTTAGTTTCTTTTGCATGACAATTATCCAGTCTTCTTCTTGTAAGGATTCTCTTATGTCTTTAGGTTCAATATGGGATAAGAATGTAGTGAACCTACATTCATTTCTAATTGATGATCTAGTTCTTATATCTCTAAAGGGATCTCTAATAATTTCATTATTTTTCACATATTTTCTTTCTTTAGGAAATGATGATTCTTTTTCTTCTTGATTCAAATTTCCTTAATCAAATATGTTCTCACTTGTGGGTATTTCTTCCTTGTTTTCTAAGGATAATTTTTCAAAATTTTGATTCAAGTCATCATTTGATTTCTCACAAGGCTTTGATAGATAATAGTTTGAATTATCAACCACCACATGGATTGATTTTTCTACTATTAGCGTTCTCTTGTTAAACACCCTATAAGCTTTACTTTGAAAGGAGTAGGCTAGAAAAAATGCCTTCGTCACTTATAAAATTTTTCTAAATCATCTTTTCTATTATTTAAAATAAGACATTTGCTACCAAATATATTAAAATAGGAAATATTGGGTTTCTTTCCTTTGAAAAATTCATGGAGAATTTTCTTTAAAACAGGTCTTATGGATACCAACATACTGTATTTAGAATATAGCAAGAAGTGTTTATAGTTTCGACCTAAAAATATTTAGGTAGATTTTTATTTACAAACATAGTTCTAGTCATTTTTTATAATGATTTATCCTTTCTCTTAACTATTTCATTTTGTTGAGGTGTTCTAGCACAAGAAAAATTGTGTTCAAAACCATTTTCATCACAAAAATTCTTGAAATACTCATTTTCAAATTCTCCTTCATGGTCACCTTTAATTTTTGAAATAGCAAAACTTTTTTCATTTTGAATTCTTTTATAAAATTTTTTAAAAGCTTTAAAAGTTGCATTCTTAAAAGCAAAGAATATGACCAAAGTGAATCTAAAATAATCATCTACGACTACAAATATATATTGTTTTCCTCCTAAGTTTTGAGTTCTCATTAGATCAAAGAGATCTAGATGAAGCAAGACTTGGGGTCTAGATGTTGATACTTCATTTTTAAGCTTGAAAAATTCACTTATTTGTTTTTTCTTCATACAAGCATCATACATATGATCTCTTTCATATTAAATCTTTGATAGACCTTTAACAATATCATTTTTAGAGAGTTATGCAAGAATGCTCATACTAGTATGACCCAACTTATTGTGCATAGCCAAGAGTTTTTGCAACTTTCTATATTTGATGATGAAATATCTAGGTATTCAACATAAACATTTTCTATCCTATTTCCTACCAATTTTGATTTGTTTGATTTTAAACACAACTTCACAAGAATTTAAACCAAAACATGCTTTATGGAATTTATCACATAATAATTGAATTATACTTAATAAGTTGTGTTTAAAACCCTCTGCAATAACACTTTCTCTAAAGTTAAATTAGGAAAAGAAATTGGGCCAATTATGAGAATCTTATTTTTTGAGTTATCACCATAGACTACACTATCTCCACTCTTGTAGATGAGATGGTTGAAGAATTGCTCATCTCCCGTTATATGCTTGGAACAACTACTATTTAAGAACCACTTGCTCAGATTTGATGCCAATGCAATCGATCAAAAAACAAATTATGTTGTTCCCTTTTGCACCCATACATTCTTGGGTCCTTTTTAGTTAGCTTTAACATCCTCATTTGGAATCTAAATTTGTTTAAATCTTGTAGGATTATTTCTAATAAAACATTTGTTAATTGAATGCCCACATTTCTCACAATAATAACAAACTATATTTGTTTTTTAAAAAGGCCTTTTTGATATAAATCTTTGGTATGCGTTTCTTACAAAAGTAGTTTTTGCAATCTTATTTTGAAATGGATCAAAACCAATTATTTGTTTTTCTATAATTTTTTTTTATTTCCTAGAATTATTTCAAGTTTCTTTTTGATCTCAACTAATTTTTCTAATGATTCTTTCAAATCCACGTTTTGTTTATGAAAATTGTCTTTTTCATCACTTAAGATTCTTTTTTTTATCATTCCAATAATCTTTTTCCTTTTTCAATAAAATGACTTATTCTTCAAGAGATTTGATTTTCTTTTTAAGTAAATTGTTTTTTAAACTAAATTTTTCAAAATCTTCTACTAGTTCATTAAATGCATTGTATAGTTCATCTAATGTAAATTTAAAACTTGAGAGATAAGAAATGTTGGATGATACATCATCATCTTCTTTGATTGCGAGACAAAAATTAATCATTTATTGGTCACTTGACCCCTCACTAGATGAGTCTTCATTATTTCATGAGACAATAACTTCTTTTTCCTTTCTTTGGGTTTTTATTCAAAAGATAACATTTCGTCTTTATATAATTTATTTTTTTATACTCAAAATATCGAAATTCATTAGTGGCATATTCTCAAAATTCGATGTTTTAAGTATAAGAAACCAAATCATATAAGGACAGAATGTCCTCTTGAAATTTGAAATTCGAGATCAAAATAATCTATTTAATTAATGAGTTAATACATTACATTGTAATTGACATAATCTGTTTAACTCGTTTAATTAAATAAGTTAAATATGTTGTGTTGTGTCATTAATTTAATAAATATGTTTAAATTCGATTTAAGAAATTTGACACAATTAATTAAAGAAATCATATTTAGATTGACCATATATTATATATATATATATCGTACATGTCATCACCTTTCAACCCCAATTGCCACTACTAAATTGGGGACCGCTATAATTATTATTCATTGGGAATTAGTCTTTGTTTTTAATTTTTTAATATTTTAAAAACATTACTCGGGGGGGCATCATTTCTGTACCAACTCCTGGCCGGAGCAAGTGGATTTTGCTTATTGTTGAAGCAAATAATAATAAAATAAAAGCTCATAAAAATGGATGGGATTGATTGGGATGATAATATAAACAGTAATATGCTTGATGATGACAAAAGTAGCTTCGAAGTTAAGCAGACCCTTTTAAAATAAATAATACCAGTTTTTGAGTAGCTTTGAAATTAGTTAAACCAGCAAATCCTACTATTATTGGCTGAAATGGCAAGTGAAAATTATTTAAACACCACTTTTCCATACATTAGTAGTAAAATGGAAAATTTATATATATATATATATATATATATATAAGAATAATTTAAATAAAATTAGTGATTATTAGAACCCTCCCCCACCCAAATATATATATAAGAATAATTTAAATAAAATTAGTGATTATTAGAACCCTCCCCCACCCAAATTTATTTACCTCTTTTGGCTTACTCATATTATAAGATGAAATCCAAAAATTAATAAAAATTAGAAAAATCAAACATAATTAAAAAAAAGTGAAACCTCCAACCACAACCAACTAAAGAAATCATCAATTTTATAACACAAAATCAAACTAAACCTAAATTTTAAAAACGAAATTATTATCTAATTTAAATAACTAAAATGACCAACATTAGCTAGCTGGCTAATATGATGAAAATAATCAGAATGATCCAAATTAATCAAAATAGATGTTAACATGTGTAATTAACTTATATTTATTTTGGACAATTTTTTGACTATTTATTGGTATTTTTTTAAAAAAATTCATAAATTTAGCATACGTTCTCTTTACTTTTCAATTTTTAGTTTTGAGTTTGGAATTCATTTTTATTTTTTTGTTCTGATAGTCTATTTTTAGAAAATTGAAAACACGTTCTCTTTGTCATTTTAAAAAATTATTTTTCAAAACAAAAAATTAGAAAACGCTTTCTTTTTAAAATTTTGAAAATATTTTTTAATGATATTTTATTCAATAAATTATAAATATTTAATGTTAATATATTATTAAAAATATATATACATTTTAAAGTTAATGAATTTTATAATATTTTTTCTCATTACAATAATAAAAATATGAATAAATAAATAAATAAACGTGTTTTGAGTTTAGAGTTTATTTTGAATGAAAACACTCAAAATATTTTTTTGTTATTTTGAGTTTTCTTTACAAATTTTATTTTGTTTTCAAAAATATATTTTTAAAAACAGTAAAAAGAACGCATTTTTATTATTTTAAAAAATTAAAAATTAAAAATGACTTGAAAATAGTAAAGATAACGTAATCTTAGTTATTTAGATTTGTGTTTTTAAAAATAAAATTACAGTATTCAAAATCTAAAATCCATAATAAAAAAAACTTTAAAATCAAACCAAAATCAAATTATCTTAAAATTAAAATTTAATTAATCAATGTTTTGAATTTAATTTTAAAAATTAATATATACCATGTCATATATATATATGTTGTTATGTATTTAAATTGTAAATGGATAACAATTTGTTGGTAGTAAAGATCTTTTGATTCTTATCTAAATCCAAACAAATACTTAAGATAAGTGTGGTATCAAATTATTGGAGATAATATCACAATTTAATGTGCTATTATGTTACATATTTAAATCTTAAATAGATAACAATTTATTTATTGATGATAAACAACATTTAAAAATTTTAATTTATCTAAAATTATCAACTGCGATATATTAATATCATAAATATGAAAATAGATATTATTTATGAATATTTTTTTCCAAAATATGATGTAATTTAAGCATTGTTGAAGTATTTACAATTTTTCATTATATAAAAAAAATTATCACGTGCATGGCGTGCCCAAGCCCAAGTTTTGAGGGTAGCAAGCGTGACTCAGCCTTTATCAGGTCCCCACCTTAAAAAGCCAAGAATAGATCACTTCAGAGAAAATAAAGCGATGAACAAATCGCATATATAAACCACTCTTGTATCTTTGCGTCGCTCTCGGAGTAGCTATGGCGGTAGAGAGACGAAACCCTAGTCTTCTCTCTCTCATTGCCCTCTCTCTAGTAGTGATCGCATCTGCTGAAGTGTTCTTTGAAGAGCGTTTTGACGGTCTCTCTCTCTCTCTCTCTCTCTAAACAGTACTTGCTGATTTCGCTTTCATTTTTGGCCACGCTAGGGGTTTTCAGTGATTTGGGTGGAGTAATTTGATACCGAATTTGATTCCTCTTGTGAATTTGGTGGACTGAATTGATGCTCATTTTGGTTCTTCTTGTGAAATGTTGGGACATGTTTACGTTTACGTTGTCGATCTGATGATTTCTAATCGATGCTGGTTTTGCGATTACATGGGTCGAGTACTGTAATTCTTTTGATAGATCTGTTGAGAAAATTGATGCATTAGGCAATTGTTTCGCTAGCTTATCGGAATTTTGTTGTGAGTTTGCGTTTAATGGTATACTTCATGAAATAGTCATGGCTCCAAATAGGCATTTCCATTGCGATTCAATTTGGTTTGATGCGAATATTTGTGTGCAAGTTTAGAGAAAAATACTAGTATGGAAGCTCTCTCTGTTGTGGCTATTTCTGGATCTTAATTGTCCCAATCACATATTTCATCTATACATGCGTAGCTCTACAAGCAACAAGCCTGTAATTTCATAATATGCATACTAGCATTATATTTTAGACATTTACTTCTCATATCTTATTGTAGGTTTCTGGTACTTAGCCACTTCTTTTGATCTCTAATAGTTACACAATTATGCATATATATCTGATTCCCATAGGAACTGTTGTTCAAACTTTCAACATTTCTTTCACCTATTTTCTGTTGGCTTTGTAGAATTGGACTATTTTTAGGTTTGGATATGCCCTATAAGTACCCTAACACTAACTTAATTTTGTATGGAGGCTTTCACCGTTATCAATCTTTTATTTGACCTAAAAGCTGCTAAAAATGATTAAAAGTGGTAACAATGTATAATAGTTAACAACTGAATAGCTAGATGTAATCTTCTTGCACAGTATTTTTCTTGTACCTTTTGAGTATTAATTCAAGGCCTGGTTGTGGTGTTGTATATGAGTGTTTATCTGGAGTTCAATTATTTTCTCGTCATTATCAAGAAACAGTTTTGCTCTTCTTCCCATTCTTGTGCTGCAACTTCTTTTATTTATCAACATGTATTCTTCCTGCAAGTTTATTTTTTACAATTTCTTATGATCATTTAAAGCAGTATTTTTTGCAAAGCATATGGAGCTTTCTTGTTTGATATCTTATGCTCATTATTACTATTTTATTTTCATTTGATATTCTCTTAAGATGGTTGGGAGAACCAATGGGTTAAATCCGACTGGAAGAAAGATGAGAGCACGGCTGGGGAATGGAACTATACTAGCGGTAAATGGAGTGGGGATCCTAATGATAAAGGTACCTTCTAACTAATTTTCTACAGTTGACTGTCTATTAGAATGTAAGAAAGTTTTTTGAGTTCCACAATATGTCATAACTCCTGGTAAATAAATGTGTACTTTTTTGAATAGAATGTTTTTTTCTCTTCGAAATCTTCTCTGTCTACTAATATTTTTGGAGTTTTGTTTGACTGGTTTTTCATGCCCTATTGAAGGCATCCAAACCAGCGAAGACTTCAGGTTCTATGCTATCTCTGCGGAGTTCCCAAAATTGAGCAATAAGGATAAGACATTAGTTTTTCAATTTTCTGTTAAGCATGAACAGAAGCTTGACTGTGGTGGTGGCTACATGAAACTGCTAAGCGGTGACATTGATCAAAAGAAATTCGGTGGTGATACCCCATATAGGTAAATTAAATTTCATTTTCTTGCACCAGAAATATCATTTTTCTGTCAAGTTGCTGATTTGGCATACCATATAGGTAAACCAAATTTCATTTTCTTGCACTAGAAATATCACTTCTCTGTAAAGTTGCTTATTTGCTATGCCACATGGTTGGGTGCAGTATTATGTTTGGTCCAGATATCTGTGGCTACAGTACCAAGAAAGTCCATGCCATTCTTGCATACAATGGAACAAATCACTTGATTAAGAAGGATGTTCCTTGTGAGACCGACCAGTTGACTCATGTCTATACATTCATTCTGCGACCAGATGCTACCTACAGCATTCTGATTGACAATGTGGAGAAGCAAACTGGTAGCCTGTACTCTGATTGGGACCTTCTACCTCCAAAGAAAATAAAGGACCCTGAGGCCAAAAAGGTATTTTTCTTATGCCTGAATACCAGTTAGTTTCATTTTGATTAACACAATTCTTTGGCTTTTCTCGTTTCCTTTTAATATAATGAGTACCCACTTATTTATAACAGCCTGAGGATTGGGATGACAAAGAATACATTCCTGATCCTGAAGATAAGAAGCCGGAGGTGATTTCATTCCTTCCCATATTATCCTTGTTCTTCCTATGTATTTTATTTATATTTGACAACTTGGAGCATTGTTTTTGTGGTTGTGCCTTATGCTTTCTTCTTGTTTATTCCTTTTCTTTTCCACAGGGGTATGATGATATCCCCAAGGAGATACCAGATCCTGATGCCAAAAAGGTAGTGAACTCAAAAATTAACTTTTCTATACTCCTGTTTTGATGTTTTTGTTTGATGCATGGTAACTAAGTGAGATGGCTTGCAATTTCAGCCTGAAGACTGGGATGACGAGGAAGATGGTGAGTGGACACCCCCAACAATTGCTAATTCTCAGTACAAGGGTCCATGGAAGCAAAAGGTTTGTGGAGTGTGAATCTGAAGTAGACCTTTTGTGATTGGAAACTATTCTTTATCGTTAACAAGTTCTTTGTCTGCAGAAAATTAAGAATCCCAACTACAAGGGAAAGTGGAAGGCACCTATGATCGACAACCCAGGTTGTTCATTCTTCATTTGAAGGCATTAAAAACTTATCTCGGCTCAACATCTTTGCATTTCTTTTTTCACTGACAATAAAAAATTGCTTCTATATGCAGATTTTGTAGATGATCCTAATCTGTATGTGTATCCAAACTTGAAGTATGTTGGAATAGAGCTGTGGCAGGTATTCCACTTTTTTGCCCCTCGTACTGTTACCTTTTCATTAGACTTCACATGATGACAAATTGAGGCTCTTTTTTTTTATTTTTTTTTTTTTGGTCAGGTGAAATCTGGAACCTTGTTTGACAATATCTTGATTTGTGATGACCCCGATTATGCTAAGAAGCTGGCAGAGGAAACATGGGGCA
The DNA here is from genome assembly GCA_036245055.1 of Diospyros kaki. Taxonomy (NCBI): domain Eukaryota; kingdom Viridiplantae; phylum Streptophyta; class Magnoliopsida; order Ericales; family Ebenaceae; genus Diospyros; species Diospyros kaki. Next base: position 42,355,684 of record BSEG01000001.1, on the reverse strand, counting down.
AACACAAGGAGGTATGTTGTTTTTGTCTTTGAAAAGGAAATCTTTTGAAAAGATTCTTCTGTTTGCTGATGTTTGATATTTATACTCTGTTGTAGGCTGATAAGGCAGCATTTGATGAGGCAGAGAAGAAGAGAGAGGAAGAGGTAGGTTTTATCCTTAGCTTCTACCTATGAGACCAGCAGAAGAGTAATACTATTGGGGCCCATTCGATTGCATTTCCATTTTCAAAATCTTGTAACAAAAATAGAAAACTCTGCTGGTTACCTGTTTCCGTTTTCAAAATTTTGAACACACATGAAGCTTTGTTTTCACTTTGTGTTTTCATTTTCATTTTCATGCCTAGAGAGAGGGAATTGATTTTTTTTTTACTGTCTGACTTGGATTAATTTTATCAGGAATCAAAGGATGATCCTGTAGATTCAGATGTAAGCCTACATTGATGTCTTGTCAATCTTATTTAATTGATTTATTTAACAGTCCTTACTGTGGCAATCTTTTTTTTAATCTTTTTCTAGGTTGAGGATGAAGATGATGCCGATGCCGATGCTGATGACGATGTCGATGATGATGCCACTGAAGATGCTGAGGACACAGAAGAAAGTGCACATGTATGTGTTTCTATTTACTTTTAACTGTGTTAAATTTTCTCATCTATGATTCGTTTGGTTTTCATTATGTACTTTGTGCTTTCTATTTTCAGGATGAGCTATAGGTAGAGATAGCCACTCTCAAGAATTTAGAAACTGAGGAGGTCAACACTTTTCCTTTCTTGTTTATTTTTGGCTTTAGTTTTGCTGTTAGTGAAAGCCAAAGTTTAATTGCTTTGGTCTGATTTGATTCCCCTAGTATCGGAACAAATGACCATCCTTCAATGATTTTTATGCAGTATATGATATGGACTGGAGTTATAATTATGTGTAACGACCCATCTTGATATTTCTTGTTCTCTCTCTACTATTTATATAACTGGACTGAAATTTCCTAGAGTTTATGGGATTCTAGCTTTTAACACTTGTTTAGCGTGTGGCTGATTCTATCCTCTTTTGTGATGGTATCTCGCCCTCTGGGGGACGATGCAAATTTGTGTTTCAAAAGAAGTTTTGATCTAGGAGTAGTGACCTAGTAGAAATGAATTCAAACTGTTGATTGTAAGTGAAAAGCAGAAACCAGGATGTGATTGAGCGGGTGTGGGTTCTTTCCTTAACCAGCATTATGGCAAGTCGCAAGTGCTAACAATGATAGATTCCATTTGTCAATCTCGTGAGCTCCCTCGTGGAGATAAAACGTTGCTTATTGGTGGGTAGTATATAAATGATGCGGTAAGATTCATTACCTAGTAATTTGTATGAACTTTTCAATAGACAGTCTCACGTTGCCAGTAGGGAACGTCGTGTCTTGGATCTCGGATCTCGACTACAGAAACGAATAATCTTTGCTAATATTTTTGGACTCTCTGCATGAAGTTTTGGTTCATAACTCTTTTCAGCTAGTTCATCTTCCACTGGGTTTACTTGAAGCTGTGTTTGAAAGTAGGATTCGTGGAAGAAAAAATAACATATAATTAAATTTAGTTGCATATATAAAGATGCAAATACACAAATAATTCTAAGCTTCTAAAAATTTTGTTTGAAGGATTCAAAATTTTTGGTTGCAAACATAATATAGTTGCTTCTATAGGGTAATGGTAGCAAGAGGTCGTGGAGGCAAAGTGAGCCACTCCATCCAAGAAATCATCAAGTTGGTGAACTGAGATATACTGTTTTGTTAATGTTCCTTATTAGGATAGTGATATTTAAACTGAAAAAAGCGGCGTATTCTATTCATTGTGCCGGCCGTATAAAATGTTCATTTTCTCCCTTTGTTCGTTACCACCTGCATCCCATCCCTCGCAATTGCCGCCACCAGCACCTCCATATCTTCTTAATCAACCTGTGAGCTTCTTCTTCTTCTTCCATTTTCTTAACATGTATCTATATATTTTGAAATAAGCTCCAACCTCATCCCCCCCAACATAGGCAACACAAGCCCAAATCTTACCATCTGCCATCGAAAGATGTTTTTAATTCCCATCCCAGCAGCCCCGAAAGACCAACTGCCCAGTTTTGCCATCCAATTTCTACAGCCATGAACGGAGAAAGGTCCGAACGAACAACGGGACGTCGACAACAATGGGCCATTTTATATGGCATAATTGATTAAAAAAATAATAATAGTAATAATAATAATAAAAATAAAAATAAAAAGGGAAAAACCAACATTCTCAACCTCAGTGGGCCGACCGTTTTTCCAATTTAAATAGAAAATTCTACTTGCAATTAACTTTTTTGCTCTTCATAGCTAATAGAAACTCATTTTCTTACTTTTACTCTTTGTAGCTATGTTAATAACTTTTAGTATGCAATATTTTTTAAAAATACCATCTTCGATTACCATCGCACACAACCACAACCATCCCCACACAATCATCTTTGAAACACATTCTCAAATCCTAACAATTTGAATTGTCGATCGGTATTTGCAATGAAAACAACTTTCATAAGAGATAGAAGACTGCAAAATCAAAGATAGATTGTGTGGGTGTGGGTATGGGCTGCCTTTGCAAAATTAGAGGCGACATCGCAACTGTCAGCAGCCACCACTATCACGGCCTCGACCCTAGATTTTGGGAGCGATGGGGGTGGCCATACTTGTCAATTGCGGGGAGCCTTGAAGGCCCCCCGAACTCAGGGGTTCAGAGGGCCATGAAGGGCGGCCACCGCTGACAGGTATGGCCGTTTTTCTGACCATCTCTGATTCTCCAATTGTGTGTTTGTCTATGTATATATGTATGTGTGTGTGTGTATATATATGTGTGTGTGTCTATTAGAGATGGAAAATCGATAGGACGGCCTAGCCTGGCCTGGCCCGGATCCCACTTGGCCCACCATTTGGTGGGCTGGGCAAAATTTGGCCCGCGCGGGAGATGGGTCGGGCTAGAGAAATAGAAATTGAGGCCTGGCATGGCCCTGTGACCCTTAATAAATGGGCCAAAGTGGGCCAGACCGGCCCATGGGTCGACCCATGTTTATTTTTAATTTTTTTAAACATACTCTTTAAATATTTTTTTTTATTTTTTTCTCAAATATAATTAATATTTTTTAAAATATGTTTATAAGTAAACATTGTTTACTTATAATTTTTATGTTTGTAAAATTATGTTTACTATAAACATAAATTTACAAACATAATGTTTACAAATATTACAGTAAAATTATGTTTACAAACATAATAAACATTATGTTTACAAACATTACAATAAAATATGTTTAAATTTTTTTAATTATGTTTACAAACATTAAATATTTTTAATTATTATGTTTAAAATATGTTTATAATTACTAATTATAAATATAATTTTTTAAATATATTTTTTTATTTTTTGGTGGGTCGGGTCGAACAATTTTAGTGAGCTGGCTCACGGGCCATTTTGGTGGTTCGGGCTGAGCCAGGCTATGAAGCGGGCTTGTCGGGCCGACCCATGGGCCGCCTAAACCATTTCCATCTCTAGTGTCTATGTATGTGTTTGGATGTGTGTTTCTGTGAGTATACAGGGGCGGAGTAGAAATTTTAGGCAAGGTGGATAAAAATTAAATAGTATAAAAAATTTAAAATAATATAATATTAAAAAAATATCAATAAATTATATAATCAACGCATTTTTATATTTTGATAACATCACATAATAATATTATTATCAATTTTATTAAATATTTATTTCTTAATATATACAATTAAACTGTCATTTAATTATTAACCTCTAATTCGATTGCACAGTTGAATCTTGATAAGGTTCATGACAGACTGTCGTTTTTGACACCTTTATTCCTATTGACCAATATATTCAAAATTTAGAATTTTTAAAAAATGCAGGGTGGGTATTTAGAAAAAAATAAAAAATAATTAAATTATTATATATAATAGAATTTTTTAAAAATCTAGGGTTGGCAGTTGCCTACCTTGGCTGTACATGACTCTGTCATTGTGTGTATATATATGTGTGTGTCTGTGTATGCATTTGAATGTATTAAAATTGTTCTTCTATTCTATAGTTTTATTTTAATTCATTTTTTTGTTTACGTCGCATTGTAATCGACGTTCTTGACCGCATCATCTCTGATCTGAATGGACGGTCTCGTATGGCAGTTTGTGAACAGTTCACTGAAAAAGAAAATGACTGCAATAATAAGCCTAAAAATAAATTTTTAAATAAGAATATTTTAAATATATTAAAAGGTAAGTATAAAGAGCAAAATGAGTAGGTGCTGCAACTATCGTTATCCATCTTATTATTATTTGTATGCCATTCTTTGTTAAACCAAATGTCCCCACCTCATCGGAGGCCCAGGGCGAATGCTTTGATTAGTCCCAACCCTGGAGGGCCAAAGTGGCCACTGGCCACTCCAATCCAATCCAATCTAATCTGAAGACATGCTTTTTCACGAGTGGTATGTTAAGTTGTGGGGTAATAATAATCCCTATTATGTAGGGATGTTTGTTTTTGTTTTTGACTTGTTCTCAAGCACTTTGCGACGTTATTAGTTACTGTAAAACGTGAGCTGGATATTTGCTTTTCAGTTAGAGTTGTAAGGCTATATATTAGCCACAATTATTCTTAATCAAGTTGTCATTCTCCTAGATTGTTTTGTGTTTGTTCTGCTCCAGTTCTGATTCACAACATTCTGGTATCAAAGCCCCTACTGGGTTTGAAGAAACAAAGCAGCGGCTTGTGTGATTTGCAACAGCAAGAGAGATGACCACTGAAGGAAACTTTGTCCAACTAGCTATTCCTCAATTTGATGGTCACTATGACCACTGGAGTATGCTGATGGAAAATCTTCTAAGATCGAAAGAGTACTGGAGCCTTGTAGAGACTGGTTATGTTGAGCCGGAAAAAGAAGCAGTGTTGACAGAGGCACAATAAAAAAGACTGGATGAAGCAAAGCTGAAAGACCTGAAGGTGAAGAACTACCTATTTCAAGCCATAGATCGAACTATCCTGAAAACCATTTTGCAGAAAGATACATCCAAACAGATTTGGGATTCCATGAAGAAGAAATACAAGGGTAATGAAAGGGTGAAGCGGTCCATTCTTCAAGCTCTTCACAAAGAGTTCGAAACTCTTGAGATGAAACCAAGTGAGGGTGTTTCAGATTATTTTTCAAGGGTAATGTCTGTTGCTAACAGAATGAGAGTTCATGGTGAGCAAATGAAGGATGTTACAGTGGTAGAAAAAATACTTCGATCATTGAGTGACAAATTCAACTATATTGTCTGCTCAATTGAAGAATCGAAGGACATTGATCGCCTATCAATTGATGAATTGCAAAGTTCATTAATTGTTCATGAGCAGAAGTTTCATATGCATAATGGAGAAGAACAGGCTTTGAAAGTAAGCTATGAAGATGGACTAGGAACAATAGGTCGTGGCCGTGGAATGTTTAGAGGAAGAAGAGGAAGAGGCAGAGGTTGTCAACCTTTCAACAAAACCACTGTGGAATGTTATGAGTGTCACAACCTTGGACACTTTCAATATGAGTGTCCAAGTTGGGATAAGGAAGCTAATTATGCAAAATTTGGAGAAGAAGAATAGATGTTGTTAATGTCTTATGTTGAGATGAATGAAGCAAAAAGAGAAGAAGTCTAGTTCTTGGATTCGAGGTGCAGTAATCATATGTGTGGAGACGAAGCAATATTTTGTGATCTCAATGACAGTTTCAGGCAGATGGTGATGCTTGGAAATAACTCGAGGATGTCAGTGATGGGGAAAGGGAATGTGAGGCTGTAAGTGAATGGTTTTGTGCACATAGTCACAGAAGTGTATTATATACCTGACTTGAAAAACAACTTGTTCAGTATTGGGCAGCTGCAGGAGAAAGGGTTAGCAATTCTAATTCAACATGAGAAGTGTAGAGTTTATCATCCGGAAAAGGGCTTGATTATTCAAACTAAGATGACCGCGAATAGGATGTTTGTCTTGTTGGTTATGCCACAACCCAAGAAGCCTATCTGTTTTCAAGCAATCACACAAGACCTATCACATCTATGGCACTGTAGATATGGATATCTGAGTCACAAAGGTTTGAAAACTCTTCAAGTTAAGAAGATGGTGTATGGATTACCTTAGCTCGAAGCCTCACCAATTGTGTGCATTGACTGCATAGTTGGAAATCCATAGAGAAGAATGATACATGGGTGCTAACTGATTTACCAGCAAGGGCAAAAAAGATTGGTGTTAAGTGGGTGTATAAAACAAAGCTCAATGAAAATGGAGAGGTAGATAAGTACAAAGTTCGATTGGTGGCAAAAGGCTATGCGCAACAACATGGAGTGGATTACTGTAACATCTCGTATCGAGCGATAGGAAGGACTATAACAACTTACCCTGATGGGCCTATGCAAACTTTTCAGGAGGGTCACCCATCCTTGGATTACTCCAAGTTAAGCGTGCTTAACTTGAGAGTTCTTTGCTAACATTCAGCCCAAAAAGTATCCAACTGGTGTTGTTTCCTTTCTTAAACTATCCTCGATATATTCTAACTTCTCTAGGCTCTCGAGGTATTACAATTACACAGAGGTATTTGCGCCTATAGCAAGGATGGATACAATCCGGATGATTATTGCACTTGCAGCTCAAAATGGTTGGACAATCTACCAACTTGATGTGAAATCAACTTTTCTCCACGGTGAGCTAAGTAAGGAAGTGTTCATTGAGCAACCAAGAGGCTATGAGCAGATAAATAGTCCACACGAAGTATACAAGTTGAAGAAAGCTCTATATGGACTTAAACAAGCTACACGGGCTTGGTTTAGTCGTATAGAATCATATTTTGTGAATGAAGGCTTTGAGAGATGTCACAATGGGCACACTTTGTTTGTCAAGACCAGCAAAGAAGGTAAAATTCTAATTGTCAGTTTATATGTTGATGACCTCATCTTTACTGGGAATGATGAATTGATGTTTCATGAGTTTAAGAATTTTATGGTGCGTGAATTTGATATGACTGATTTGGGGAAGATGAAGTATTTTCTTGGAGTTGAAGTGTTGCAGAGGGATGATGGCATTTACATTAGTCAGAAAAAGTATGCTTTAGATGTGTTGAGGAAGTTCGGAATGAAGGAGAGCAACTCTGTTTACAATCCCATTATTCCAGGTTTTAAAATCTCTAAGGATGAGAATGGAGTCAAGGTGGATGCAACGTTTTACAAGCAGATTGTAGGGAGTCTTATGTATCTAACTACCATTAGACCAGACATAATGTTTGTGGTGAGTCTGATTAGTAGGTACATGGGACAGCCGATTGAACTCCATTTGCAAGCTGCGAATAAGGTTTTGAGGTATTTGAAAGGTACAACAAACTTTGAGATATTCTACAAGAAGAGAGGGATCAAAAGCTTGATGGCATACACTAATGTGACTATGCGAGTGATTTGGAGGATAGAAAAAGTACATCAGGTTATGTGGTTTGGTCTTCCAAAAAATAGCCCATTGTTACTCTTTCCACAATCGAAGCTGAGTTTATAGTTGTTGCATCTTGTGCATGTCAAACTTTTGGATGAGAAAGATCTTGGAAAAGCTTGGTCATTCATAAGGAAGTTGCACTACTTTGTTCTATGATAACAGCTCAACCATCAAATTGTCAAAAAATCCAGTGATGCACTGACGTAGCAAGCACATAGATGTGCGTTTCCATTTTCTGCGTGATCTTACAAAGGAAGGAGTTATTGAGCTGGTTCATTGTGGCACACAAGAACAAATTGCAAATGTGATGACAAAGCCTCTCAAACTTGATATCTTTCAGAAGTTCAGAGGGAGGATTACTGGGTGTTTGTGAGGTTCCAAAAGTAAACTAATTATTGGTAGCAATTAGTTTAAGGGAGGGTGTTAAGTTGTGGGGGTAATAATAATCCCTATTATGTAGGGAAGTTTGTTTCTGTTTTTGACTTATTCTCAAGTACTTTGCCACATTATTAGTTACTGTAAAATGTGGATTGGATATTTGCTTTTCAGTTAGTGTTGTAAGGCTATATATTAGCCACAATTATTCTTAATCAAGTTGTCATTCTCTCATATTATTTTGTATTTGTTCTGCTCTAGTTTTGATTCACAACATGCTATGCTTTCCGTTTGATTAATTAATTTAAAAAACTGACGACCGATGGTCAATGGTGACGTGGTCTCTTCTTTCTTCTCCACATTTTAGAAATGTAAAATGATTTTATTGACTGCTTGGGCTTCCTTTCCTTCTTCAAGAGAGAGTCAGAACACTCCAGACTCACACAGAGTTCCAACAACACTAGTAGTGGACCCGTGAGACACGTAAAAATAGTACTATTCAAATTCGTGTAATACTTAACATTATCATTTTTTATATTTATTTAAAAATATTATTTATATATTTAATTTTAATATTTAAAATGACTTGTTTTATGTATCATATATTAATTAATGTAAAAAGTTGTGTGATCAAATAATAATTCTCATTTTTCAAAGATACATGAGAATGCAATAATGACTTTACTTTTAGATGTAATGTAATAATTACATATTATTTTTAATATTAAAATATTTTATTGGTAGGTAATATATATTTTATGTTTTAAAATATTTTATCAATCAATATGGGTGTTTCAGATTAAAAATAAAATTTAAATATTAATTTAAAAATAAAAGATAATAAGTACACGTTGTTTAGACTATTTTTATATTGATAATATAACTTATTTTTAGTTTAAAACAACTCTTATAATAATAAATTAATCATATTTATCAATTAATAAATTATTTTTGATAAAAAAACCAATAAGAAAGTTTTAAAATTAAAAATAATGCCCAATATTAATGGAAAAATGAGATGCAACTAAATAGTTGGCATTACTGATTTTATAAATAATATTATTATAATCTAAAGCAAGAATGTAATGATTGGTCACATCGTGCGAATACAGGAGCGAATACAAATAAATATTGAAGGTTCTACGCCCGACTCGGTCCGAGGAACAGACCAATGAAAAGGCGCCACGTCTTATGTGGCAGAGAGGCCATTTAAAAGGTCTCCGTGCTCGCTCCCTCTCTAGCTCTCTGCGTCTCCTCAGGTCCCCCCCCCCTCTCTCTCTCTCTCTTCGGTTGCGTCTCCTCAACTCTCTCTCTCTCTCTCTCTCTCTCTCTCTCTCTCCGGCTATCTATCACCGTTCACCGGCGTCTCATCGCCTCCCTCTCTCTCCTCGCCGCCTCTTTTGGTATTGGTAGGAAGATTGAAGAATGAAGAAGGTAGAGCTGGTCTTCGTCCCTGCACCGGGGGTTGGCCACCTCGTATCGACGGTGGAGATCGCTAAGCTTCTTACTGCTCGAGATCAACGACTCTCCATCACTATTCTCATCATCAAGCTCCCTTTCGACTCCAAGATCACTTCCTTCGTCGAATTGCTCTCCGCCCAATCCTGCAATCGCATCCGCTTCGTTCAACTGCCCCATACCGACGCCGCCAGGGAGCTCCTCTCCAGATCCGACGGCCGCGGCAACCCAGCCGAATTCATCCACTGGCACAAATCACCGGTCAGAGATGTTGTTTCCGAGATGATCTCTTCAGGCTCCGATTCCTCAACACTCGCCGGTTTGGTAGTCGACATGTTCTGCACGCCGATGGTTGAGGTCGCGAAGGAGTTCGCTATTCCGGCTTACGTCTTCTTCACGTCCAGCGCCGGCATGCTTGGGATGATGTTCCATCTGCAGAGCCTCCACGACGAGCACGGAATCGACACGACGGAGTTCAGACCGGATTCCGACGAGGTGTTGGAGGTGCCGACGTTTGCGAAGCCCTTTCAGGTAAAGTGTATGCCGTCGAGGCTGTTGGACAAGGACAAGGACAGTGGGGCCAAGATGTTCTACGGCGCCGCCAGGACGTTTAGAGAAGTCAGGGGAATCATCATTAATACGTTCATAGAGCTGGAGACTCATGCCGTTAAAGCCCTCGCTGACGACGCTAGCTTACCGGAGATCTACGCCGTCGGACCAATTCTAAACCTCAAGACGGAGCCGGGTGAGTTCCAAAATCTGCTTTGGTATTTCCAAGACGAATGATATTCTAGAATAATGCTGTGCAGACAACTTTAGGGCTCCGTGTAAAATAATAATTTCCTGAGGAATAGGTCTTTTGATCGTCTGGTCTGGTCTGGTCTGGTGTTTGGGTTCGGTTGAGAAGGGTTGGGGGCTAACGCACAGACAAGTAACAAATTGATTGGCTGGCGATATATATATATATATATAGCAAAAGATTTAGAAATTGAAATGTTGCTTTCTGAAAGCACATGTAATGGTAATGGTAATGGTAGTGGTACTGGTACACCTAATATATATCCCTCATTTAATTAGAAAAGGTGGGCCACTATCCAAGCACATGCATTTTTTTTTAATTATTATACTGCTTAAATAATTTGAAAGTACTATCTTCTGTCGTAAAAATTAAAGCTAACTAATAATCAATATTATATTTGCGCTTATTAAGTTCTTAATAACTCATCCATGAACATTTCTTATCATTTTTGTTATTTTGGTGTGGTGGTTAGCCAAAATACAAAAGAAAAAAGAAAAAGAATGTCATTTTAGTGATTTTGACTGACACTGGATTCACCATTGAGTTATGAAGATAACGACGACCAAGTCAAATCCATCCTTGGCTGGCTGGACAACCAGCCGTCGTCGTCCGTCGTGTTCCTCTGCTTCGGCAGCATGGGTGTCTTCCGGGATGAGCAGGTGCTGGAGATAGCTCACGCTCTGGAACGCAGCGGCCACCGCTTTCTCTGGTCCCTGAGGCGGCCGCCCCCTCCAAACCACTGGGGGAAGTTCCCGGCCGACTACGACAACCCACAAGAAGTCCTGCCGGAGGGGTTCCTGGAGCGGACGGCGGCTACCGGTAAAGTCATCGGATGGGCGCCGCAGGTGGCGGTGCTGTCCCACCCGGCTGTGGGCGCCTTCGTTTCCCACTGCGGCTGGAACTCCACACTGGAGAGCATATGGTGCGGCGTCCCGATGGCGGCGTGGCCGCTCTACGCCGAGCAGCAATTGAACGCGTTTGAGCTGGTGGAGGAGCTGGGATTGGCGGTGGAGGTAAAGATGGATTACCGGAAGGAGAGCAATGCAGTGGTGAAGGCGGCGGTGATAGAGGGGGCGATACGGCGGCTGATGGATGGAGAGAAGAGCGGCGAGATCATCAGGGAAAAGCTGGCAGAGATGAAGGAGAAGAGCCGGAAAGCTGTTATGGAAGGGGGGACTTCTTACAATTCCATGGCCCGATTGATAGATGATTTGGTCAGCTTAAGCTTTCAGTTTCCTTAATTCCTTTTGTAATTTGTCTGTTTGGGCCGGACCTGTGTGAGAGGTACTCATTGTTCTATTATGTTTTTTTGGTTTTATTATAAATAATTTATTTTTATTTTAATTTTATCTCAAACTTGTTCCAACTACACTTTCTATTTTTCTCTTTGACTATTTATTTTATTTATTTATTAATAAATTTTAATTTTATTTATTTTACTTTACCTAAAAATTTTAATTTTATTTATTTATTATTTAATTTATCTATAATTTAATAATTAAATACATAAATTAATAATCAAATATACAAAATAATTAAATACACACATATACAAAATTAATAATTAAATTCACAAAAATAATCAAATAGGCATATACACAAAATAAATAATCAAGTATACAAAATAATTTTTAAAAATACAAATTTTCAATATCATCCATTAAATACATAAATTAATACAAATTTTTTAAAAATCATATACTGATATACATATACAGACTCAGATGTTGGTCGCTACCTATTCCTCTGTTGACGTCACAAGTCGTCGTCGCTGCTTGTTCTTCTTCCGATGTCACTGTAAATGCTAGTCATCACCTTTGTCGATCGTCGTCTCTAACCTTTTGAGGCCTCTTCCAACTACAAATCGGATATTAAGATGAGAAAGATGGCCAACCTTGGTCAGACACGGTAGATCATCAAATTTGGTAAAATTTTGGCTGCTCGCTATCAATTTGACAATAACAAGTGCCCTTGAAGTGAAGAAATTGGACTTCAAATTTTTTGCTTGGCAAATTTAATAGGAAAGCGTTGAAGTCAGCATAATAATGTAATTGAGGCTCCATTTAAGTCAAAATTGAGTTAGTTGCAGTGCATATCTCTCTCTCAAATTTTTTTAAAATTATATATTTTAGACATTATTTTTTTAAATTGGCCCTGCTCAAATATATAAAATATGGGTGGATTTGGGAAAGAAAGTAAAAACAAAGGGGAAGTCATATAATTAGTAACTAGAAAATATAAAACAATGAAAAGAATTATTTGAAAGATTTTTAAGTTTGTTTAGGCTTAGCTTACAACAATTGTAAATGAAAACAAAGTATATTTTATAATTTTAAAAAGTTTGTAGGTAAATACAAAAAAAAAAATGCTATTTGTAGTCATTTCTTTTATCTTCATTTTCTGTAGTGTCTGAATATTTTAAATTAACTGGAAAAAAATTAGAGAGGGTGATAAGAGAAGAGAAGAAAAATGGATAAAAAAGTAATGGAAGATATTATAAAAATATTTAAAAATTTAAATCTATATTTTATTTTATTTTATGTTATGTTATAATCAAGATTAGTTTTTACTAGTTGGTTAGTTCAGTTGGCCCATGATTTTCTGTCCTAACTAGGGGTGCAAATGAGTCGAACTGAGCTTCAATTAGCTCGGCTCAGCTCGACAAATTTTATCACAGGCTCGAGCTCGAGCTTTATTACCATAGCCTGAGCTTGAGCTTGTCTCAGGCTTGGCTCAAGCGAGCCCCAACCTAAGCTTAGGCTCGGGTTTGAGCTCAGGATAGAATTTATCAAAGTTTTATTTTAAAAAATTTAATAAATTATTGTATAATAAAAATAAATATCAATTTGATAATCAATAAATATATCTTAATGAACCCGACCTAATAATCAACAAATATAACATTGATATTGTTAATGTATTAACCTTGCTTTAATCGGCCAAACCAACCAAAAACGAGCATAAATCGAGAAAAGTAAAGAATACAAGAATACAAAGTTTTTACGTGTTCGGATAAATAGATCCTACTCACGGTAGAGGTTCCGCCTCTAGTCAATCCACTAATGGCTTTTCGATTACAACCAGATTACAAGATCACAACAAGAACAAAAACGTATTGCAAATACATCAACTGAAATCAGAAACAAAATACAAGAACAAGTATAGGATCTGTTCTACCGATCTCAAGATCGTGTCAAGAATCTGATCTATCAGTTACACCAAATCTCTCACAGCTTAAGCGATTCAACAACAGAAATTAAAGCAATACAACCTTACCGTGTGATCTTACCAACAAACCGAAACCAATCGAACAAGAGAAGGATTTACAAGCGAGAAAGAGTCTCACTTTGAGTGCGCCGAATATAAGGGTTTCAAAAGAGAGCAATAGCAGATTTGTGTAAATTAGGGCAAGAAGTTGCCCTTATATAGTAGCAGGCAATCGACTGGGCTTAGGTAAAATGCATGGGCCACATGAAAGATGGGCTTGCCTCATAAAACTGATCTCGGCCCAAATGGCTAATGACCCACAAAATAATTAGCAAAACAATCATGTATACATTTAAACGTTAGTTAAATGAACATAAGATGAAACCCAAATATATAACAAAAATGCATACAAACAGCACATATCAGTTATATAAAAAATACATTTTGAATCATAAATCCTAACAAATTCCACCTTGATTCAAGAATGGATTAATAGTGGACTTGACCAGAGACCTTTACAAACTCTCCCAGCTATAACAGGAGCACATTGAGCAACGACACAACTTGCTCAAACTTAAAAACTGAGACCGACTCGACTAATACATGCCTCATTTAAAACAACAGAAACCTCTATCAAGACCTCTATAAACAAGACATCAGGGCTAACACTCAGCCTTCCATTAGACACAAAAATTTCTTAAGGTTCCACCTTAAGACTGACAAATTTCCACCTCAAACTATACATTATCAGTTTGTTCAAGTAAGTCTAATTCTACAAGGCCATCAAATACTACAAGACTAGGCACACATTAACATCTAAAAACAAGTCGTAGACAAAAAACCAGGAACTCAGAATTTGTTATTCGTCTTTGCATTTTGGCTTATTTATTCACTGTAGGCCTACGAATTAAGGTTGGCTAAATCTGAACATCAACATTTTGGCGCTAGAGGAAGAGGCCGCTTTGATCACTAGCCATGGCAAGAGGAAGGAACGCATGAAGCTCTAACGTGGTGGCCAACTTACCAAAGAATCACCGCGGTCAACTACAAGATTTTCCACCAAATGGAGGGTCTGTTGTTTCTGTAGCAGATGCCTCTTTGCCATCATCGATCGGAAACACCACCTACATGGCCCCACGGGTTCCTGTCCAAGCCACTGTTCCAACTGCCGAAATAGAAGCGATCTAGGAATGACAACAATGCCAGGAGGCATTAAAGAATACAGTTATGTAGCTCGCTGATGTGGTCAGCGTCCTGGCCCAAGCTCAAGCACGGGCTATCCATGATCCATCAGTTTCGCCTCAGAGGGTTCGTCAACTGCGGGAAGAAAGACCTTTGTCAGGAGAGGAGAATATCGAAGATAAATATCTGCCTCCAAATCATCATTCTCAGGAACTAAAAGGAGCAGGCAATCACAAGCCTAGCGATTTACAGACCCGGACTCTACCGTTGAGGAATCTTGTCAAAGAGTCCTGCAATTGGAGGTGCAACAAGGGGTCCGTGGCCAGAATAATGGCTGTGGGGACAGAACGTCATTCATAAGAGAAGTTGAGCTCGAATCTCTCCCTCGTAGATTCAAAGGCCCGAGTATGTCGCAGTACAATGGGGACAGTAACCCTTATGATCACCTGGACGCGTTCAATGTTCAGAAGGATTTGCAGACAATCAGCTCGCTGGTCAAATGTCGCGCTTTCCCAGCGACCTTGGTTAATATTTCCCGAGCTTGGTTCAGGGGCCTTTCATCTCACAACATCGACAACTGGGAGAAGTGCCAACGGAGATTTCTCAATCAATACAGGACGCTGAGAAGGCAGCTTGCCCATTCGTGTCACCTCGCCATAGTGTTCCAGAGAGCAAACAAATCTTTAAAAGACTATATCACCAGGTTCAAGCGTGAGGTGAGCAATATCGAAGATCCATTCGATGAAAGTGTCCTGACTGCAATCTTCGCAGGCCTCCGCAAAAATGGGAAGCTCTATGAGAGCATCTATAGGACCCCAGTTAGAGACTTTGGGGAATTCTATGAGTGAATTGCCAAGGAGATTCGGTGGGAAGAGGCTTTCGGCTCGAAGAAACCCACCGAACCAAAAGAAGAAGCTGGAGGTGTAACACCTCAGCCTCTTCAGGGCATTAATATATGCTAGGATTTTTTTTTATATACATCAAACTTAAACCAAAGATAAATCCTCAACATATCCTTTATAAGTAGCAATCCCAAACATAACAAAGGAATGATACACTTTAAACATAAGCGAAAGCAAGATCAGAACCTGTAAGGAACCTCGAAGACACATCATACGTGGGTGCATACACATCGTTCACCCGACATAATATTACAAATATTGTTAAAGTCTAAATAATACAACGGAATATAATAGATGGTCCTAGCCCCACATGGGGCCCATAAAATATCCATCAAGCTCATGCCTCGATCACTTCTTTGCCCTTCCGGTCGCTCGTCTTGCCTAGAACGTGGAATATTCCAGGGACATAGTTCAATATTAGAAGATGAAATCTTCTAAGTGAGGGTTATATAAGTATGAATGAATGAATTATGCATGGACATTTATAAACAAATACCCTAGTGTAACTTCTCTGGCCCACCAGCCTGGCACGGAACCCTAGGCAGAATCTCGAACCTTTGCAGGATAATCCTAACGTTGTTCTATCAATTACCCTTGGAGAATTACGGCTACACTCTTAGGGTGACTCTCAATCCCATGTATGAGTTTAATATGACAATAATATTATGTTATGCATACCTCACGACTTCTCATGCAAAAGTATATGAAGATGATCATAACATACATAGATTTCATGCATAGAAATACATTTATATCGTATATGGGTTATAGAGGCAAAACCAATCACCTTAAACAGAATTTGACTTGCCTCGATTTGCGTGCTATCCTTGAAAATAATGAAAATTGTCAAGATCCTTGGCCAAATCACTTCCTAGCCAGTCATTTCCAAATAAAATCAATAATATAATTTTTCCAGACTTTCTTCTTATTTTTCTTCTATTTTCTCCAATTTTTCCTCTATTTTTCATAACCATAAATTCTTCCAAAATTCCTAATAAAATAATTTATTCAATTTTTTCTTCATGAAAATTCCTAAAATAACATTTCTAATCTCTATGAATTTTCTGAGAATTTTTCAAAACCTCTTCCTATTTTTCTCTAATTAAGTTTCCTTTTAAAAATTCAAAATAATAATTTTATCATAAAATTTCCCAAATAAAATTTTATAAAACTGAACTATTCCTTTTTCTTCTATTTATGGATATTTTTCCAGAATTTTATCCCTCTTATTTTTATTTTTACTCTATATTTCTTTATTTCAGCATTTAAACAATACTAAAAATAATCTCCGATTATCTTCTCCGGCACCGGCACACCGGAAAATTAAACTGACTATACCAGAAGATATCTTACCTTGATTCGATCCCTCTGGCCAAATTTGAGCTTGAAAGAACACTTGGAAGACCTCTCTCCGAGTAAAATTCAGTCTGGTTCCGGCGAGATCCGATTTTTCTGGCGAAGCTCGGATCACCCCTCAAATGAACTCCAAAATCTTTCAAAATTTCCAAAAATGATCCTTACCTCATGGGAGAAAAAAGCCCTATGGTTTGGTGCCTTAATTCGTTCAAAAATGAGGTCGATTTTTAAGCTCAAATCTTGCAAAACTCTCTACCACTACATCCTCTATTTATAGTCGAATTTGAACCATAAAACGACGGATCTTACTTCACCCAAAGCCACTAAGGCCTTCCCGTGCCCTAGATCTTTCCAAAATGCACCGAAAGTTGCCCAAAAGCTGATTTAATTAGGATAAATTATGGTTGCTTTCGGTTGAAAATTTGGCCATTTTTGACCAAATCAAAGCCAATTGTCGGTCAATATTGATTCTGGAGCCTTGCCCCAACGATCCTTGCCAATTTCTTGGGCCTTTCGCCACCGAATTCGGTGATAGGAAGGCTGGCCAGAAGGTTGGTCTGCCATGGCAGCTTCCAAGTTCTGGAAATTATACTTTTGCCCCTTTATTTTGGCTTCTTTACATTTTGACATTTCCATGAAGCCCCTGAACTTTCTATAACTTCCATTGAATCCCTCAAGCTTTGAAATCTTTATTTCTTCCTCTAAGATTCCCAAAAAATGTCATTTCGACCTCCCTCTGGAAAATTCAAGAAATTACACTTAGGCCCAAATCTTCATTTTGGTCGTAAATCCTTTTGCTTCTTCTTGAAACTACTAAAAGGTTGTTCTACATGCTAAATATGAACTTTATTAGGGTTCTTTTGACTTTTCAAAAGTCTCCTACGATAATTCAGTTTTTCAGCCAGAATCATAGCTATATTTTAGCTGTACCGAAAATCATTCATGATCCAATTTCTCTTGATGCTAAAAATCATTTCTTGATATTCTTAATAGGTATATGCCTATTTCTTTAGGTATATGAGCCCCCGAGCATTCCCTCTAGTCGATTCAGACATTTTCTTGAGCTATTCTGATACCGATTTTCTTTGAAACCACATTTTTCTTACTCGAAAGTTTTTCGGGTATTACATTCTTCCCCCCTTTAGGAAATTTCGTTCTCAAAATTTTTGCTTTTGACCAATCAAATTACTAACTCGATACATTAGTCGTAGATTGTCTTTCTAATCATCCAAATTCGTACCATTTTATGAGTAATTCTAACTAGTGATAAGTATCTTTTATACACTTACTTTGGTCTATAAACTTAGCATTTATACATTCAATGAGCATGATTTCTACTTGATTTGGTTCTATATATGGTTATGTAGATGTGGAGATTGTGCTAAAGCGGACATGGAGCAAAAAGAGTGATTTTGGTGCATGATGGGAGTGAAATGAAGCTTGAAGGCATGGTCGGGTTTCAAATTAAAAGAAAGCAAAAGAGTATTGAGAGCAAGAAGTTGAAGATGATAAAGCAAGAGGTTAAAGAAGAAGGCTACCGGGCTTATAACGGTATGCATACCGCTGTAAGACCGCTATAAGGTTTAGTTTCTGGAGCTCACGGTCCTACAGCGGAATGCATACCGCTGTAGGACCGCTTTAGGAATTACTTTCTAGAGCTCACGGTCCTACAGCGGAATGCATACCGCTGTAGGACCGCTTTAAGAAATGCTTTATAGAGCTCACGGGTCTGCAGCCACAAGCATACCGCGGTAAGACCGCGGTAGGGTTCAAAGCTTCGTAAAAAGGCCGTTTTAAGCCCGTTTCAATCCAAATCAAAGAGAAATAGACTCCTTCAAGGTATAGGACTTTGATAACCTAAAGAGGACTATATAAAGACTTATTCTTGGGAGATTTGGGGAGCTTTTTGGGGGGAGGGAAGAGAAGCGGATGGAAGATTGAAGACTACTCTTAGGTTGTATTTTTCTTTTCTTTTCTTTCTCAATTCTTTGCTATGGATTCTAACTCTTTTCCTTTTCTTTTGATGGAGAGCATGCATAGCTAAGTTTTTATAACTAGGGTGAATGATGAAACCTCGACTTCTAATGGTTTGATTTAAAGTTATCCGGTTTGTTATTTTCTTATCCATTCGGGTTGATTGTTTGTTATGTTCATAATGTTGTTTTGATGCTTGATCACCATTGGAATATATTTGTGATTTGTATTGCTTTCGAGAGATTCAATATAGATTAGACATGGTTGCAAACAACATAGGGTCCTATAATAGGTAGAGATATCGTTATGCCCTATGAAATCATTTTGTGATGATCTCCGTGATTGAATGCATGTTTATATGTTCGAAGGTTGACTAGAGATAGTTAATCTCATATATATTCATAGAACTGAATGACCATCGAGAGAGGTTTTTGGTTGTGATTGGATCATCGATTTTCAACCTAAGATAAGGAATAGCAAAACCCGAGTAACGAATAATTGAATCATAGAAGGCCGACGGTGGATTCACAAACCCTAGTGCCTTAGTCTTGTGAGTTTTAAATCAAATGAATTATTTTGTTTGCATCTTTTATTCATAAATTAGTTTTCATTACAATTGAATTCTTTGTTAATGTGTGTGTTAGGTTAAGGTTAAATCAATTAGAGTAAATATCAAAAGTTAGTCCTCGTGGGTACGACACTCTATTCATCACTATATTACTTGTCGCGATCCGTCCACTTGCGGGATAAAATTAGGCGGACAACTAGGCATGCCTGTCTTTCACACACACATATATATATTTTAAATCCTTATCTATGGTCACATACATCAAGAGTAGTTCATTCTTTTCAAAATTATTTCTTTATTTCACAAGATTCTTGATAACATTTCTTAGAAAACCATAGAAATATGCTATTCTATTCTATTTCCTCGAACAACTAGGGATATTTTCCCCTAATCGTATCTTCAAGCTCCCACGTGGCTTCTTCCTCGGTGTGATTCCTCCATTGAATCTTTACTAATGGAATGACTTTGTTCCTCAAGATTTGGTCGCGACGATCTAAGATTCGTTCAGGTGACTCTGGATATGTCAGATCGTCTCTTAGCTCGATTTCTTTTACCCGAATTTCCTGAGTTGGGTCTGGTATATGCCTCCGAAGCTGAGACACATGGAAAACATCGTGGATATTGGACAAGCTAAGCGAAAGTTCTAGTCGGTAAGCCAACGGTTTAACTCGTCCTTTGACCAGATAGGGTCCTATAAATCGGGGTCTCAACTTACCTTTCTTCTTTCCTCGTGTTGCCAAATGCTGAGGCGACACTTTTAGATATACATGATCTCCTACCTCAAATTCCAAATCTCGTCTCCTTTTATCTGCATAATACTTTTACCGACTTTGCGTAGTTTGGATTCTCTCTTGAATCTTTCGGATCTTTTCCGAAGTTTGCTGTACCAGCTCGGGTCCCAATATTTGTCTCTCTCCTACCTCGGTCCAATAGATAGGCGATCGACATTTTCTTCCTTACAGAGCCTCATAAGGTGTCATTCCTATACTGCTGTGGTAACTGTTGTTATAAACGAACTCCACTAAGGGCAGATGCTCTTCCCAATTACCCTCAAAATCTAAGGCACATGACCTTAGCATGTCTTCTAACGTTTGAATGGTCTTTTCAGATTGTCCATCGGTCTGTGGGTGATAAGCTGTACTAAGATTCAATTGCGTCCCCATGCATTCCTGCAAGCTTCCCCAAAATCTTGAGGTAAACCTCGGATCCTGATCGGAGACTATGCTTACCGGTGTGCCATGAAGTCTAATTATCTCTCTAATATACTGCTCCGCAAACTTTCGAACTGGCCTATCCATTCGTGTAGGTAAAAAATGTGCCGACTTCGTTAGCCTATCTACAATAACCCAAATCGCATCGTTACCTCTCTGACCCCTGGGAAAACCTGTCACAAAATCCATCGTGACATGTTCTCATTTCCATTCTGGGATATCTAATGGTCTCATAAGTCCAGCCGGTTTTTGGTGCTCGATCTTTACTCTCTGGCACGTGTCACATTGTGCTACTTTCGTTGCCATACTTGTCTTCATTCTCGGCCACCAGTAGACTTCTCGGAGATCTCTATACATTTTTGTGGCTCCTGGGTGTACTGTATAACGAGTTATGTGGGCTTCATTCAAAATTCTTTGTCTCAAGTCTTTTAGGTTTGGCATGTAAATCCTTCCCTGAAATCTTAGTATGCCATCATGTATTTCAAAATCGGGTCTCTTAGGCTGGCCATGCTCGTCCACCCATAGATGTATTCGCTTATCATCCACATATGCCTCTCGTATTTCGTTCATCAAATCCAGTTGAACTACCATGCCAGCGATAAGGACGGATGATTCCTTCGGCACTACACTCATTGTCAGTTGGCTAAAAGCCTCCAACATCTGCCACTTATGAGTTCTTACACACTTCCTCGATGACCTATTCATCGAAGAAGTAGAAATCCATCTCAAGATGGTTTAGCCACAGGGTGTAAAGGAACCCCGAGTAAGTGTCAGACCTGGCTTCCTTGCATGCTTGGTCTAACCGGGCTTCCACACCCGCCTTAATCTCATTGATGGTCGCATTTTCTATCTGCTCGCATTGATCAACTTGGTCCTCGGCTTGCTTCCGCTCATCCTTGGCTTTCTATAACCTCGCCTCGGTTAACTTCAACTTGTCCTAGTCCTTTCGCAACTCCTCTTTGGCCTTTTTTAGCTCGCTAGTGAGCTTGGAGTTGGCAAAGTCCCACATATTCTTTACCCGATGGAGCTCCTAGTTGAGATCTTTATTTCTATGATACGCCTTCCTTAGCCTTATCTCAGAACCCTCGACCTTCTTTTGGGCAACAAGGAGCTCGGTAAGTCGAGTCTTCTTCTCCTCCTCGAGCTTCATTATCTCGCCCTGGAGGGATGTTTTCATCGAGTCGAGCTATGCCTTGAAGCCCTGGTGTTTCCCTTTGAGCTTCATGGCAACAAGGGAGAGCTGTAAAACAAAAGTAATTAGCTCGAAAAAAAAAAACCAAGAAGACAAGAAATGAAAACGAAACATACCACGAAGTTGTGGCGAGCGATGAAGTCATAGAGGGCAACCCCTTTCATCCTTGTGTCGTCCAGGGGCTTGGCACCCGCGCCCAAGAGACCGAGTATGTTGTCTAGAAGAGCAGCGAAGTAAGTCCCTCTAGGCATGGCCTCAAGAGTGGCCTCATTTTTGGGGACTCTAGCCCTCTTGCCCCCATTGTCCTCCCACTGCTGCTGTTCGGGTTTTCTTTTTGAGCTCGCAGCGGGAGTGTTCTAGGCCTCCCTCGCGACCTCCTTCCCTCGAGCTCCGCTTGAACCCTGGTCACGGGGAAGAAGAGCCCATTCCTCTTGTCGCTGTTGGGATCGTTGTTGTTGTCGCTACCGCTGCTTCTGCTGTTCTTGGGGCCTTTGTTGTTGTTGTTGTGGCTATTGTTCTTGTTGGTGTTGGTGATGCTTTTGTTGTTGTTGCAATTATTGATGCTACTATTGATGAGGTCATGGCCTTGACTGTTGCTGTTCCGACCTCCCGCCTCGCGAGCTTGATCTTTTTCTCCCCTGCTACTGATCTCGGCAAGCTCGAAAGCGAAAGGAAAGAACTTCGAGCTTCTAACCACGATGTTCTCTCCTGCTACAATCTCAGCCTCAATGGGAGAGGCGAGTTGGTAGTCTTTAAGCAGTTCGTCCGTAGGTTTGAAATCCTCCAAGCCCGCTCCCTCAATAACAAGGTTGTCAAGGACTTCGATCTCCTCAGCCGACAAGCTTGGCCTCCAACTTTCGAAATCTGCACAACAAAGTAAAGAAGTAAGTTGGGAAGGGCAGAAAACAAAAAACTAACTGGATTTGTAATCGCCCACGTTGGATTTCCCTTTTGTCCTGCCCTGGGGAAGAATGGCTTTGTATTGAGAAGGACGAGCTACTAAGTAGTACAGCCCGTCCTTGGCACTCTTAAATGAAAAAAGAGATTTGATAAGTTTCAGAGATGGGGGAGAAAGTTCGTTCCTAAGGAATAGGATAGCTAAAGAAGTAAGTTGGGTGTACGAGTTCGAGGTCAACTAAAATGGTACGAGCTTGAGCTCGTTCAGAAGCTTGAGAAGATAGGGTGCAATGAGAAGCCTACACCCAAACTCAAAGTGTTGGGGGCTAATGGCAATGAAGCCAGTGGGGGATAAGCTGCATGGCAGCTCGGAGAGGGGATATACACTCGGCAACCCTTTGGGAGACGGAACTCCCGAGCAGGTCGCCACCTTGTGAAATTTGTCTTTGGAGGAGTACTGCTTAAAGACCTCGTGCCCCATGCTTCCCTCAGCGACCTACTCGTTGATAGTCAAGTCAGTTTCAGAAGATGTCACGTCTACGACCTCCTTAACTCGCGAGCTCATCCCTTCAAAGTTATGCATCTCTATCACAACGCAGTCTTCGGAGCTCGAGGTATCGTCTTCTCCAATGATATGGTTGCAGCGCTTTTGATCGGGTTTTCTCGAACATAATTGGATATCTACAGAGAAAGAGAATGACAGTTAGGTCACAGCTCGCAGACCAAAGACCCTAGAAATACTCCCTATTCGGAAGATCATGCGCTTTGCAACAGAGTGCCGCCTAAAGCGGAGGGGCTACAACTACAAGCATGACATTCCATGAAAGACTAATCCTAGGGCATTAAACTTGAAGGCTCGATGGATACCTAACAAACCGATTCGAATTGGTCCCCCAAAAAGAGGAGGCGATGCTAACAGAATCAGGAAGACCAAAAAATCATAGACGGCTAACTGACGATGGGCGGTTTGGCGAAGGAAAGAGACGAAAGTCATGAGAAGCTTACCAATCACTGAATCTCCTGCCGGTGTGAAAGCTTAGGGAAAATAGGTGCCTGAGCGATTGTAATCGGAAGAAGCTTTTTTGCAACCAGAGCTTCAGAGACGAAGTAAACGAGAGCAAGAATTTCAAAGCAGCGTAAAGAGGGAAACAATAGGGTTTCCCTGCCATTTATACCTTTAGCTCGATCGATCTCAACCGTTGGATCAAAATGGCTTATGGTATGCTCTACATCCATCGGACACATGATAGCTTATGGGTCCCATAGGTATAATCATGCACAATAATGGGGGGACGTGCGCATTAAATAGGCCACATACAGCTACATGAAACGACGTGATTTGAAGCTTTTGAGCAGAAGTCTAAAAAATGGATTAACAGCTGGAATAACTGGCACGAGTCAACTCCCAGTCCGAATATCGCTTTGCGAGCTGGGGGACTTGTATTATACATATTTTCCGCACCATTTCTCATAGGATAAACTCAGTTTAGTAGGCCGACCCAATCGCCGAAAGCCTAGAAAGCCCAAGCGAGCTTGTCAGGGCAAGCTCATACACCGCTAAAATCCGAACTCATATCGCGAAACCAAACAAGCTCCAAGCAAGCTCTCAGCAAGGCTTTCAGCAAGCTCTCAACGAAATACATAACGAGCTCCCAAGAATGCTTTCAGCCCGCTGACCTGACCGTTTAGCTTGCTGGTCTAAATCCTTCAGCTCGCATAGATAATAAACTTGTTGAACAGCCGGAGGCAAGAATCCACTCACTTTATCTTAGGCGAGCCATATCCCTCATAATGAGGATCTCACTTCCAATTTTATGCAAATGATAAGGACTGTTTGTCTTCCATTATATCATCTTTTTATTTTTATATCTTATGCAATTGTAAACACCCCTCATTATAAATAGAGGTCAAAAATATCATTGAAGGGAGGACAACAAGAATAATCATATACTGTTACTCTGCCAAAATACCCAGAGTACAGTCGTGGAGTAGACGTCGTTCTGGTCGAACCATGTAAAAATTCTTTGTATCATTTCTATTTACTTCTTCGTAATTACGGTCAGCTAAAATCTGAACGTCGACATTTATTAAATTATATTTATTTCTAATTAATAAATTTATTTAAATTTTAAAAATAAAATATTATATATACTTATTATCAAAAAAATAATATGTATTTATTGTTGTTTAAATAATATTATAAATACAGTTGTTGGTATTACTCTAATTATAATTAATTTTTATTTCATATTTTAATTGTTTGCCTGTGACACTAGATATAAAATAATTATATTGTAATCCCACATTTACATGATAACGTGTATTATTGATTACTTTTAGGCATGTTTAGGGTTGTAATCCAGTTTAATTAAGTCGAGCTTTGCTTAGTATAAATTTGACTCATTAGGATTTTAGAGATCTTGAACTCAAGTTGAGTTCAAAAATGCATTTGCACTCCAGCTCAACTTGTTAGAAACTCATCTATTATCTTGAGCTCAAGCCAATTTATTTAATATGATAAACAAGTTTTTGATAAGACAAACTTGAGTTCACCATTTTTTTTTTAATTAAAGTCATTAAAACTTATTTTTACATAACAAATATAAATATAAATTTTTAAAATAAATACAATAATATTGTTCAAACAAACATAAATATCTTGTCACAAATATAATAATAAATAATAAAATATTAAAATAATAAAAAAAATTATTTTACAAGCCTATTTATGAAGTTGTTTGTAAGCTAAATTAAGTTGAGATTTGTATATTTCAAACTCAACTCAATCATGAGTCAAGCTTCAAATCAAACTAAATTTGTGGGGGTGTTATAGTCAACGAATTCTTACCAAATGTTACATGGAGTTGCTGGTTTACAATCCTAGACATGCTTGATATAAACTGAGGTGACAATTGGTAAAGGTGATCATTCTAGAACAGCTATGACGTGTTCATGGTAATTGTTGATACATAACTGTTCTCGGATAAATGTTATAGATAACATAATAATATCGATTGCTAATAATTAAGCTTAACACAATAGACTTTTTTTAAATTTTTCTTTTTATAAATACAATAATAACAATCATCTCAAACCTTTGATCCCTTGATTTTATAGGGTACCAAAAGTTAAATTTTATGTGATTTAAAAATATTTTAAAAAAATATTAATATTAATTCATATAAAAACTCATAAACTAATATTAACATTACTCATATAAAAATTCACAAATTAATATTAATTCTCTAATAATAATGTAGTAAAAAATAGAATTATATACGATCAATCGAGAGAGGATAAAATAGTTTGGTGGAAGAGAATTCCATTTCAAACTTGTTAGATTGAAATGCCATAGCACAACTTATTCTAAGCATAGCCGGCTGAACTAATTTGGGGTCTTTGACAAAAAAATTTGTCGAGGCTTTTTCAAAAGTATTATTTTTTGTAAAAAAATAAATAGTATATTTTTTTATAAGAAAATTTTATCATTTTATTAAATTAAAAAAAATTGAAGTTTAATCAATTACAAATAAAGATAGTCTTTTAACGATAATAAATTTTTAACTAAAATATAATGCCTCAAAAATCAAAAGAAACGAAACAACCTACTACAATAAATAAAGAAAAAAATTTAATTTTTTCTTGAAACTTTAAGAAAGTCAATGCAAGATGAGCAAAAAACTATACATTTCTAGTTCGTCTCTAGAAGGAAATAAAACAAAATATTAAACTGGTAGTATTAAAAAGATAAAGTTTATCAATAATGAGCAAATTTTTATTTCACAAACATATATTGAACTATGTTCAATTTTATGTAAAATCAATTTTTTTTGTCTTTTGAGATATAAAATTGTTGATTAAATATCCATAATTAAATTTATCTAATAAATTATATTCAGTAGATAATAGTTGTTTACCTACTTAGATATAAAAACATGCAATGATTCAAGCTGAAGAACATAGATACTCAGAGCTAGAGAAAGAGAAGTGAAAAAAATGAGGAAAAGAAAAATGGGTTTAATAGAATAGACAATGGTAAAAAAATTGAGAATGGAGAAGACAAAAGGTTAGATTGTATTTTGTATTTATTTTTTTAATAAAATATTTATTATTAAAAAATAATATATATATATATATATATATTTATTACACATTTTTGAAATTTTGAGGCAACTCAAAATCGCTTCAGTATTGAGGCAACTCTAATTCTAAGAAATCTTTTACACTTTATCCAATTGGCAATTACCTTCTACCTTAAAAAATATTATCTTCTATCTCTTCCTTACCATCTACCTTATATTATTTTTTTTTTTTAAATATTTCTAATGAAAACACCTTTTAAAATTTTTGCTACATAATCGTCTTATATTTAATCTTTTAAAACTCAAACATAATAAGCCTAACAATTATTTATAACAAGGCCCAAAAGATTATTTGGATTATAAACCAAATACAAGTTTATAATCTAACATTTTTAATAAAAATAGAAAATTCAAAGGACAACAGAAACATTATAAGTTTTTTTTTAACTAGATATATTATGTTAGTTTTAATCTAGTGAAATTAGCACATTAATCATTTAGAACATTTAAAAAAGAACTATGTTCAATAATGTGAGATAATGTTATCACCTGCTCCATCCTTGAACTGAACTCGTGGAACACATAAATGAATAAACAACAACATTACTTGAAAAAAAAAAATAAAAGACTATTAAAAACTAAACTTTAATGCAATACCTTAAATTTCAGTGCTTGGATCAAAAGAGAATTCAAGTATCAATATTTTAAATGATGAAGAGATTGCTGGTAGTCATGAAATAAGTTTCTATTCGAAACAGTTGCAAAAGAATGCTTCTCCAGATAAGAAAAATCTATAGATGAATTCGAAAGCTGTTGAAGAGTCAAAATCAAGAAAGCTAATGAAAGGAAAATGACATATGATAAGATCTATCAGATTAGAGAAACGCTAAACACCACTATTCTTGGATTGCGAAGTAATGCTTGAGCCCTCGGGATTGGAAAATACCCCAATATGAGTCAACAATTTTGGAGTTTATGTCATGTTAGCAGCATAAATCAGACTTGAGTTTGCAAACGTTGAGGTTGTTGGGACAACATAATGTTCGAGATAATGCTCAAACTCACTGAAAAGCCATTCTTTAGTTTATACTCATCGTTTCCCCTATGGTTGTGTTGTTGTGCATTTCTTCAAACCCCTCTACCACTAGAGTTGGCAATCATATGACCGAGATCATCCTCATCGTCACTATCATCTATCATTGGTCTTCTAGGATTAACGAAGATAGGATTAATGACTGATCTTTCCGATTTAACGTAGCCAGCTTGATTCACGCCATTAGTCCAGTTTCGGTTATCATTAACTTGTTATAAACAGCCCAATTGGTTGTGGATTCGCTTGAATACGAGTTATTTTTCGTTGTTCTTCGATTGCTCTCCAAATCGCAAGCAACCCTCACTACAAGAAAAACGAGATTTAGCGACGGATTTTTAGCAACAGACATTTCTGTCGCTATTTTGTGATGAAATAGCAACGGAATTGCGATGGATTAAATTTTTTTTTTTTTTGAGAATTAGCAACGGAAAAAATAATCCATCACGAATTTTAGCGACGGAAATAATTTTCAGTCGCTAAATTTTAATAATAACAAAAAAAATAAACAAAAAAAATTATATAGCGGCGGAATTTATTTTTGTCACTAATTTTAGCAACGAAAAATAAATTTTGTCGCAAAATTTAAAAATAAAAAATTAATAATAAAAATTAATCTGTCACAAATTTAATAAATTTTTATTGTAAAATTAATCCGTTGCTAAAATCTGAAATTCTTGTAGTGCCTCGATTATCGTCACGAGGCTGGTTGCTATCGTTACCTTCAAAATTGACCATCTGATTGGTTGGTTAATCGCTCTAATACCACCTGACGCAGCGTATATCGTGTGTGTGAAAAAAAACACAATAAAATAAACTCTTGAAAGAATAAACTTCAATGACCGAATCTTGACTTTCAAGAAAATGCAAAAATAAGATTGTTTTGTTAAGAAAGCCAAATAAATTGTTGAAATTTATATTGAGAAAAACTGATTGCAAACTATAGGTTCTAAGCATATTTATGGTGTTTGGCTAATCTAAATCTATCTAGTATTTGTAAATAAAATCCAACTAGAATTCTAATGTAAATAAAACCCTAATAAACATTAAATATCATTTACATTCTAAAACAAATATGAAGTAGAATAGAAGAAAAAAACCTAAAAAAATCTAAAATCCTAAAAACTTATAGACTTCTACTGTAGCGCTGTTGTTTTGGAACTACTGTAGCGTTACTGTTGTGGGCAGTTACTGTTCCAATTTAAGCCGAATCGGCCTTAGACCGGGTCTTGAGTATTAGTTACCTCATCAAAGATGCTGAGGACATAAAAGAAAGTGCGCACGTATATGTTTCTATTTATTTTTAGCTGTTTTAAATTTTCTCATCTATGATTCGTTTGGCTTTCTCATTATGTACTTTGTTCTTAATTTCTATTTTCAGGATGAACTCTAGGTAGAGATAGACACTCTCAAGAATTTAGAAACTGAGGTGGTCGACACTTTTCCTTTCTTATTTATTTTTGGCTTTAGTTTGCTGTTAGTGAAAGCCAAAGTCTTAATTGCTTTGGTCTGATTTGATTCCAAGTGACATCCTCTAATGATTTTTATGTAATATATGATATATAGACTGGAGTCATTGATATGGCACTAACTTAAATTACTAGAATACCCCTACGCGCTGATAATCTCACTTGTCATGTGGATCACCTGAGAGACCGACACGTGGTCAGTCAACACTCCAAAACGGAGTTCGAGAAATCCGGGCCAAACCGCAAGACCCGTTCCAACTTGACCGGAATTCTCGGGAGTCGTGCCCACTTATCTCGGGTATCCCAAAACGGGTTCGCCTATAAAAGACAAGGACTCTCGCCAGGTATACCTAAGCTCTACAGCTCTCTCACTTACTACTACTTGCATTTACTCTACTGATTTGAGCGTCAAAATCCACTCCGGGGGATCCAAGTGCCGGCCCTCCATTGTCTTGCAGGTTCTACACCCGAGGTCCGACATCCCTAAGTCCGAGGTTCTATTCCCGAGGTCCAGTCGCAGAGGTGGCACATGGTGGTCGATCTCAAAAACCATCATCAGTCATAATTATGTGTAACGACCCCTCTTGATATTTCTTGTTATCTCTCTACTATTTATATAACTCGACTGAAATTTCCTAGAGTTCACGAGATTCTAGCTTTTAACACTTGTTTACCGTGTGGCTGATTCTATCCTCTTTTGTGATGGTTTGGCCCTCTAGGGGGCGATTCAAATTTGTGTTTCAAAAAAAGTTTTTGATCTAGGCGTAGTGACCTCTTTGTAGAAATGAATTCAAACTGTTGATTGTAAGTGCAAGGCAGAAACCAGGGTGTGATTGAGCGGGTGTGGGTTCTTTCCTTAACCAGCATTACGGCAAGTCGCAAGTGCTTCAAACAATATGATAAATTCCATTTGTCACTCATATCGTGAGCTCCCTCATGGAGATAAAATGTTGCCCCATTACATGTATCATTTTTTGGTGGGTAGTATTTAAATGATGTGGTAAGATTCATTACCTAGTAATTTGTATGAATTGTACAATAGAGATAGTCTCACGTTGCCAGTACGGAACGTCGTGTCTTGGATCTCGACTGCAGAAACGAATAATCTTTGCTAATATTTTGGACTCTCTGCATGAAGTTTTGGTTCATAACTCTTTTCAGCTAGTAGTACGTCTTCCACTGGGTTTACTTAAAGCTGTGTTTGAAAGTAGGATTCGTGGAAGAAAAATAGCATATAAGTAAATTTAGTTGCATAAATAAAGATGCAGATACACAGATAATACTAACCTTCTAAAAATTTTGTTTGAAAGATTTTAGGTTGCAAACATAATATAGGTGCTTCTATAGACTATAGGGTAATGATAGCAAGAGGTCGTGGAGGCAAAGTGAGCCACTCCATCCAAGAAATCGTCAAGTTGGTGAATTGAGATAATACTGTTTTGTCAATGTTCCTTACTAGGATCGTGATATTTAAACTGAAAAAAGCGGCGTATTCTATTCATTGTGCCGGCCCGGCCGTATAAAATGTTCATTTTCTCCCTTTGTTCGTTACCACCTGCACCACATCCCTCGCAATTGCCGCCACCAGCACCTCCTTATCTTCTTAATCAACCTGTGAGGTTTTTCTTCTTCTTCTTCTTCAATTTTCTTAACATGTATGTATATATTGGTGGGTAGTATATAAATGATGCGGTAAGATTCATTACCTAGTAATTTGTATGAACTTTTCAATAGACAGTCTCACGTTGCCAGTAGGGAACGTCGTGTCTTGGATCTCGACTACAGAAACGAATAATCTTTGCTAATATTTTTGGACTCTCTGCATGAAGTTTTGGTTCATAACTCTTTTCAGCTAGTTCATCTTCCACTGGGTTTACTTGAAGCTGTGTTTGAAAGTAGGATTCGTGGAAGAAAAAATAACATATAATTAAATTTAGTTGCATATATAAAGATGCAAATACACAAATAATTCTAAGCTTCTAAAAATTTTGTTTGAAGGATTCAAAATTTTTGGTTGCAAACATAATATAGTTGCTTCTATAGGGTAATGGTAGCAAGAGGTCGTGGAGGCAAAGTGAGCCACTCCATCCAAGAAATCATCAAGTTGGTGAACTGAGATATACTGTTTTGTTAATGTTCCTTATTAGGATAGTGATATTTAAACTGAAAAAAGCGGCGTATTCTATTCATTGTGCCGGCCGTATAAAATGTTCATTTTCTCCCTTTGTTCGTTACCACCTGCACCACATCCCTCGCAATTGCCGCCACCAGCACCTCCTTATCTTCTTAATCAACCTGTGAGGTTCTTCTTCTTCTTCTTCTTCAATTTTCTTAACATGTATGTATATATTTTCAAATAAGCTCCAACCTCATCCCCAACTTAGGCAACACAAGCCCAAATCTTACTACCTGCGCCATCGAAAGATGTTTTTAATTCCCATCCCAGCAGCCCCGAAAGACCAACTGCCCTGTTGAGAGAAAAAATATAAGATGAGAAAAAATACAGGATGATCCAATCAGAATCAAATACAAGAAATTTTATGTAAAAAATCTTAATAGAGAAAAATCAGAATTGTCAGGATGACAGAGAAAAAATATTATTATATAATAAAATTTACAACTATAAAACCTAATATTCTGTCTCTAAACTCAAGTCCCAATTACACCTAATTCCTAACTCTTACTGGTTTCTCACAAGTGAGAGCTGTGATCTCATTACGATGATATGTATACCAGCTTGGATGTGAGCTAGAATTGAGACTCGTGGCCCAAAGACTGAGTTATGTGGATATGGGTTTAAAAGTGAAATTAAAAAGGCATGCGTGGTTGACAAGTGTACTGTCTAGGGATTGATGAGCATGGTCAACCAAAGGGTTCTAATTTTGAGATGCGCGATGACAGCCTAAAATTTTGGATATGATATACGTGCCAAAGGTCTTATGGTTAAGAGATGATTATAGACGGTAGAGTTTTTCTTGGGATATGTGATCGTCCGTGAAGAGTTACAACGGATTTATTTGAAATAAGGAAATGAGGTATGTTCTTCCCCAGCTATTTGATTAGCCACGTATTAAATTCGAGGATGAAAATTTGAGATTTAGAATATATGGAATATTTCGAGGAAGAAATTTTTGTAAAGAGGGGAAAATGTAAGATCCCATATTTTCGTGAGGTTGCCACGTAATTTAAGCAAGGTTAGAATACCAAAAAATTGTCTTGATAGCAGCTACAAGTACCGAATCAACTGCAGAAAATGCCTTAGAGTATAATTGTCTAAGAAAAATTATATAGTCTCGATGAGCATTCTGAGATAGGATTTATGATATTAAAAAAAAATCAAAATTGAGACGGTTTTCGGTACAGATAAAATATAACTTCGATTTAGACTGAAAAATCGAATTATCGTAGAAAACTTTTGGAAAATAAATAGAACCCCAAGGGGGTTGATCTGGTTTCGCATAAGAATTAACTCTGAAGTGGTTTAAGGACAAAACAAGGGCCCAGTGAAAACACTGGGGCGAAATTAGTCTTTATTGAGTAATTTTCGATTATTAATTTTGAGAAAATCGAGTGGCTTAATAATAAATAATTATGGTGTTAGAGGGTCAAAATGCAATTAATAAAACCCTCAAGTAAAATTAATGAGAAGTGGAGAGATTAATTGTGTAATATATATTATTATATATATATATATCCGGAGGCATGCGCGTGAAGCACGGGGGAAGTTATAGCTTGAGAGACAAATTGGCTCTTCCTTTGAGAGCAAGTGGCGTTGAAAGACTTCATTGGCTCTTCATTTGACAGCAATTGGCACCGAAAGACTTCATAGAGATAGAGAAATTGGTCAGCCAAGGCAGCTTGAAGCTGTTGTGCATTTTCTATAAATAGAATGGAAATGTAAACAGAGAGTATGGCCGAGAGTTGCAGCAAAGAGTGGCCGAGAGCATGGCCGATATGAAAGAGAGAGAGATAGAGTTTTCACGAGTGAGAAAAGGTCGATCGGTTGTGGCCAGAGCTGGCCGCAGCAAACAGACAACATCTATAGTCGCAAGCCGTGACCATGGCAACTTGGGCAGAGGGTAAGCAGTAAGCCATTGGCTGGACGCTATGCAAGGGATGACTGTGGTGATGGCAACAAGGTGCAGAGGGTTCGGTGAAGGCTAGTGCAATGGCTAGTAAGGCCGAATGCAGCCAAAGTTCGTCACGAGCTCACAATAGCTGGACGCAATCAGGTGAGGGGTCGCGGAGGCAGCTAGTGGTAGGAGCAGCAGGTGGCATAGAGCATTGTTAGCACGGGAGCAGGAAAAAGATGAAGTGAGGAAGAAGAAGAAAGAAAAGGAAAAGAAAAAGAACAGAAAAGAAAATAAGAAAAAGAAAAAAAAGAAAAAGAAAGAAAATAGAAAAAAATATAAGAAAATCTCAAAAATTTCTGGAAAATTCTAGAAAAATAGGAAATAGATATTTATTAATATTCTGGAGACTTTAGCGAAAAAATGGTTTAGGCACGCGTTTTGAGGTCAGGCACGAAATTGAGACAATGCACGAAAATTGAGATGGTGCACGAGAATTGAGGCAGTTCACGAGAATCATGGTGGTTCACTAGAATCGAGATAATGTGCTAGAATCAAGGTGGTGCGCGGGAATCGAGAATTTGCACACATTTCAATGATGTGACACGCATATCGAGGAAGTTTGAGAAGGTAAGTTAAGTAAGTAAAATTCCCTAAAAAATTTTAAAAATTCAGAAATGTTATTTTATGAATTTTCATAGTGAAATATTTGAGAAAATAATTGAGAAATATTTAGTTTGGATTTATTGAGTAAAAATAGGAAGAAATAGGGAGAAAAATAAAGAAAATATAAAAAATTATGAAAAATAGATTTTAATACTTATTTAAATAAATATGATGATTGTAACGACCCGATCGAGCGATAGGAAGAACCGAAACAACTTATCTTGATGGGTCTACGCGAACTTCCCAAGGGGGTCACCCATCCTTGGATTACCCCAGGTTAAGCACGCTTAACTTGAGAGTTCTTTGCCAACATTCAGCCCAAAAGGTATCCAGCTGATGTTATTTCCTTTCTTACACTATCATCGATATATACTAACTTCTCTGGACTCTCGGGGTATTACATTCTCCCCCCTTAAGCACATGACGTCCTCGTCATGCGACCTTACAACAGGTTCTAGATTTCTCCCCCTTGCATGGCCGATGTGGGATTCGCCTAAGGTGCCTGCACGCACCCTCTATAGGGGCCTACACACCCTCCTCGGGACTCAGCCTCCTCGCTGAGGTTTTCCCCACCACCGCGCTCAGAGGCTCGGGGGTCGACTCTGATACCACCTGTAACGACCCGATCAAGCGATAGGAAGGACCGAAATTGTAATACCTCGAGAGCCCAGAGAAGTTAGTATATATCGAGGATAGTGTAAGAAAGGAAACAACACCAGCTGAATAACTTTTGGGCTGAATGTTGGCAAAGAACTCCCAAGTTAAGCGTGCTTGACCTGGAGTAATCCAAGGATGGGTGACCCCCCTGGGAGGTTCGCGTAGGCCCATCAGGATAAGTTGTTCCTGTAACACCCCGCCCTATACAGACGTGTCACTATAAGGAAATTCTCGGGGTTTCTTTTTTTTTTTTCTCCAAGTCTGTTACTCGCGGCGCCTGTGAGCACAATCTTCACATGCAGATGAAACACTTGTCGCAAAACTACAGCAGGCACCCGCGGTGATCTCAAGAACAATCTCCACATGCAGATATATACCCCGAGAGTTTCAGTCTTACTCATTTAGTTAACATTAGTATATCACAACTGAACGAAACATTTCAAATACAACAAAATACTTAACCATCAAAATAACGTGGCCTGCCACGTGTTACACAAGATGTTCCCTACCAACATACATATAACATCGTTACTAAATGTTTACAACACCGACGTACGATTGTTCATACATATAGCAAAATAAGTTCTTATGCTACCAAATGATACAATGACTATCACATAAACACCATTGGCTCTCCGGCCTCGTCTTTGACCTCGAAGTTGTCCCTAACTGGAACGTTGAATGTTCCAGGGGCAAAACCAAGGTTAGATGATGAAACATCTAAGTGAAGGCATGAAACAGTTTATATAATGCATGAAAGACACATGAGCATGGCATACTAAACGACAACATGCAAGACACGTTAAACTTGAGAAATTTCCCTGACATACTTAATCCCCGTGTGCCCTACCGTGTCACTTGGTTACCAGTCCTAGATGCCCTACCCTGTCACCCGATCACCAGTACCGGCCCCGGGTACCCTACCGTGTCACCCGATCGCCAGGACTAACCATGTCCCATTTTCAAGAAGACCCCATCCCGCTCCATGTGAACCCAACGATGTAATGAAACTAGACCCCAAATGATATAAAAATTCACAAGCCATGCACTAACATTTTAAAGTAAATCAATTAATGCAATGTAGCGAATGTCGACACAATGACCATAAGCAAAAACCTTATAAAATAAGCTAAGTCTAGGAGGGTATAATTGCTCACTAGAACTCACTAAATGCACTTAAAAACACTTTCAAGACAAGGTAAAGCTAGAATCAAACCACTCACCTCAATTCGAAAAAGTTCGAATTTCTCCTTGAAAAACGTGTCACACCTTGAAAATCGCGTAATCCTTCTTCCAACGACCCAATTGACTCCTATTTCACCATTTAAGACCTTTGGAATCAACGTTTCTATTTTTCCACAATTTTCTCTATTTTTATTTATTTTTCAAACATCTATACCTTTGGAAATTCATAAAAAATACCAAACATCAATTTTTACAAAATATTCTTCCATGATAATTCCTAAAATAATTATGCCTAAATTATGAAATTAAAAACACACAAAAACCCTACCTCACGCACCCTCACGCGCCACCCAGAGGTCCTGCGAGTGGGAGCCACGCGCTGCCGTCTAGTTGTCTTCTCCGGTCGTCTTCCCCAATTCCGGCAACGTCCAATGCCCTAAATTCTTATATGGGCTTGTAGAGCTCTTCAAGGCGACTCCAATGGAAGCTTCAATCGTCGGAAAAAGTGGCTGGAGATGGGTTTAAAATCGAGTTGCAGGTCGCGGCGGCAGCAGTTCGACTTTCCGGCCAAGCTTCCAAAACCCCTCCAAATCTATACCAAACGCTCCCAAATTTTCCAGAATCAATCCTTAGAACACTAAGAACAAAAGCCCCTTATCCTTGCGCCTCGATTCAAATCCAAACGCCCTGAATTTCTCTCGATTCTTTTTGAAACCCTCGGCCTTGGTTTGCTATTTATACCCATTTTCGACACCAAAACTCACCAAATCTTGCTTAATCTTATCTCCTTATCCCCAAATATAGCTTCTAAATCGATCAAATAGCCCTAAATCATGAGATTTGGACTTTAAAAATTTTAGCCGAATCGGCGGTCACTTCCACCATTAAATCTGATCGCATCAAGGCCATTTCCGGCCAATGGCAAGCCTTAGCAGCTTCATCATCACCTGAAGCTACCCTAGCATCCTCCAGGCGACCTTCCCGACGCCTCTAGAGGCAGCTTCCGGCGGCCATGTGCTGTGGTAGCGTTCCCACTATGTAAGTTTTACAAAATTACATTTTCACCCCCTCAAATTTCTTCATTTGACATTTTGGCCCTTTTCCTTGAGCCCCCGATCTTTCTAAATATACCACAACGACCCTCAAGTACTATGTTTTCCATTTCCTTTTTGAAATTTCTTAAAAATTCGTCGATTCAACCTCCCACTGATATTTTGCAAAATCTGCACTTTTGCCTGACTCTCCTAATTGCGTGCTTTTGACTTCAACCCTTCGAGATCTCTTGATTTTTATCAAATATCGCCCAATTGTGCCATTTTCTCCTCAATTGGCTCATCTTAACCTAGTCATCCGTCTTTCGTTTAAGTTTTGAATATTGCACTTAGGCCCGAAACTTTGCTAAATATCATTTTGACCCATATCTTAAAAAATTCTCTTATTATTTAATATCGGGTATTACAATGATTACAGAGGTTTGAGACTTAAGTTGAAGTGACTTGTGCGAATTTTGAGGTTGTCACGCAAATCAAGACAATGCACGATGCGAATATCGAGGTAGCCTAATAAGTTTGAGAAGGTAAGTGATACTTCCCAACTGGATTTAGTTTTATGAAATGCTTGGTTTGTAAATGGTTCGACCCCAAAATCCAATTTCATGTAAATGATTTTATCATGTTGTCTCATGTGTTAATGTGAATATGTTCATGTAGATTGCATTTATATGTATTGATGATAAAATATGCATATGTATACGATGATATAATTAATCATGCATTCGCATAAGGGTTTGAGAGTATGGGCCGGGACCATTGCTCTTCCAAGGGTGCACCCATATATCTCGACCTGGTAAGAAGACTGTGAAAATGGGGAGTAGTAATAAAGTACGGTCAGTTCAAATCAAAAGAAAATGAAAAATGACATTTTGTATCAATGCACAAAATATGTTTATTATTCTCTTACTTAGATGATTCATCATCTAACTTGGAGTTTGCCCTTAGAATATTCAAACGTTCTAAATTAAGATTATAGCAGAAACGATGATGAATGAGGCATGAAATGGCACTTAGCAAAATGCATGATGAATTGAATGTCTGTTACGTAGCCAAACTCTAGGATTCGGGAAACTCCAAATCTATCCCTCAGGCCCCAAACCCCGGGGTTCAGGGCTTCAAGGAAGTGTATTTTTTATTTTTTAATTAATTTTATTTTTTTAATTCATCTCTCGTCTATGTAAATTATGTGATTTAATTTATTCGTAATGTATATAAATTATGTGATTTAACTAGTGATCGATATTATAAATTATGTTATTTTTAAATATAAATTATATAAATGCATGCTATTTGATAATATTAAGAAATTATTTAAATTTTTAAAAATATTAATAATTTTCTACTATTTTATATTGATCTACTATAACTGCTGCTATTTGAAAAAGTAGCTGTGGTGATGATGAATGAGAAAGTGGGTGCACACACTTGAGGAGTAGTGGCGGATAATTGATCGTCAACGATTTAAATGAAAGACAAATATGAGTTTTCATCTGAAAATATTTTAAGAATATTAAAAGTAGATTGCGGAGAGTAAACTATGTGGTTGCAAATAGAATTTCCCTTCACCTATTTGTCCAACTTTACATTCCTCTAGCATTATCCTTTATGTATTGTGTTCTTTATTATATTATAATAATTAATTTATTTTTTTTTTATTTTTATTTTATCTCAAATTTGTTCCAACTACACTTTCTATTTTTCTTTCTATTTAATTATTTATTTTACCTTACCTATAATTTTTAATTTTATTTACTAATTTATCTTATCTATAATTTAATAATTAAATACACAAATCAATAATTAAATACACAAAAATAATCAAATAGGCATATATACAAAATCAATAATCAAATACACAAATTTTCAATATCACTCATCAAATACACAAATCAATACAAATTTTTCCAAAATCATATAAGAATATACATACACAAACTGAGATGCCACTTGCTACCTATTCCCCTCCCGATGTTGCTAGTTTGCTCGTCATCATCGCTATTGCTAGTATGCTTGTCGTTGGTCGTTATCGCTGCCTATTCCCCTTTTGTCACCGTTGCTAATCATCGGCTATTGAGATGGGAGAGATGGCCAAGTTTGGCCAAACACAATAGATCACCAAATCTAGCAAAATTTTAACTATTCGTTATCAATTTGGCAATGACACTTAGTTTTGGAGTGAAAAATTAGCTTGACTCTAAATTTTTTATTTGACGAGGGCAATTGCAAAGCGTTGAATTCAGCCTAATAATGTCATTGGGGCTCCATTTAAGTCAAAATTGTGTCAAGATATATTTTATAATTTTAAAAAGTTTGTAGGCAAATACAAAAAAAAAAAAAAAAGGCTATTTGTAGTCATTTCTTTTATCTTCATTTTCTGTAGTGTCTGAATATTTTAAATTAACTGAAACAAAAATTAATTAAGCCTTATTAAGCCTGGATTCTGAGCATCTTTTCGAGAAAACCAAGACCTTACACTCCATTTAATAATAAAATACCTACTTCCTGGTGGTATAATAATTATTACAAGGGTAATGTTAGGTTAAGTAATAATAAATTTATTTTATTTTTAATATTTAAATAAATTTTATTAAATTATATTTATTTCTATTTAATAAATTTATTTAAATGTTAAAAATAAAATATTATATATACTTATTATCAAAAAAATAATATGTATTTATTGTTGTTTAAATAATATTATAAATACAGTTGTTGGTATTACTCTAATTATAATTAAATTTTATTTCATATTTTAAATGTTTGCCTGTGACACTGGCTATAATTATATTGTAATCTCCCACTTACATGATAATGTGATATTAGTGATTATTTTTTAGATGTGTTTAGGGTTGTAATCAAATTTAATTAAGTAGTTTTGTTTAGTACAAATTTGGCTCATTAGGATTCTAGGGATCTTGAACTCAACTTGAACTTAAAAATGTGTTTGGACTCTAGATCAACTTGTTAAAAGCTCATTTATTATATTAAATGAGTTTGAGTTCAAGCCAATTTATTTAACATGATAAATGAATTTTTGACAAGGCAGACTTGAGTTTGCCAAAAGAAATTTTAATTAAAGTCGTTAAAATTTATTTTTACATAACAAAAAATATAAATATAAATTCTCAAAATAAATACAATAATATAGTCTAAACAAACATAAATATATTATCACAAATATAATAATAAATAATAAAATAATAAAAATATTTACTTCACGATTCTATTTATAAACTTGTTTGTAAGTTAAATTAAGTTGAGATTTGTATATTTCAAACTCAACTCAATCATGAGTCAAGTTTCAAATTAAAACTCAAGCTAAATTCACGGGGTGGTGTCGTGAACGAAGTCTTATCGAATGGAACGTGGAGCTACTGGTTTACAATTCTAGGCGTGCTTGATGTCAACTGGGATGGCAATTGGTAAAGGTGATCATTATAGAACAATTATGGGATGTTTTTGGTAATTGTTGATACAAAAATATATTTTTTTGCCCATGGGAAGGGGGTGGGGCTCACACTCTTCCTCTGATTTTGCTTGCATCAAGAAAATGTTATGTTATTTAAAATGGCCAACATAACAATTTCAATTGTTAATAATTGAGTTGAACACAATAGATTTTCTTTTTAATTTTTCTTTTTATAAATACAATAACAACAATCATTTCAAACCCTTGATCTTATAAGGTAAGAAAAGCTAAATTTTATGTGATTTAAATTTTTTTAGGAAAATATTAATATTAATTCATATAAAAACTCATAAATTAATATTAACATTACTCATATAAATATTCACAAACTAATATTAATTCTCTAATAATAATGTAGTAAAAAAGATGATTATATAACCAAGGCAAAGATTATCGAGAGAGGAAAGAATAGTTTGATGGAAGGGAATTTCACTTTCGAGTTGTTAGATTAAAATGTCACATCACAATAACTTATTTAAATAGAGTTGACTCAATTAATTTAAGATTTTTAGGCAAAAAAAATTGTTGAGCCCTTTTTAAAAGTATTTTTTTAATAAAAAAAATAAATAATATACTTTTTTATCAAACAAATTTATCATTTCATTAAATTAAAAAAAATTAAAGTTCAATTAACCATAAAATATAATAATCTCTTAACGATAGTAAATTTTCAATTAAAATATAATATCTCAAAAATTGAAAGAAACTAAACAATCTATTACAATAAATAAAGAAAAAACAAAACTAATTTTTTCTTAAAACTCTTTAAAAGTTGATAAAAGTTAAGCAAAAAACTATGCATTCCTAATTTTTCTATAGAAGAAAATAACAAAGCATTAAATTAATAGCATTAAAAATATAGAGTTTCACAATAATGAGCAAATTTTCATTTCACAAACATGTATTGAACTATGTTCAGTTTTATGTAAAATCGATTTTTTTTATCCTTTGAGATATAAAATTATTGATTAAATCTCCATAATCAAGTTTATCTAATAAATAATATTTAATAAATAATAATAACCTTTTACCTATTTGGACCCAATAATGATTTAAGTTAGAAAACATAGATACTAAGAGCCAGAGAATGAGAAG
Organism: Diospyros kaki; assembly: GCA_036245055.1. Lineage (NCBI taxonomy): Eukaryota > Viridiplantae > Streptophyta > Magnoliopsida > Ericales > Ebenaceae > Diospyros > Diospyros kaki. Next base: position 42,314,230 of record BSEG01000001.1, on the reverse strand, counting down.
TAGGAAAAATTGAAAAGAGAAAAGTGGGTTTAATGGAAACAGACAACAATAAAAAAATTGGAAAGAGGATGGGAAAAACAAAAGGTTAGATTGTATTTTGTATTTAATTTTTTAAATAAAATATTTATTATTAAAAAATAATATATATATATATAAATAAATTACACATTTTTGAAATTTTGGAGCCTTACGCGGCCGCTTATGTCGCTTCACCGTTGAGCTGGCTCTCATTCTCAGAAATCTTTTACACTTTATCCAATTTTCAATTACCTTTCTACCTTAAAAATATTATCTTCTATCTCCTCCCTACCATCTACCTTATATTATTATTTTTTAAATATTTATAGTGAAAACACCTTTTAAAATTTTTGCTACATAATCGTCTTATATTTAATCTTTTAAAACTCAAACATAATAAGCCTAACAATTATTTATAACAAGGCCCAAAAGATTATTAATTTGGATTATAAACCAAATACAAGTTTATAATCTAACATCTTTAATCAAAATAGAAAATTCAAAGGACAACAGGCACATTATAATTTTTTTTTTTTTAACTAGATATATTGTGTTAGTTTTAATCTAGTGAAATTAGCACATTAATCATGCATCTAGAACATTTAAAAAAGAACTATGTTCAATAATGTGAGATAATGTTATCACCTGCTCCATCCTTAAACTCAGAACACATAAATGAATAAACAACGATACTACTTGAAAACTAAGAATTATGTTCAATAACGGCACTGATTCAAGCTTCAACAAGCTATATATTTTGAAGCACAATAGGAGATTGGTAGGATAGAATCTGAGTTTAAACAAAAAGGCGCAATCCATCCTCTCTTCTATCTATCAGTAATGAAAACTAGCAACAAAGTTCAAATCCTTAATTGTAGCTGCAGTTATCTACATGTCAAGCAGTGGAACTAGGTTCGTAAACATACGCCACGCTATCAGATAGGTTTTGCAACTTCTATGGCCAAAAAGGAAAAAAAAAAAAAAATGAACTACTTCGCACAATAACAATAATCACACGATTAATGGTTGATGGATAATAATGGTAGCCATGTGCAGATTTCAACAATGGATAATAAACTTCTGTTCATTCATCTCAATTGATCGAATAGCAGCCATAACCTTAGCCATATGCAGTGGTTTTCTGATCTGAGAGTTCATTCCGGCATGATGAATCTTGATTGTTTCTTCAGGCATTTCATGGCACGTGAGCGCGATGATTGGAATTCGGATGCCATAGTTCCTCTCCTCTTTCCTTATCAGCTTTGTTGCCTCGAATCCATCCATTACTGGCATCTGTTCAACAAAGATGCTTAGAGAATTCGTTTACAAAATTAGCCTACATAAAGGCTATGAAGACAATTAAAATTGTATTTGTTGAAATACCTCACAGTCCATGAAGATATAGTCATAGGGGAGAGTTTGAGGATGTCCATCCCTCATTTGATCGCCTAGAACTTTGCAGACTCGATCAAAAGCCTCTTTCCCGTCGCAGCAAGTCTCTACAATCGCTCCAAGCTTACTAAGAAAAACAGTGGCCAACTTTCGTAATATCTGCTGGTCTTCAACAATCAAAACATTTTTGCCATTCAAGGGTTTGTTGCCGCGTCTTAGATGATCATGATCACGCTCATACTCATGTATTACAGCCTGCTGAGCCCCGAAGCTGGCTGCAGAGTCGGTGGTAGCATTAGGCGGACCACTTGATTCCACGTCTTGAATTGTTTCGCTTGTTATGATGGGGGAATTGCATTGGTTCCAGCTTCCAAATTCAGGTAGTAATCCCAGGACTTGTTTCAAATATGATCCATGAAATGGTTTCGATACAAAGTAATCAAATTGAAGAACGGACTTTGCTTCTTTGCGGGCTTTCGTACGTGTGACCGGATTCTCTAACAGGACTACCTTGCACTGGGAGTCCACCATGTATTTCTTGAAATTTTCCACAATCGAACATAGTTCCAAGAAAGATTCAGCAGCAGCATCGAGTATAATTAGTACCAAGGTTGATGAACCTCTGGAACTGCACTTTCTGTAGTTAAGTACTGCAGTATGGTCAAGTCCATCAAGCTTGGTCCCTGAAGAGCTACAGTTGGCTCCTGAATTGGAGCCAGATGCGGTCGTGTTATCAATCACTCGCGACTGATTTTTCTCCGGACTGCTCTGAGAACTGTCCAACTTGTACTTCAGCTTGTTCAGAATGTAAGAAAGATCTTTCCCCCTCTTGCAAGTTGACACCTTTATGTGATAGCTCTCGATGAACCTCCTTGAGATTCTTCTTCTTTCGTCTCCTGCTATTGCGAGTACAACATGGGAACGATCTGATTGGGGACAACGAATCAGGGGAAAGTTTTGATGAGAATCAGCTTGGGGGCTATCAATGTTGATGCTGATATGGTCTCCTGGTTCTTCAATGTCAGCTGGAAAAGGCTGGCTCGTAGCAAGAAAAATATTGAACCTGAAGCGTGTCCCTCGTTCCCCAGGCTCTTTGTCAACAATTTTGATCTCCCCGCCCATTAGACGAACCTGCATATATACTTTGAAGTCTGTCAGAGTTCAATGCTGCAAATTCTTAATAGCATTTAGACCTTCTGATTTTTAGTTTCACAAAGTAAAGAAATTGGACTTTGGAGGAGGAAAGTAAGCATGCATAACTTACTAGAGATTGAACAATGCCGAGTCCCAAACCACAGCCTTCCTGTTCAGGATCTGCGTCTTTAACCTGAACAAAGTTTTCAAAAACTGAGTCTTGCTTGTCTTTGGGGATTCCCTTCCCTGTATCATCCACCTCGATTTCAAACTCCATACAGTTGGGATTCTGCTGGACAGTTTGAAGGTTATCCAATTCCGTGAAACTTCCATGGTTCTTGAAAAAAAGCCTTGACAAACGGCCCAGGAAACCAGTGCGGTTAGAAGCAATTATTTCATTTTCCTTGCTCTTTTTCTTCACAACAGCACGAATTGAGACATGGCCGTCTGATGTAAACTTAACAGCATTGCTGATTAAGTTGCACAAGATCTGCTTCATTTTCCCCGTCTCCTTTAACTTGGGAATGTTTAAAGATTGAGCCATCACAATGATCAAATACAACATCTACGCCTTTCTTGATGCCCACAAGATAGTACATATCAGCAACGTGCTCCAGAAGGTCTGCCAAGCTGAAATCTTCTTCTTGGAGTTGCATTTTACCAGCTTCGATTTTGCTTCTGTCGAGAACACAACTCAATATCCCTATGACAGTTCGATCGAGCAAATACTGTGAGTGATTTACATCTCATCTCATACTCATCTACAGCGACCTATTAAAATGACCACATTATTGCAAGAAGGCTCTGTTTTACTTCAATTTCAAAAATAAACGCTAGAAACTTTGAATATCCGGTGTGGCCTTACCTATGCCTAAATTATAACGACATTCATATCAAGAATGCATTGGTTTGATATGAATTAGACTCACATGATAACAACCAAGATCAAGAACACTAACCGTGAAGGTCCATTACGCAAGTATTCATCTGCTTCAAGTTAGATGAAAGCTCAGAATGAGGAGTGGCCTCGTCAAGACAGAACTCGACCAAACCAGATATGGCGCACAAAGAGGCTCGCACATCGTGGCTTGCACTAACGAAGGCAAGGCTCTTGTTCATGCTCTTTCTCTCTGCTTGTTGAGTTGCGTCCATTTGTTTCACGAGCGCTGTGCATAAGAACATTTCTCTTCTTGCAGATCTAAAGATTAAAACAATGAAAATGCAGAGAGAAATGACTACTATAACCAAAACAACTATGAGAAAGCTGAGTGCTAGCTTGCTCTTGCCGTGAACCTCAGTTTCCAATCCTTTTGTGGGGAAAGACAGTACATATACCTGGAAAGACAATAAGAAAGAGATGAGGATTGTACGATTTGTTGAAATCACATAAAACCATTGTATGCTGTGATGTAGGATTGACAAAAATTAAGACCTACCAATGGAACTCCTGCAATTTCAATGTTTGAACAATAGAACGTGCGCTCTGTTCCCCTGATTTTCCCCAAAAAGGGGGCAGCTTTGCCTTCACTGATATTGAATGAATTTAGTTCATCGGCATAAACCAAGACGCTGCCATTGTATACCACTATATCAGTTCCTGGTAGCTTGGTTTGAACAAGAACTTGGCTGTTACTTGTAGCTAAATGGAAATCCCCTCCATAAAAATCGATACTCTCAAACCTTTCAGTGACCATTTTGGCTGGAAAACCAATGGAGATCACCCCCCTGCCATCCATGGGCGCAGTGTTGAAAAAGTGAAGGTCTTGAGCTTTGTTCCACCCCAGCCCTAGAGACAAATAAGCGCTCGCAGATCCTATATTCAAGGCTTTCTGGACCATGCTCGTGTTCACTGTCAACAGAGATCTTGTTCCAACCGCTTCTCCATATAGCTGCCCTGTGTCACGATTCACTGGCTGAGTGAACCATAATGATGAACGCGAAGAATTGGAAAACACTGCAAGCGTTTGATCATTGTCCTTGTAGAAGGAATACGACAGCCCATCCAATCCCATAAAAGTAACCTGCGATAGATGTGGGATCGTTGAAAGTGCTACAAACAGCATTGGTGCAACCTGAGAAAATGTAAAAATCTTTCTTAGTTCGATCATCATCAGATCGTATGTATGGAATAGAGTTAAACAGATGAATCGTTGAAAGTGCTACAAACAGGATTGGTGCAACCTCAGAAAATATAAAAAAAATCTTTATTAGTCGGATCATCATCAGTTCGTATCTATGGAATAGAGTTGAACAGATCATTAACTACTCGCCTCAGTTTGAATGGCTTGGAATGAAAGGTCTGTTCCATTGAGTGATGAACCCAGGGCTCTTGCCAAGTTTAGAACCGACGAATTCAGTGGTGGTAGCAGCTTTGCAGTGTTCTCAATTTCTTGAAGGTATTTGTTTCGGAGATTGTTGGATTTCCAAGTCAGCCAGTGCTCATTTTGTTTTGTCATCAAACATACTTTGATGATCAAGACAGTTGAAATGCCCTGCGAAGCAGTCTCTGCTCGCTTACTACGTACGTATCATAAGAAACAAATCACAAGGGAAAAGCGGAGAAAGTTAAGAGACGATTACGAGGAGGAGGACGAAACCGATAATGAGCTTCTTACGGCGAAACCTCGTGTTCTGATCTCCGCAAACTGCACGCAGAAAGATAAGGAGCATGATTCTTGATCCTGCATTCTTCCTTATTCATCCAAATCAAGCCATGAAACGAAAATTTATACTACTCTTATTTGTATATAAATGTACATAAAACTATATGTATAAAAACCAAATCAGTGCAAAACGAATGAATCACGCGAAAAAGTGGATCGCTTACACAGTTTTTGAACAGAAGAGCTGTTCCAAGTGCAACAATGGCAGCGCGAGAACTTCATGAGATTGCTTGTGCGTGAACTGAGGTGATGAGGAGAGAGATCTTCTTTTTCCTTTATTTTGTTCGAGAAAGAAACTATGAAGTTAGTTTGAGAAGATGAGGGACAGAATCTGTTGACATGATCTTCGCTAACCAGAATGAGAATCTATCCACTTTACAGAGTCAATTGAGTTCATTGCTATAATTTTCTTTCCTTCTTTTTTTTTTTTTATATAGAAAGTTGTTTTTAGTTTCCTAAATATTAGGCGATCTCACAACCACCCTGCCATACGCAAAGTTTAACAAAAATGGAATTTATAAATAATTAAAACTAATATTTCCGTTATTAAAATTTTAAAATTATGTTTAGATAAAAAAAATAAAAAAAACACTTTAAATTATGTCACTTGAAATACTTACATTGCAAATTCTTCCATCTTATAAGGTCATCAAACGGCATACGCACTCAATAAAAATGTGTTAAATCAATGTTATTCAAACGGGTCCTCTCTATCCAATAGTAATAACAATGGTATTTTTCTTCACCAGAATAAACAAAATTACAAATTGACAACAAAATAACCCAAGTGCAATGCCTCAACACAAAAATTATTATCTCAACAAAGTCGAATAGAAAAGCCTCAACCTAGGATTTTTCTTTTTCTCTTTTTTCATTGAGCATCAATAACAGATGCTAGTAACTAAAGCTTCCTTCTTTCTCATTCTAGAACAAAAATTGTCAAAATCAATCAAGAGAAATGTATTCCAGCCTTGTTAAACAGAGATAGTAGGTGCATGAAATCTGCTTGAGCCAGCTTAGAGGACCTCTTCTCTTCAAAACCTCCTTGCTTCAGAACAGACAAAACCTTCTCTTTAAAATCAGACACTCTTGTGTCCCCATCTTCCACCTCCACCTCCATCTCCATCTCATCATCATCTCTTCCATCATCGATCTCCATGCTCGGATCCTCGCCAGTATCCCCCAGAGCCGATGCATCCATTGCCATCTCCGTATCCTCTGATGAACCGTTCCGCGACAGTTGTAATGCTTGCAAGGTTTTATAGTTCTTCTCCAGTAATGACAGCACGGTTTTTTGTCGAAATATTGAACCTAGGGTCTTATTCTTTCTATTGAAGCAAATCCGAACCAAACCATCCCATTCTTTAAAGTTCACAGAGGGCTGTGGTCTTCTCGGCTCAATTCTCACCACAGACGAATCAACTTTTGGGGGAGGACGAAAGTTATTTCTTCCAACTTTCAACAAATGGGAAACACGGGAAAGAAGTTGGGTGTTCACAGAAAGACGACAATATAGGGTGTCACCAGCCTGAGCAACAAGTCTCATAGCAAACTCCCTCTGGAACATTATCACCGCACACCTGAATAATGGTCTATGAGACAACAATTTAAAGGTGAGAGGAGAGGAAATCTGGTAAGGGATGTTTGCCACACAGATGTCGAAGTATGGCAGGTCACACTTGAGCACATCTCCCTGGATAACCTGCAACATTGTTGTTACCAGAAACAATCAAATTTCATTCCAAATTATCTACCAGTCACAATAGTCCACCACATTGAAGTTTATAAAAGCAAGTACAACTACATGGGAGGATGCAACAACAAATGTAATGCTCGAAGAAGTCTTAAGGGGAAAAGTTAGAATCAGGGGTAGAGCTACATGTATGTGAGGGTGGGCAATCGCCCCCTCTCAACTTCCAAAATTGCCATTGGACCCTTAATATTATACATATAAATTATTATGCCCTCTAACATTTGCCCCCCGAAATAAAAAAGATGAGAGGCAATTATGATAAAAAAAAATTAGTATACATACATGTATATATATATAGAACAGAACACATAGTAAGCATAAGTTTCCTTCGCATAATCAAAAGAACTGAAAACTTTGAAACAACGTAGTTCCCAATTCTAGACCCTTTCCTTTCAAGCCAAACACCTACTGTGTTTTGACGGAAAAATTCATCACTCTCTCCCCCATGCAATGCTGTTCAAGTTTTATGAATAAAAATTCAGGAAGATGAAAGTTTAGCATAGTTTCCCACTTTCCCTTCTTAACTTATATTACCATGCGACATTCTTCACAACCAGCAAATATTATTTTTTATGTTTCCACAACGGACTTGATTCTAAGAACAAGCCTCCCCAAAACTTATTTTCTCAACGAGTTCGTTTTCACTGGTTCCAAACAGAAACAGCAAACAATTGTTTCCTTCTCAGATTTACAGGGACTCCTGAAACTGTGTGTTCTCAAACAAATTCAGTTCCGAGAAAAAGCTTATCAATCTGGCTGACTGACTGTAAAACGAAAACGCGGAAAGAAAAAAAAAAAAAAAGTTCTGAAAGATAGGAAACAAAAAGAGACCTTGAGGCGGTTGGAGAAGGGCGTGCCCTGGAAGCGCCGCTCCAACTCGAGAACCATACGAGGATCAAGCTCCACGGCCACGACGGACTTGCCGGCTTCGAGGAGCTTCTTGGTGAGGTTTCCGGTACCGGGACCAATCTCGAGCACCACATCGGTGCTCTTGATTCCGGATTTCTGAATGATTGTGTCGATCAGAAGAGGATTCTTGAGTATGTGCTGCCCCTTAGATTTGTGGAACTGAATCCCTCCCTGGTAGTGGGGGTTCGCCGCTCCGCCGCGCTGCGGCCGCTTCTCCTTCTTCATCTTCCCTCCCGCCATCTCCGACCACGAACGATTGCGACAAGCACCGGCGCGAACTAGGGTTTTCACTAAGCGGATTTCTTTCGCTTCGAATCGAATTGTATTTTATCGTTTACTGGGCTTCTTGATAACTGGGCTTCTTGACTTCTCTATTTCTAAACTCAGCTGGCAGCTGCTACAGTCAAGCAAATGAAATTCTCTATTAAAAAATAATAATCCAGTCGGCGTTAATATCACTATCTATTAGACTATTACTAAAGCAAGTAAAGTAATTTTATTTTTTTAAAGACAATTTAAATATGCTAATATTCACACTTACAAATTTTAAAATTAAAAATTCATTACAAATTTAAAATAAAACTAAAACTTAACATTTTATAATTTACCCTCAATTAAAAAATAGATTATTAAAAATTTAACTTTCTATTATTTTAAATTATAAATTCCATTTGAAATTTATTAATTCAAATATTTAATCTTTTTATTTAACTTTAGTTATAAATTACACTTTATTGTTTTAAAAATTCTATATACAACCAATCTTTATACTCTCTACATTCACATTTTGATAAAAAAATTATGTTTACCCTTACTTGCAGACATCCACAATCGCACTTTACTTGTAGTCACCTATTATCATTTGTAGGCCAAGCTCCCGTGTGGCGGCCATCTTCTCGTTGGTTGCCTAAGCTCATACCGACAGCTGCGACGAACACGACCATCATCAACTTCCACCTCACCCATCATCGTACTAATTTTTTTCTCTTTCTTCATTTCCCTCTCTCAAGTTGGTGTCACTCCCACTGAACCCATTTTCCTCCCTTCTCTCTCTCTTTCTCACATGCCTGCATTTCTCGCGACCGCCATCATCGCACTTGAACCCCAGAATTTAAGGGCTTTGGAAGCACCCCTGAACATTTGGGGCATATGAACGCACCTGAACCCTAGGGTTTGGGAGCATTTGAACATACCCGAACCTTGGGGATTCAGGTGCAATGATGGCAGTCACGAAGAACGTCAACAGGACAGAGAGAGAAGAGAGGAGAGAAGTGAGTTCGATGGGAGCAACTCCAACGAGAGAGAAAGAGAGAGAGAAAAAAAAATTGAGTGAGATAATGGGTGGGAAGTAGGGAGCTAATGATGACTCCCAATAGGAGCTTGGGCCGCTAACGATGATGGTGATGATAGCCAATAATGAGTGATGTAAGAGGATAACTGTGTATAAGAATATTTTTTAAAAATATTTATAAAATTATAAAAGATGACTGTAGAGAGTAAAATAGTTATTGCAAATAGAATTTTTCTTATTGTCATTACATTTTACATAACACACCCCTGTATAAAAAATTAGGCAAGGGGAGAAAAAGTCACCCCTTTTTGCGACTCTCTATAATAATTGAAATAAAGACTTTTATATACGAAATCAAGAAGGGTTGATTTATAAGTAATAAGCAACTTTTTTTTTATCAAGACACTTTTTCACTAAAAATCATGATTAATATACAAATGTGGGGTGATAAACTACATACAATTTGTTGACCTTTTTAAAGGTTTGCATTGAGAATAAATAAATCTTACATTAAATACAAGTTAAAAGAAGAATTGTGACTCATGAATAAAAAATATTCTCTTTATCCACAAATTTCATTTTCAAAACAAAACCATACCTCAATGTATACATTATATATTGTGATTTATGTCAATTTAAATAGAGAATAATTTGACGTAATCAATTTTTAACCACATCATCAATTAATAAACTGATTAACTTCTCTTGACCGGCATGAGGATAATCTAAAATAAATGGCGGATGAGTATCTATGGATGTTGAAAAATGGAAGTAAATTCAAACAAAGAGCAATGTAATTATATTTTACTTTTACATATTTAATATCATTTTTCAAAAGTAAGAATAAAATTGCGCATTGCATATGTCTTTCCCAAGTCCTCACTTCGTTGCTTAATCATCTATTAAATTGAAATGAAGAATATTTTATGTGATAAATAATTTCTTCTACTCTACCCAACTTATATTTATTTCTCACCTTATATTACTAATAAATAATTATACGTGACTAGTATCAATGTAAATTAAAAAGAAAATAGCCAAATAAATAAAAGGAAAAGTTTCAATATGAGACGGCATTACAAGCACAAAAAAAAAAAAAAAGACATCTTGAGGATTTAAGCAACAAAGCATGTCATGACAACCATAAACCATACATACATACAAAAAAAAAAAAAAAGAGTAGAGTACAGTAGAATTAGCAAAGATCAACTGGTCTTAGATGTTGATTTCGGCCTCTTCACTATCAAAACCGGGCACTTGACATTCTGTGCACAGTGGTTGCTCACGCTTCCAAGAAATGCCCTAAAAATATAAATAAATAACCAAAAATGTTATTTTTAATAAAATCATAAGATTTTTATTAATCAATTTTTTAATTAAAGTGCTATTATGTAATCAGGTTTTTCCAAGCAAGGGTGGACCCACCTCTTGATGAGGCCGTATCCGTGGCTTCCCATCACCACCATGTCAATTCCCAGCTTCTCCACCGCTTGGCAGATCACGTCCCTTGGATCTCCGGTCTCCACTTTAGTCTCCACCTTAACCTGCAACACCACCAGGTACCTGATAAGAACCTCCCAAGATAACTAAAATGACAGATTTAACCTCCACAACCACTGAAATAGCAAGACGTACCGTGTGACGGGGAGCGGCCTCCCGGCAGAGCCTCTTGGCCTTCTCCATCACGCAATCCGCCACCTCCTTGACGAACCTCTCCACCGCCGCCATTATCTCCGACGAAAACAGGTATCCTGAGAGAACAAAACAAAATCACTAAAAACGCCACCGAAAAATCGCTCGGATCAAATTTGATCGCAATTTCATCGCACCATCGCCGATCGATCTTCTATCTTAATTAGTTACCTGTTCCGTCCAGGGCCGAGTAAACCGGCCGAGGCTCCCTCGCGTAGAGCAGGACAATAGTATCTGACGAATTCGACACGTTGTTGAGGCACCACGAGAGAGCGTGCATGCTCTCCTCGCCTTCGTCGACGGCCACCAGGATCCTCCGTTCCTTATCCCCTTCGTCGGCCATTATACATATAATATACGATCGATCAGACGGCTTGGAATGCTTGAAAACAGACTTTTTACTATTGCTTGATCTGTCAGGCTTCCATGGCGTGTATATATATAGAGAGTGCTGCCCTAAGAATATCCACACGATGAAGTTGAAATCTGTTGGCGGTTTCTTGGATTGGGGGGCTCTTGGTTTTGGAGACGGTGGGCCGCTTTGCAGTTTGCAGTCCACAACTCAACTCTGCCCACATTAAAATATTAGATATACTCTTTCAAAATGATGTCTTCATATAATTTATTAAGAAATAAAGAAATATTGCATTATTTATTTGCGTGCACATTTGTACAAGTCATCCTGTTATCCAGGCTGGCCGATATGGGAATATTATGAAGTGCACCAGTGGTATCTTTTAATCATACGGATAAACTTGTTCAAGTTACAGGAGAAGGAAAGGAAATCATTTAGATTCTAGAAGCTAATTCTAATGTCGGATAGGGGTAAGGTGGGAAATATGGAAGATAAAAGTGGGAAATAAGTTATTATATTTTTGTTTTAAAATTAATTTGGTTATTATATTTTAAAAATAATTTAATAATTCATTGTATTTTCAAATTTTTGGTCAATTTGACCGGAGTACTTTACAAAATGTTAAAGAAATTATTATATTTTTAGATTTAAAGTCATATTATTTATTATTATAAATATTTTATTAACATCATTTAATAGTATTTTAATTCTATTAACAATATTAATTTTATCTCAATTAAAATAATCTCTGATGTGGCACCAATTGAAATTACTAGAATACTCCTACACGCTAATAGTCTCACCTGCCACAGAGATCACCTGAGAAACCGACACGTGACAAGTCAACACTCCGGAGCGAAGCTCAAGAAATTCGGGCCGAACCGCAAGACTGGTTCCAACTTGACCAGAATCCTCGGGAGTCGTGCCCACTCATCTCGGGTACCCCAAAATAGGTTCACCTATAAAAGACAAGGATTATCGTCAGGTATACCCAAACTCTACAGCTCTCTCATTTACTTCTACTGGCATGTACTTTACTGATTTGAACGTCGGAGTCCAACCCCGGGGGATTCAAACCCCGACCCTCTATTGTCTTGCAAGTTCTACACCCGAGGTCAGACGTCATCAAGTCCAAGATATCATTCTCGAGATTCAGTCGCAAAGATAACACGTGGTGATCGGTCCCAAAAACCATCATCAATCTCATGCAATCGCGAATTTGGAGTTCAATCCTAAATTCATAGTTAAAAAATATTAACAAAAAATGTGACATGGCAAATTTTTGAAATATTTTAAAATTAATTAACTTTATTTGAAAATTCAACATTTAAAGTGTATAAACAATTTAATTATTTATATTATTTAATTCTTATTATTTTCGTAAAAACTAATATTATCCTTGACCTAAAAGAATCCTATAATATCAAAATCTATCCGACATAATTGTTACTTTGGGCCCATAAAAAAATTCTTACTTTGTGATGATGAACCCATGGAAGAATATTAATCTATATGCTGATATGGATAAAAGAATAATGCAATTCAGATCCTGCAACAGTTAAAAATTATTTTTTTAACACCTGAATTTGTTGTAATTATAAAAATAAATAAATACAAAAAAATTGAGAATTGTAAAAAACTTGGATGAGTCAACGTTAAAATTTTCTTGCGGGGGACTATTTAAAAGGGTTTTCTTTCTCATATTTTAATAACATTAAAGCTAATACAAGAAAATACGATTAAAATTATTTTTAATAATATTTTCTTAGCTTTGTTCTTCCTTTTTTTTTTTTTTTGCTTCTGTTTTGTTATTTATTTCTAGTTTCTACATCAATGATATTTAACAAAAAAACAAAGAAAGAAATACAAAAAATAATTAAGTATAATTAATGCCATCATATCATATATAAATACCTAAAGGGTCGGGGCCTACCTGAAATCTAGTCCAAAACCCAAGATGAAAACTTATATCCGGCCTAGAAGGGGCCCAAATCAGGGCCTAGACCCAGCCCATTTGGAGGAGGCCTAAGGCAAAGTTTATAAATATTTTTGAGGATCCACCATTTAACCCTCACAAGGTCTGATCTTCAACTTATCCTCTCTAACTCTGTTTTTCTTCTCCTCCTGGAGTCATATGTGGTGGTCGTGAACTGTCGTGTCAAAAATAAATATATCCTTGTCTTGTGTGCAAATTTTGCATTTTTAAATAAAAATTTAAAGGATAATATTAAAAATTATGACGATGTCATTATTCATGTGTTGTATATTCATTGAATAATGTTTAAGGCAGAAAAAATAATAACTCATAATCTCTTTAACCTTCTCCAATGAAGAGGCACTACCGTAAAACCATCTCCAACCACATTTCTTATCTCATTCCTTATTATATTATAAACAATTTACTCCTTATTCTAATTTTATCTCAAAAAATATACGTGCTCCAACCACACTCCCTGTTCTACTTTTTATTTTACTCCCTATCCATTTTTTTATTAATAAATTTTAATTCTATTTATTTTACCTCTCTTATAATTTGTATTACTATAAAAATTTATTATTTATTTGATAATTTAATAATAATCAAATATATACATACACATTACATTAAAATAAGGAGATATACACATAATCAATAATTAAATACACAAAATAATTAATCAAGTACACAAAATAATAAAATATATGCATACACAAAATAAATAATCAAATACATAAAATAATCAAATATTTTCCTGCAAAGAAATATATAATTAAATACAAACATATAAAAAAATAATAATTAAATACACAAAATATAATTCACCCATATCTTCAATACATACAAAATATATACAAAATCAAAATATACATCACAAACGCAGGTATTTGAAAGAGGGAGAGAAAATTGCTTGAGGAGGAAGTTGTTGTCGTCGCTGCTGCTCTTTGCCTCGCCGACGTTGCTTGCCGGATCTGGTGTCTGGAAGTCAAAGAATACAACTTTCTGCTCATTGTCAACATTAAATCTAGCCACTGTTTTTCTTGCC